>VZQC01004035.1:55198-197154 GCA_009823505.1 Rhizomys pruinosus | reverse complement strand
CTGCCTACAAGAACACATGGAGACTAAACAACACACTCTTGAATAATGAATGGGTCAAGGAAGAGATAAAGAAAGAAATAAAAGCATTCCTGGAACTGAATGACAATGACAATACAACACAACAAAACCTATGGGATACCTTAAAAGCAGTCCTAAGAGGGAAATTTATAGCCCTGGGTGCCTACATTAGAAAAACAGAAAGAGCACAAGTGAATGATCTAACACTACAGCTAAAAGCACTTGAGAGGCAACAACAGATGAACCCTAAATGCAACAGACAGGAAGAAATAACAAAAATCAGAGCAGAAATCAATGAAATAGAAACAAAGAAAACAATACAAAAATAATCAATGAATCCAAAAGTTGGTTCTTTGAGAGAATAAACAAGATAAACAGAACCCTAAACCAGTTAACCAAAAGAAAGAAGGAACAACTCCAAATAAATAGAATCCATGATGAAAGGGGAAATATCACAACAGACAATGAAAAGATCCAGACAATCATATGGGAGTACTTCAAAAAGCTATACTCTAGTAAATTTGAAAACCTAAGTGAAATGGATGAATATCTGCAATCCAGGTAATCACCAAAGCTAAAACAAGAAGAGATTGACAGCTTAAACAGATCCATAATATGTGAAGAAATTGAAAATGTAATGAGACTTCCCAACTACAAAAAGCCCAGGTCCAGATGTTTTCACAGCAGAATTCTATAAAACATTTTAAGAGGACTTACAACCATTATTACTCAAACTGTTCAGAAGGATACAAGCAGAGGGAAAGTTCCCAAATTCCTTCTGTGAAGCCAGCATCACTCTAATACCAAAATCAGGCAAGGATGCAACCAAAAAAGAGAACTACAGACCCATTTCATTAATGAACTCATATGCAAAAATTCTCAACAAAATACTTGCAAACCATATACAGACCCACATCAAAAAGATCATTCACCATGATCAAGATGGATTCATACCAGAGATACAGGGATGGTTCAACATATGAAAATCAGTAAATATCATAAAACACATAAATAGACTGAAGGGCAAAAAACACACGATCATCTCAATTGATGCAGAAAAAGCCTTTGACAAAATCCAGCATCCATTCTTGATTAAAGTACTAGAGGGAATTGGACTGGAAGGATCATTCGTCAACATAATCAAAGCCATATATAAGAGACCCACAGCCAGAATCATCCTAAATGGAGAAAAGTTAGAAGGATTCCCCATAAAGGTAAGAACCCAACAAGGCTGCCCCTTGTTGCAACTCCTCTTCAATATAGTGCTTGAAACACTGGCTAGGGTAATAAAGCAAGAAAAGGAAATCAAAGGAATACTAATTGGAAAAGAGGAGGTAAAAATATCCCTTTTCACTGACGATATGATAATTTATCTAAAGGATGCTGAAAACTCCACCAGAAAACTCCTAGAAATGATTAAGAGTTTCAGTAAAGTGGTGGGATACAAAATTAACCTAGAAAAATCAGTAGCCTTTCTTTACACCAACAACAAGCAACTGAAGAAGGAATACAAGGGACCTTCCCAATCAAAATATCCTCAAAAACAATAAAATACTTAGGAACAAACCTAACCAAAAACCCCAAAGATCTCTACAGCAAAATTTATAAATTCCTAAAGAAGGAGATTGAAGACATCGGAAGATGGAAAGACCTTCCATGCTCATGGATTGGAAAATTAATGTAGTAAAAATGTCAATTCTGCCCAAACTAATATACCAATTCAATGCAATTCCAATTAAAATCTCAAGGACATGATTCACAGGCTTGGAAAAAATTCTTAAATTCATGTGGACCAACAAAAGACCCCAAATAGCCAAAGCAAGCCTGAGTGAAAAGAGCTACACAGGGAGGATTTCTATACCAGACATCAAACTATACTACAGGGCAATAGTCATAAAAACAGCCTGGTACTGGCACAAAAACAGACCTATAGACCAATGGAACAAAACTGATGATCCAAACTTGAGCACATACAATTTCAGAAACCTCATATTTGACAAGGGGGCCAAAAAGACTCAATGGAGGAGGAAAGACAGGATCTTCAGCAAATGGTGTTGGCAAAACTGTATCACCACTTGTAGAAGAATGAAATTAAACCCCTACCTCTCACCCTATACAAAAATCAACTCCAAATGGATCAAAGACCTCAATGTGAAACCCAAGACTCTGAAGGTGATAGAAGAAAAAGTTGGCAGCAAGTTAAAAGACACTGGTACAGGAAAAGACTTTCTTAATCAGACAGCAGCTGCACAGGAAATAAGGTCGACAATTGACAAGTGGGACCTTATTAAACTCAAAAGTTTTTGTACAGCAAAAGACACGATCAGGGAAGTGAAGAGAAAACCCCCAGAGTGGGAGGAAACCTTCGCTGCTGATACATCTGACAGAGCATTAACTTCTAGAATATATAAACAACTCAAAAAACAAAGAGGTAAGAAAACAAATAACCCACTCAAAAGATGGAGTAAATAGCTGAGCAGAGACTTCACAATGAGGAAATAGAGATGGCTGAGAAACATCTTAAAAAGTGTTCAACATCGCTAATGATTAAGGAAATTCATATTAAAATCGCTTAAGATATCATCTCACCCCAATAAGGCTGGGAAGATTCAAGAAAACAAATGATACTAAATGCTGGAGAGGGTGTGGAGAAAGGGGAACACTCATCCACTGCTGGTAGGAATGCAAACTTGTACAACCACTGTGGAAAGCAGTATGGAGAACCCTTAAAAGACTCTAAATGAGCCTATCACCTGAGCCAGCCATACCAATTCTGGGAATATATCCATCAGACTCTTCCTACCACAGAGATACATGTACAGCCATGTTTAATGCAGCTCTCTTCACAATAAGGAAGAGCTGGTACCAACCCAAGTGTCCCTCAACCAACGAATGGATAGAGAAAATGTGGTACATCTACACAATGGAGTTCTATGCAGTGGTAAAGAAAGATGACACCATGAAATTTTCAGGTTGTTGTAGTTTGTCTTCCATTGCTGTGACAAAACACTCTGACCGACACCAACTTGGGGAGGAAAGGGTTTATTCAGCTTACATCTCCTGGGTCACAGTTCGTCACTCAGGGAGCCCAAGGCAAGAGCTCAGGGCAGGAACCTGGAGGCAGGAGCTGGAGCACAGACCATGGAGGAATGCTGTTCACTGGCTTGCTCCCCTGGCCCATGCCTAGCTTGCCCTCTTATACTGTACACAACAACCTGCCCAGGGGTGGCAACACCCATAGTGGGCTGGGCTCTCCCACATTGCCCAACAATCAAGACAATACTCCACAGATGTGGCCACAGGCCAATCCAATGGAGCCAATTCCCCAACTGAGGCTCCCTCAACCCAGGTGTGTCAAGTTGACACTACAGCTATCCAGCACAACTGACCCCTTGTCAACTTGACACACAAAACACATCACTATTAAACCACCACCTTTTCATTTCTCATCCCCAAGGTATGATGTTAACATTAATCACAACCTAAGACAGTACAATCTTAAAAGCTCCAGTCCTTAAAATATCCAAACACTTAAAAGTTCACAGTCTGTTAAAAGTCTCTTAACTGTGGGCTGTTGTAAAATCCAAAAACAAGCACTGTCTTATTTCAAAGGGAAGAATCAGGCACACTAAAAAAAAAAAAACCTAAGTCCAGCAAGTAAGTAGCTCAAGGCTGGACACCTGGGACTCACTCACAATCTTCTGGGCTCCAAAGGGTTTTGGCAGCTCCCCCTCTCCAACTCGGCCGTCCATGGCACACACAGCTCATCTCGTAGGCCCAGGCCAGCTCCATTTCACACCTGCTGCTGCTCTTGGTGGTCATCCCATGGTCCTGGCATCTCCAAAAAGCTGGGGTCACCACTGAACCTGAGGCAGCACCTTCACTAATGGTCTCTTCTGACCTCTCCTGGTGCCAAGCCTCAGCTTCTCTCCATGACCCCTGCAATCCTGGGGTCTTCACTGCAATGGAGGTGCACTTCCACCAATGGTCTTTCCNAATGGAGCCAATTCCCCAATTGAGGCTCCCTCAACCCAGGTGTGTCAAGTTGACACTACAGCTATCCAGCACACAGGTAAATAGATGGAACTAGATTTTATGCTAAGTGAAGTAAAGAATCCCAGAAAAACAAACAATGAATGGTATCCCTCATCTGTGGATGCTAGTACCAAGTACCTAGTTGTAAGACAAACTGGGCAGCGTTAATGTTATATTCCTCATGATCTAAAGATAACTGTGCTCTTGCATTGTGAATCCCTAAACAGGTTCTAGAGCTGACCTAACATTTAGTTTCAGTCCTTGGGTTTTCAGTACATGATGGAGTGTATGTGTGCATCTTTCAGAATAATATGGGATTCAAATGGAAAGATGCAAATCAAGAAATACGATATGGAAATAACATAGTTTGTTTCCAAAGGATACAGCCTTAATATAGGTGCAATGAAATAGGCTGGTACAACTTAGCCTTTCTGGGTGCTTAACGACCATTCTTAATGCCCATACCAATTTGGCTGAGGGACCTAAGGGATAACTTTGTTCCTTGCCCTCAGAAGCCAACTAAGTCTTAGGGGATTATGCCTGGGGCATCTCTTGAAGAGTCCTGCAAATGTGGGTCCCCAGTATTCCTGTTCAAGGAGGTCTTGGAGAGCCACTAATGGAACTTCAGCCAGTGTCCAGTCTATAAAGAGGAATGTCTGCTCATGCTTCAGAGAAGGAAGCCTGGTCTAGCAAGACCTGATTTTGTCCTCAAGTGGATGGAACTGGTAAATGATAAGTTGAAAGGATCAAGGTGCTCCCACCCTCCTCACCCTAACCCCTCCCCCCCGAGAGACCCCTGAAGACCAGATCCTCAACTGACCTTTAGAAAACAAAAACCTTGGTTAATCTGGGCTAACCGTGTGGCTTTAAGCATCCCAAAGGAAAGTACAACCAGATATAATCAGTAAGATTATTAGAGAAGTTGTACTGCAGACATAGAACTTGAGATCTTAGTAAAAAGACAAAAAGGAAAAAGAGTACAGTTGTTTGGCCTGTTTTCAATTCTTACTGGCAAGTGCATCAACTCTGTGGCTGCCACCACTTTTGGCACTCTTCAAAGACATGAGACACAGCTTTGTAATCTTCCAATATGGACTGAGGACTCATGTCTCTCTAAGAATCCTCCAAACCTTCAATGGCAGATGGGGACTACTGAGATTCCCAGCTTGTGGACTAAACTGCTAAGTAAGGGGATGTCAGTCTAGTCAGAATATACACTGCCATTGTTGGACTACCTGGGCTGTATCATGGAGGCAAATGCAGGGGGATCCAAACAGGATGCATGCTTCCTGGACTTCATTTGGGGGACCATGAGATGGAAAGACCCCAATGTGGAGCAACAGTGCAGGATTGATAGTTGTTGGGATTGCCAAGGGGGAACTTTCAAGCAGTCCTTAAGGAAAACATGACATCTTTTAGGAAAAAAAAATCCTACAATTCAAGTGATTATATATATATATATATATATATATATATATATTAGTTTAAAGATCATTTTAAAGTCTGCTTCGATTGTCTATAGCCCCAGCTAGCCTATCCCAGCAATCATATTGTTCCAGTAAGCAAAGATGGGGACTTCAGGGCCTTCTGCGTGGAGTTTGCTTTGATATACTACAGCTGATTTTACAGCCCGAGCTGACCAAAAAGGCCCCATAGGCTGCAATATCAGTCCTGATGATCTCTGCTTCCTCTTGAAACTAGAAACTTCACAAGCCCACGGGCCTCTATCGTTCTACCAAACATACCCTTCAGGTTTCAAAACTGTTCAGATGTCCTCTCGCACTGGAGGCCAGCATTTCCTATGATGCATTCCAAATGACTCTTCGCGCATATCAGATGGTTCCAAACGCCTAGTCGCATGCGAAGCAGCTTGTTCTCCTGCCCCACTACCGTAGAGCACCACCATAGAGGTCCAAGGTTGGTCTGACCCAGCATCCAGCCTCCCTAGGCAATACCCACCCAAGAGCGCATCAGGCTATTCCTGGGTCCAGATACATCTGGCCAATCCTTTCCTGGTTCTAAGGCGGGTATCCTCCTCTCCTGTGCGTAACGTCATGGGCTCGGTTAAGACAAACATAGGAACCTACTGGGACCGCGTCAGCCGAAATTGGAGATGGATTGGCAGCCGGTGACATAGGGTTTAAGTTCAGGGCCGTTGTACACCTTCTCACGCGTGGGTGTCACAAGTTCACATCGGGCCTTATGTGGGGGATAGATGATCTCACAAGCTAAGAACTCAGGGCAGGAACCTGGAGGCAGGAAGCTGAAGCACAAGGGGCATAGGAGTGTAGAGGAGTAGCCTTAAGAATGACACGCTGAGCTTGGAATATCCCACGTGAGGCGGATGCACCCTAGTGTGAGCGCGCGCTCACCATGTATAGCGATGGAAGCAGTTAGTTAACTGGGTTACAGCAGACGTAGTACCAGACCGTGCACCCAGGAGGTGGGCCGGCCATCCATAGGGTGGGGGCTTTGGGGACCATCACAGTTGGCCGTAAAGTAGGCAGAGCAGAGATAACAATTAACTTCTATACCCACAGAGAGCGTGACCGCTACTTTGGGACGAACTCAAAGTGGAAAGAACAGGTAAGGGGCTCCAATTGGAAGAGGCTTCGCGATCAATCTCCCCAGCGGTTCGATTCAAGTTTGCCACTACAGCTCCATCCACAGAGCAACAACTAGAGGGTAAATGGATGGAACTATACTTTATGCTAAGTGAAGTAAAGAATCCCAGAAAAACATAGTACAATGAATGGTATCCCTAATCTGTGGATGCTAGTACCTTCGGGTGCGTGCCCCTAAGTACCCCTACAGTGTGTACCCGCAACACTGGGGCAGCGTAATGTTAATATTCCCTCCGATTGATTAAAAGATAGACTGTGCTCTTGAGGCAGTTGTGGAAATCCCTACACGACAAGCTGTTTCTTAGAGGCTGACGCTACTTATCCACATGTTTAGTTTGCAGTCCTTGGGTTTCTCAGGTAGGCATAGTGGAGGTGTTGGTGTGCATCTTTCCAGAATACCAAATATTGTGGAGGGTATATCAAATGATGGGAAATGAGGACTTGGTCATTGCAAACTCACAGAGTATAAACGAATATGTGAAAATAACAAGAGGTTGCCTCGTAGGTTTCCAATAGGATGACAAATGATTCACTTCGACTGTGAATCGGTCAGGGTGCAGTAGTGAGATATTAGGGGGACCTGCGATACTTCGATTCAGTGAATCTAGCTCTTCCTCTGTGGGAGTGTGGCTGGTTAAACGACCGATGCATTACTATATTGCCCATGCACTCATTACTCTCATGCACACCAGCTCAATTCTCGCAGACGGAGGGAATCCTAGAGTAAGGTGGAGATAAGGAATAAAAGGATGGTGATGGAGACTTTTGTTTTCGCTTTGCACTTCAAGCACAGCCAACTAGTCTTAGGGGGGGGATTTTAATTGGGCCTGGGCAGGTCTTCTTGACAAGATGGTCCTTTGTCGAGATGTGGTTCCCTGCCCAGTATTCCCTGTGTTGTAAGGAGGGTCCTTGGTGCATGAGGCCCAGCTGAATGGGAAAACTTCAGCCAGTGTCCAGTCTATAAAGAGGTAATTCTGTTGGCCTCCATTTACCGCTCAGAGAAGGAAGCCGTGGTCTATGCAAAGAACCATGATTTTGGTCCTCAAGTGGGAGTGGAGAGCTTGGTGAAAGCCTCTCGATAAGTTCTGAAAGGATAAAGCGTGTGGCCCTCCTCCACCCTCCTCATCCTTCGACTGGAAACCCGCGGTCCGGCCGAGAGAACGCGCCTGAGAGACCAGATACTCGAGACTAGCCTTAAGCCAGCAACACAATGAGGGGTATCACATCTGGGCTATACCGTGAGGTGGTCTGTATAAGCATAGGTCCCTTAGGGTGAAAGTCCACAACCAGACCCCTAGATATACAATCATAAGCCCTATTATTAAGAGAAAAGAGTAGTATGCATAGCAGAACATAGAGAAGTCACTGGATGAAATGCTTATCGTAATAAGCAAAAGGTGTGTAATACAGAAGTATCAGATATGTTTTGGTGTTGTTCAATTCTTAAGACACTGGCAGTGCCATTAAACATACTCCTGGCTAGCGGTGGTCCACCTGGACTTTTGGGCACTCAAGGGCTATGTTGCAAAGACCAATGTAGACACACGAATGTTGGGAATACGCTATGCCCAAAATATGAGACGAGAGGCTCCCATTGATACTCTCCTGAAGAATCCTCCCAAACCATATCCAACTGCCGCAAGAATGGGGACTACTGGAAGATTAACCAGCTTGTGGCCACCTAAACTGACTAAGTTAATAGAGGGAGTAGGTAGGTGCTCGTGAGGTCAGTAATGAGTAGCACTTTGCCCAAGTTTGTTGGGAAGTCTACCGGGTGGGCTTGGTATGCGTATAGGACGGGCCACAATCTGCTGGGCGGGGGAAGTCCTCCCCAAAGCGCCGGTTGCAGATGCGACATAGCTTGCACATAGGGACTTTCACACTTTTGGAGGTGAGAACGCTATGATGATGGGAAGAAAAGATCCCAATGTGGAGCAACAGTGCAGGATTGATAGTTGTCTGGGATTGCCCAGAGTTGTGTGGTGCAACTTTTCAGCAGTTACCTTTAAGGAAGCCATAGGCTGACATCTTTTAGGAACCAAATGAAAAAATTCTACAATTCAAGTGATATAGGTGACTAGTAGTTTCGATTTTAATAATAGGGTAGATTCATATCGTATAACATTTTCGGTGTCTTATCCATGTAATACTTCATGGTGTACTTGTCCTGTAGGCATGACCAGCATTTTGGATATTGGGGTTCTATAGACCTTATTGATTGAAATTGGGCATAGTGGGGAAGATAAATGCAAGTGGAGTTATCGTTGCGTCGTCTGAAATTGGCGATTATTGGTTTCCGCAGCTTGGCCTCTCTCGCTCCCTCTCTCTCATAGCATAGGACAGAACGGGAGGACGGTTGAGTCGAGGATGCAGTGGATACATTCTTGTCTGATACTGATTTCACAGTCCATTTGCAATACATAAAACGATCTTTGCATATCGATTGCTAGCCTGGGATATATTAACAGAAAAAATATCTGTCCTGGCTTTGAACACTGTAGCAAGGAACAGCCCTGCTGTCCACATCGTGGTCATTAAGTCCCATTTACCACTCAGAGAAACCTGGAAATCTTCAAAAAATAGCTGGCATCAGAACTAGGGCAGGAAATGTACCAGATAAGCCTAAAATATCTTAGGAAGCAAGATCCTTCCAAAGACTATAGGAACATAAAACCCAGAGCCACTTCATCAGGGATGATTGGATTACTAATAGGAGGATAAGACAATTATAATGAGGTGTTTGATAGAATTTAATGTATGTTAATAGTGGTGCATGTGCTCATTCTGATTTAACAGATAAAAGCTCATCTTCAAATTTGTTTGGATGTGAGGACAAATAGGTGATTTGAAAACTGAAAGATAACAGGCAAAGATATGGTTATTATTCTTGTTCCATGTTTCAAGCATTAAAAGATGAAGCAAAATGCATAATCAAATCACATGGATAATAAGAGTTCCCCCAAGAAGAAGGGATATGATATAAATGATTAGTTATGGATACTAGCTTGTTGCAACTATAGTGGATCTTCCTCAATTAAGATTACTGGGGTTAGAACACACATATCATCAGTGATTGTGAACATCCATAAAGATAGAGAAAGCAGAGACCTTGGATTGGGCCTGTGTTAATGTAATGTTCTCACCAGATTACACATGCGGGCACTTTACCTCGGATTATAACACTATTCAGAGCAAGGACTATTGAAACTGAACTATGGATCAAGGACTTTAGTTTTAATAGCAGTAATTTAGTCGGGAAATGAATAAAAGTGAGTTGGTAAAACAAGAGGACTATTAAAGGGAGTTTTATAGAAGTGTCAAAACGCTATGCCAATTAAATAGCGGCGCAAATTGCTAGATGCAGATGCTATTAGTGGTGTGCATAAATATAATAAATAAAATACCTTAAAAGAAGAAAAGAAAAAAGAAGGATGGGGGAGGTGGGAATACAGTGGCAGAAAGTAAATGAATTGCTACATCCAGATCTTATTTGAGTTTCTGATGTTAATCACCAAGTAAATAAAGACAAATCAGGGAACCTGATATCTCAACTTTGAGAGTAACTAAAAATCACTGTTTATTTTAATTTTTACATGGATATGAGGATTGGTTTTGGAGGTAAATACTTAGATATTTGTAAATGATGAGATAAGTAACTGTGGGTTGTTTTATCCTAAGATAGTATATAGGATGAGGAGAAGAACAGCTTGAACAATGGATGAAACAGGACTAACCAGCAGCTGTGTGTCTTGGTTAGAACTAGGTGATGTGATGACTGTGTGTGTCAACACATCATGATAAGTAATATTAATCAAATTGGGTATAAAATATGAAGAACAGAACACAGAGAAAAAAAGCTATGTCTTCATTTCTTTTAAAGATTCTCAATCTTCTCCAAGCTTCTGAGTCACTGCAGATCTTAAACCTGTATTATAGCTTCACAATGCAGTTTATTATTTGATCCTTTTAAAATCATCAATTAGAATAAAAGAGTTCATATCCACTTTAATTTTTTTGGATTTTTTTTTAAAAATAACATTTTGGTTTTTTTAAATTTTTTCATACTCCTCGTACTTCAATTCTCAATCCAATTTAGAGTCATTTCCCTTTCCATGCTCCACCAAGCAACTGCAATCCATGTTCTATCAGAGCTATGCACCTGCCATACATTCTTGATCTTTTTCGAGTCCGTTGCAGAGAGTTTTTTTTTTTTCCCCAAAGAAAGGAAGCTTATGTTTTGGGGAGAACGTCATTGTTTCAGTCGGGTTTTTCCCATGTTCTTTTGTTAAGTCTCTCCATTTTGTAATACATCACACACAGGCACACACACACACCACACACACACACTTAATCACCTGAATTGAGGATTTTTTTTTTATTTTGTTTTTTCTTTTATATTTTCTTTTCTGATTAGGCTAAAAGATGTATGTTTTCCCTTAAGGAAGCATTTGAAGGATCCTTCTTGGCAAGCCCAAACCAAGCCCATCAATCTTGTCCTTGTGCTCCATACTGGGGTCTTTCCTTCCCATGGTCAACCAAATGGGCCAGTAAGACACTGCATCCTCATCTTGATCTCCCCTGTGCCTGGCCTCCATGATCAGCCGGGTAGTCCAACAATGGCATTTTATATCTCTGAAGGCTGAAACCCAGTAGTTAGCTCAATCCATCAAGTTGGATGTCTCAGCAGTCACCCTCTGGCACTTGAAGGTTTTGGAGGAATTCTTGGAAGAGACCATGATGGGCTTTCAGCCCATATTGGAAGGTTAAAAGTAGTGTGTTTTTCATGTCTTTGGAAGGATGAGAAAGCCAGTGGCATGCCACAGTTGATGCAGCTGCACTTGCCAGTAAGGATTGAAGACAAGGCGAAAACAGAGTGCTCTTTTTTTTTTACTTTTTGTCTTTTTAACTAAGATCTCAAAGGTTTACCGTAAGTACAATTTCTCAGGCATTACATGGATAGTTTCATTCTGGTTTTACTTTCCTTTTGGGATGCTAGCCACATTAGTTAGCCAGGCTCACCAAGGTGTTTTATGTTTTTTCAAGGTCAAGGTGGGGATCCGGTCCTCAAGGGTCCACTCTTTTTTTTTGGGGGGGGGGTTCGCCTGACTCCTTTGGGCTTTTCATTTACCAGTTTTCCATTCACTCGAGGACAAATTCAGATCTTGCTAGACAGGCTTCCCTTTTGTTGACCATGAGCAGACTTTCGTCTTTATAGACTGGACACTGGCTGAAGTCCCATTAGTGGATCTCCAAAGACCTCCCTGCAACAGGAAGACTGGTGACTGCATTTGCAGGTCATTTCAGAGATGCCCCATGGCGTAGTCTGCCTGAGACTTTTTGACCCCATGAGGGCAAGAAAAAAGTTATGCTTAGATTTCCTCCACCAAATTATGTATAGTTTTAAGCACCCCAGAAAGGCTAAGTTTACACCACCCTGATACATCACATGACCTGTACAAAATTATGTCATAGTAAAAACAAACTGTATGGTATTTCCATTAATCAATTTCGTGATTCTCATTTTTTTCTATTTTGATTTTTATATATTCGAATATGCATACATACCCTCTCCCCATATACAAAAAATCTGAAGTCTGAAAATAAATGGAAGGTTAATTGTAGAACTTGTCTAGGGATTCACAATAAAAAAGAGCACAGTTGTTTTTCAGATCATGAGGAATGTTTAACATTAATGTTGCCCAGTTTGCCTTACAACTAAGGTACAGGGTGCTAGCATCCACAGAAGAGGGATACCTTTAATTGTTTGTTTTTCTGGGTGTATTAGTCACTTTTTCTGTTTGCTGTGATAAAAACTACCATGACCAAGACGACTTATAAAAGGAAGGTTTTTTTTTTTTATTTGAGCTTACGATTGATTTTTCCAGGGAATTAGAGTCCAACGTGGCAGGGAAGCATGTTGGCTGGGGCTGAAGCAGAAAACTGAAGCTCACATCTTGTAATGAGTAATGGGAAGTGGAGAAGAGAGATCTGGAAACTGTCAAGGGCTTGTTGAACCACTGCCATAAGCTCTACTCCAAGACGTACTATCATCCAGAATGGACACATCTTCTAAGACTTCCAAGAACTGTGCCACGAACTGGGGACAAAAATGGTCTGAATTACTTAAAGGGCCTATGGGAGACCACTCTCATTTAATAAACCACATGGGATTTGTGTTTACTATCACTTTAACATAATATTTTTCCTTTTTTCCAAATATTTTTTATTGTTTTAAACTTTTTCAGTAAGTTATACATCATTTTCAATCGAATCTAGAGTTGGCTCCCTTTCCATGCCCCCCCAACCCCACCAAATTCTGCACTCTGGACCATAAATGTCCTGCGAGTCTTTTTCTGAGTCCTTTCAGAGTTTTTTTTCAAGTTCTTTTTGTTGTTCTCTACACCTTGTATTGCTACACGTATGTTAACCAACAAGTATATTACCTATAATATACATATATAACTATTAACTAACTAACTAAATATATATNTATTGTTGATTGCATAGTGGGAGATAAAGCAAGTGAGTATGTTGGTGTTGAAATTGGGATTGTTTCCGCATGACAACGGAGGTACATGCATAATACAGATATGATTTAAGTAATTTCTGCAACATAAACTCATTATAGTTCATGTTTAAAAAAATATCTGTCCTGGCTTTGAACACTGTAGCAAGGAACAGCCCTGCTGTCCACATCGTGGTCATTAAGTCCCATTTACCACTCAGAGAAACCTGGAAATCTTCAAAAAATAGCTGGCATCAGAACTAGGGCAGGAAATGTACCAGATAAGCCTAAAATATCTTAGGAAGCAAGATCCTTCCAAAGACTATAGGAACATAAAACCCAGAGCCACTTCATCAGGGATGATTGGATTACTAATAGGAATAACAATTATAATATTTTGATAGATTAATGTATGTTTAGTCCATGTGCTCATTCTGATTTAACAGATAAAAGCTCATCTTCAAATTTGTTTGGATGTGAGGACAAATAGGTGATTTGAAAACTGAAAGATAACAGGCAAGATGGTTTTATTCTGCCATTTCAACATTAAAAAGACAAAATGATAATCAAATACATGATAAGTAAGAGTTCCCCCTAAAAGAAGGAATGATAAAATAGTATTGGTACTCTTGTTCAACCTCTAATAAGATACTGGAGTTAGACAACAATCATCAGTGATTGTGAACATCATAAAATAGAGAAAAGAGCCTTGGTTGGCCTGTTAATGAATGTTCACCGCACTGCCCATTAAATATTAGACAAAATTGAAACTGAATATGATCAAGACTTTAGTTTTAATAGCTAATTTATGGGAAATGGAGGAAAAAGATGAACGTGTTAAAACACCATGAGACATAATTAGCCAAGTCTAGACTGCAGTGAACATAATGGTGTAAGCAAAGTAATTTATTCACCAAAAAACCTAAAAGAGAAAAGGAAAAAAGAAGGATGGGGAGGTGGGAATACAGTGGCAGAAAGTAAATGAATTGCTACATCCAGATCTTATTTGAGTTCTGATTTAATCACCAATGTAAATATAAGACAAATCAGGGAAACCTGAATCTCAACTTTGAGAGTACTAAAAATCACTGTTATTTTAATTTTTACATGTGATATGAGGATTGTTTTGGAGGTAAATACTTAGATATTTGTAAATGATGAGATAAGTAACTGTGGGTTGTTTTATCCTAAGATAGTATATAGGATGAGGAGAAGAACAGCTTGAACAATGGATGAAACAGGACTAACCAGCAGCTGTGTGTCTTGGTTAGAACTAGGTGATGTGATGACTGTGTGTGTCAACACATCATGATAAGTAATATTAATCAAATTGGGTATAAAATATGAAGAACAGAACACAGAGAAAAAAAGCTATGTCTTCATTTCTTTTAAAGATTCTCAATCTTCTCCAAGCTTCTGAGTCACTGCAGATCTTAAACCTGTATTATAGCTTCACAATGCAGTTTATTATTTGATCCTTTTAAAATCATCAATTAGAATAAAAGATTTGCATATCCACTTTAATTTTTTGGATTTTTTTAAAAATACATTTTGGTTTTTAAACTTTTTCATACGTCTTACATCAATTCTCAATCCAATTTAGAGTCATTTCCCTTTCCATGCTCCCACCCCACCAGAGTTCATGCACTCTGCCATACATGTCTTGCATCTTTTTCTGAGTCTTTCCAGAGAGTTTTTTCAAAGAAGAAGCTTATTGTTTTGGGGAGAACGTCATTGTTTCAGTCGGGTTTTTCCCAGTTCTTTTGTTATTCTCTCCAATTTGTAATACACACACACACACACACACACACACACACACACACATCACCTGAATTGGAGGATTTTCTTTGTTTATTTCTTTTATATTTCTTTTCTGTAATTAGGCTAAAAGATGTCATGTTTTCCTTAAGGAAGCATTTGAAGGATCCTTCTTGGCAAGCCCAAACAACCATCAATCTTGTCCTTGTGCTCCACACTGGGGTCTTTCCTTCCCATGGTCAACCAAATGGGGACCAGTAAGCACTGCATCCCATCTTGATCTTCCTGTGCTGGCCTCCATGATACAGCCTGGGTAGTCCAACAATGGCAGTTTATACTCTGAAGATGCTGAAACCCCAGTAGTTGCTCAATCCACAAGTTGGATGTCTCAGCAGTCACCCTCTGGCATTGAAGGTTTGGAGGATTCTTGGAGAGACATGAGGCTTCAGCCCATATTGGAAGGTTAAAAAGTTGTGTTTCATGTCTTTGGAGGATGGCAAAAGCCATGGCAGCCACAGGGTAGATGCACTTGCCAGTAAGAATTGAAGACAGGCAAAACAAGAGTGCTCTTTTTTTTTACTTTTTGTCTTTTTACTAAGATCTCAAGTTTTATACCAGAAGTACAATTTCTCAGGCATTACTGATTATTTCTGGTTTTACTTTCCTTTGGGATGCTTAAGGCCACATAGTTAGCCCAGCTCAACCAAGGTTTTTGTTTTTTCAAGGTCAGTTGGGGATCCGGTCCTCAGGGGTCACTCTTTTTTTTTGGGGGGGGGGGTTCGCCTGACTCCTTTTGGCTTTTCATTTACCAGTTCCATTCACTCGAGGACAAATTCAGATCTTGCTAGACCAGGCTTCCCTTTTTGAAGCATGAGCAGACTTTCGTCTTTATAGACTGGACACTGGCTGAAGTCCCATTAGTGGATCTCCAAGACCTCCCTGCACAGGAAGACTGGTGACTCACATTTGCAGGTCATTTCAAGAGATGCCCCCATGCGTAGTCTCCTGAGACTTTATTGACCCCTGAGGGCAAGGAAAAAAGTTATGCCTTAGATTCCTCCACCAAATTAGTATAGTTGTTAAGCACCCCAGAAAGGCTAAGTTACACCAGCCTGATACATCACACCTGTACTAAAATTATGTCATCTAAAAACAAACTGTATGGTATTTCCATATCATATTTCTTGATTCTCATTTTTCTATTTTGATTTTATATTATTCTGAAATATGCATACATACCCTCCACCCATATACCAAAAATCTGAAGTCTGAAAATAAATGGAAGGTTAATTGTAGAACTTGTCTAGGGATTCACAATATAAGAGCACAGTTGTTTTCAGATCATGAGGAATGTAACATTAATGTTGCTCAGTTTGCCTTACAACTAGGTACTGGGTGCTAGCATCCACAGAAGAGGGATACCATTTATTGTTTGTTTTTCTGGGTGTATTAGTCACTTTTCTGTTTGCTGTGATAAAACTACCATGACCAAGAGAACTTATAAAAGGAAGAGTTTATTTGAACTTCTGATTTATGATTCCAGGGACTTAAGAGTCCAACGTGGCAGGGAAGCATGTTGGCTGGGGCTGAAGCAGAAAGCCGAAGTTCACATCCTTTGATGAGTATGGGAAGTGGAGAGAGAGACTGGAAACTGTCAAGGCTTGTTGAACTCACTAAGCTCACTCCCAATGACGTACTTCATCCAGCATGGCCACACCTTCTAAGACCTCCCAGAACAGTGACACCAACTGGGGACAAAATGTCTGAATACTTAAAGCCTATGGGAGACACTCTCATTTAAATAACCACACTGGGATTGTGTTACTTCACTTAACATAATATCTTCTTTTTTCCAATATTTTTTATTGTTATTAAACTTTTTCAGTAAGTTATACATCATTTCTCAATCGAATCTAGAGTTGCTTCCCTTTCTATGCCATCCACCCCACCCAAATTCCTGCACTCTGCCATAAATGTCCTGCATCTTTTTCTGAGTCTTTCCAGAGTTTTTTTTTCAGTTCTTTTGTTGTTCTCTCCAACTTGTATTGCTACAGTATGTATACCACAGTATATATACCTATATATACATATCTAAACATAAACTAATAACTAAAATATTATATATATATATATATACATATATATATATATCTATATATCTTATATATATATATAAAATTTTTTTTTTTTTAATTTTTTCCTAAAAGATGTCATGTTTTTCTCAAGGAAGTGCTTGAAGTTTCCTCCTTGGCAATCCCAAACAACTACCAATCCTGCACTTTTGCTCAACATTGGGGTCTTTCCATCCCATGGTCCCCCAAATGAAGTCTGGTAAGCATGTATCCTGTCTTGATCCCCCTGTACTGGCTTCCATCTTACAGCCCTGGTAGTCCAACAATGGCATTCTATATTCTGACGAGCCTGACATCCCCTTAGCTGTTTAGTCCACAAGCTGGGTATCTCAGTAATCCCAATCTGGCACTGAAGGTTTGGAAGATTCTTAGAGAGATGCGAGTCTTCAGTCCATATTGGAAAGTTACAAAGCTGTGTCTCATGTCTTTGAGGAGTGCCAAAAGCAGTGGCAGCCAGAGAGTAGATGCACTTGCCAGTAATAATTGAAGACAGACCAAACAAGAGTGCTCTTTCTTTTTCCTTTTTGTATTTTTACTAAGATCTCAAGTTATATGTCTGCAGTAGAGTTTCTCTGGGCTTACTGATTATTTCTGGTTGTACTTTCCTTTGGGATGCTTACGGCATCACAGTTAGCCCAGATTAACCAAGGTTTTCATTTTCTCAATGTCAGTTGAAGATCCGGTCCTCAGGGGTCTCTCAGGGGTTATTTTTTTTTTGGGGGGGGAGCACCTTGCTCCTTTCAGCTTTTCATTTACCAGTTCCACCCACTCGAGAACAAAATCAGGTCTTGCTAGACCAGGCTTCCTTTTCTGAAGCATGATCAGACTTCATAGAAGTAATTTGAGAACTTTCCCTCTGCTTGTATCCTTCTGAACAGTTTGAGTAATAATGGTTGTAAGTCCTCTTTAAATATTTTATAGAATTATTACATTTTCTTTTTTTTTTTTATTAAAGGCGTGCGCCACCACGCTTGGCATTTATTTACTTCTGTATGTGTATCAATGTACTGTCTGCATACAAGTTTGTGCACCAGTGTCGTGCAATGCCGCGGAGGTCAGAAGAGGGTGTTGGACTCCCCTGGAACTGGAGTTCTCCTGGAATTGGAGTTTCAGACAGTTCTCGGCCGCCATGTGGGTACTGGGGATCAAAC
Organism: Rhizomys pruinosus; assembly: GCA_009823505.1. Lineage (NCBI taxonomy): Eukaryota > Metazoa > Chordata > Mammalia > Rodentia > Spalacidae > Rhizomys > Rhizomys pruinosus. The sequence goes on along the minus strand of VZQC01004035.1, from coordinate 178,931 downwards.
CCGGGTCCTCTGTAAGAGGGGTCGGCGCTCTTAACCTCTAGGCCACCTCTCCAGCCCCTAGAATTATTACATTTTCAATTTCTTCATATATTATGGGTCTGTTTAAGCTGTCAATCTCTTCCTGGTTTAGCTGTTACGATTCCCCTGATCGCAAATATTCATCCATATCTCTTAGGTTTTCAAATTTAGTACAGTATAGGTTTTTGAAGTATTCCTGTATGATTGTATGGATATTTTCATTGTCTATTGTGATTTCCCCTTTCATCATGAATTCTATTGATTTGGAGTTTTTCTTTCTTTTGGTTAAATGGGCTAGGGGGGTCTGTCTATCTTTTTTATTCTCTTAAAGAACCAACATTTGGATTTGTTGGTTTTTTTGTATTTTTTGTTTCTATTTCATTAATTTCTGCTCTTATTTTTGTTATTTCTTCCTGTCTTTTGCGTTTAGTGTTTGTTGTCCTTCAAGTGTTTTTAGCTGCAGTGTTAGCTCATTTATCTGTGTTCTTTAAGTTTTTGTTCTGTTCTGTTTTGTTTTGTTTTGTTTTGTTTTTTAATATAGGCAACCAGGGCTATAAACTTCCTTCTTAGGACTGCTTTTACAGTGTCCCATAGGTTTTGGTGTGTTGTACTGTCATTGACATTTAGTTCCAGGAATGCTTTTATTTTTTTCTTTATTTGCTCCTTGACCCATTCATTATTCAGGAGTGTGTTGTTTAGTCTCCATGTGTTCGTGTAGGTAGCAGGGCTTATCCTAGTGTTGATATTGAGCTTTATTACCATACGGTCTGATAGAATGCATGAAATTACTTAATTTTTTCTATTTGTTGAGGTTTTTTTCTGTGTCCAAGTATGTTGTCAATTTTGGAGAATGTTCCATGGAGTGCTGAGTAGAAAGAATATTCTCTGGTGTTTGGGTGGAATATTCAGAAGTTGTCTGTGAGGTCCATTTCCTGTACTGTATTGTCCAGTTCAGATATCTGTTTATTCTTTGTCTGGTTTATCTGTCCAAAGGACTCAGTGGGGTACTGAAGTCCCCTACTATGAGTGTGCTGGGGTTAATTAGTGCCGTGTGGTCCTGTAGAGTTGTATTTATTTATTTATTTGTTTATTTTTTTATTTAAATTTATTTTTTTATCAAATATAGACCCGTGTCCCCCCCATTCCCCCACCCCACCAGAGCTCATGCATTCTGCCAAACATGCTTTTCATCTCTTTCTCATTCTTTCTCAATATTCCCCATGTAGAAGATGACTATTTTGAGCAGAATTTCACTGTTTCAGTCAGTTCTTCCTTGCAGTCCTTGTTGTTGTTTCCAAAATGCATCACTCCCAAATGCTTTGGACAAAAGCTCAAGGGGCTGTGCACAAGAAATACTTACAACTAGGTAATTGGCACTAGCATCCACAGATGAGGGATACCATTCATCATTTGTTTTTCTGGGACTGTGTTAATTCACTCAGCATGATGTCCTCTAGCACCAGCCATTTTCCTGCAAAGCTCATGATGTCATCTTTCTTTACTGTTGCATAGAACTCCATTGTGTAGATGTACCACATTTTCTCTATCCACTCATCAGTTGAGGGGCATTTGGGTTGGTTCCAGCTCCTTGCTATTGTGAAGAGAGCTGAAATAAACATGGCCGTGCATGTATCTCTGTGGTGGCGTAAGTCTTGAGGGTACATGCCCAGGAGTGGTATGGCTGGGTCGGGTGGCAAGTTCATTCCAAGTCTTCCAAGGGTTCTCCACACTGCTTTCCATAGTGGCTGTACAAGTTTACATTCCCACCAGCAGTGGATGAGTGTTCCCCTTTCCCCACAACCTCTCCAGCACTTGGTATCATTTGTTTTCTTGATCCTAGCCAGTCTTATTGGAGTAAGATGATATCTTAAAGTGGTTTTCATTTGCATTTCCTTAATGATTAGTGATGTTGAGCAGTTCTTGAGGTGTTTCTCAGACATCTCTAATTCCTCGCTTGTGAAGTCTCTGTTCAGTTCTTTGCTCCATCTATTGAGCGGGTCATTTGTTTTCTTTTTTCTTTGTTTTTTGAGTAGTTTATATATTCTGGAAATCAATGCTTTGTCAGATGTATCTGCAGTGAAGGTTTCCTCCCACTCTGTGGGATTTCTCTTCACTTCCTTGATTGTTTCTTTTGATGTACAGAAGCTTTTGAGTTTGATGAGGTCCCATTTGTCAATTGTCGACCTTAATTCTTGTGCAGCTGCTGTCTGATTTAGGAAGTCTTTTCCTACGCCTATGTCTTGTAGTCTGCTGCCAACTTTTTCTTCTATCACCTTCAGAGTTTGGGGTTTCACGTTGAGGTCTTTAATCCATCTGGAGTTGACTTTTGTACAGGGTGAGAGGTAGGGGTTTAATTTCATTCTTCTACAAGTGGTGATCCAGTTTTGCCAACACCACTTGCTGAAGATGCTGTCTTTTCTCCATTGTGGTTTCTTGGCCCCCTTGTCAAATATGAGATGGCTGAAATTGTATGTGCTCAGATTTGGATCTTCGGTTTTGTTCCATTGGTCAACAGGTCTGTTTTTGTGCCAGTACCAGGCTGTTTTTATGACTATAGCCCTGTAGTATAGTTTAAAATCTGGTATAGAGATCCCTCCTGTGTAGCTCTTTTCACTCAGGATTGATTTGGCTATTCGGGGTCTTTTGTTTTTCCAAATGAATTTAAGAACTTTTGTTTCCAAGCCTGTGAAGAAACTCTTGGGGATTTTGATTGGGATTGCATTAAATCTATACAAGAGTTTTGGTAAAATGGACATTTTTACAATGTTAATTTTCCCAATCCATGAGCATGGGAGGTTTTTCCATCTTCTGAGGTCTTCTTCAATTTCTTTCTTTAAGGGTTTAAAATTTTTGTTGTAGAGGTCTTTGGTGTCTTTGGTTAGGTTTGTTCCTAGGTATCTTATTGTTTTTGAGGCTATTGTGAGTGGGAAGGTCTCTTTGAATTCTTTCTCCAGTTGCTTGTTCTTGGTGTAAAGAAAGGCCATTGATTTTCTAAGGTTAATTTTGTATCCTGCCACTTTGCTGAAGCTGTTAATCGTTTCTAGGAGTTTTCTGGTGGAGTTTTTTGCATCCCTTAAGTAAACAATCATATCATCAGCAAATAGGGATAGTTTGACTTCCTCTTTTCCAATTAGTACTCCTTTAATATCCTTTTCTTGCCTTATTGCTCTAGCAAGTGTTTCAAGCACTATATTGAAGAGGAGTGGTGATAGGGGGCAGCCTTGCCGAGTTCCTACCTTTAAAGGGAATGTTTCTGTCATTTCCCCATTTAGGATGATATTGGCTGTGGGTTTCCTGTATATGGCTTTGATTACATTGAGGAATGATCCCTCCAATCCAATTCCTTCTAGGACTTTAAGCATGAAGGGATGCTGGATTTTGTCAAAGGCTTTTTCAGCATCAATTGAGATGATGGTGTGGTTTTTGTCTTTGATTCCGTTTATGTGTTTGATGATGTTTATTGATTTTCGTATGTTGAACCATCCCTGCATCTCTGGTATGAATCCAACTTGGTCATGATGGATGATCTTCTTGATGTGGGTCTGTATGCGATTTGCCAGTATTCTGTTTAGAATTTTGGCATCTGTGTTCATGAGGGAGATGGGTCTATAATTCTCCTTTTTAGTTGGATCTTTGCCTGGTTTTGGTAATAGAGTGATGTTGGCTTCATAGAAGGAATTTGGGAGAATTCCCTCTGATTGTATACTTCTAAACAGTTTCAGAAATAATGGTTGTAGGTCTTTTTGAAATGTTTTATAGAATTCTGCTGTGAAACCGTCTGGGCCTGGGCTTTTTTTAGTTGGGAGGCTTCTTACTACATCCTCTATTTCTTCATATGTTATGGGTCTGTTTAGGCTGCTGGTCTCCTCTTGGCCAAGCTTTGGTGATTCCCAGGATTTCAGATATTCATCCATTTCTTCTAGATTTTCAAACTTGGGAGAATATAGGTTCTTGAAGTATTCCCGTATGATTTTCTGGTTCTTTTCCTTGTCTGTTGTGATATTTCCCTTTTCATCACGTATTGTATTGATTTGGAGCTGTTCCTTCTTTCTTTTGGTTAACTGGACTAGAGGTCTCTCTATCTTGTTTATTCTTTCAAAGAACCAACTTTTGAATTCATTGATTTTTCATATTGTTTTCTTTGTTTCTATTTCATTGATTTCTGGTCTGATTTTTGTTATTTCTTCCTGTCTGTTGCATTTAGTGTTCATCTGTTGCCTCTTAAGTGCTTTTAGCTGTAGTGTTAGATCATTCACTTGTGCTCTTTCTGTTTTTCTAATGTAGGCACACAGGGCTATAAACTTCCCTCTTAGGATTGCTTTTAAAGTATCCCATAGGTTTTGTTGTGTTGTATTGTAATTGTCATTCAGTTTCAGAAATGCTTTTATTTCTTTATTTATCTCTTCCTTGACCCATTCGTTATTCAAGAGTGTGTTGTTTAGACTGGATGTGTTCTTGTAGGCAGTAGGGCTTATCCTAGTGCTGATGTTGAACTTTATTGCACTGTGGTTTGATAGAATGCATGAAATTATTTCAATCTTTTTGTATTTGTGGAGGTTTCTTCTCTTTCCCAGTATGTGGTCGATTTTGGAGAATGTTCCATGGGATGCTGAGTAGAAAGTGTATTCTCTGGCATTAGGGTGGAATATTTGGTAGAGGTCTACGAGGCCCATTTGGTGTATCATATCATTCAGTTCAGATGTCTCTCTGTTTATTCTTTTTCCTGTTGACCTATCCAAAGGACTCAGTGGGGTATTGAAGTTCCCTACTATGAGTGTACTGGGGTTAGTGGGTGACTTGTCGTCCTGGAGAATTTCTTTATATAGTTTGGTGCATCAAAGCGTGGTGCATATATATTCATAATTGTGAAAACTTCTTGGTGAATTTTTCCTTTGATAAAAATGTATTGGCCTTCTTTGTCTCTCTGATTTCTTTTACTTTGAAGTCTATTTTGTGTGATATTAAAATAGCAGCACCTGCTTTCTTTTTGGTACCATTTGCTTAGAATATTTTTTTCCATCCTTTCACTTTAAGGTGGTGCCTGTCCTTGAAGGGAGGATGTTTTTCTTGTAGACAGCATATCGATGGATTCTGTTTCCTAATCCAATCTCCTAGTCTATGTCTTTGGATTGGGGAATTTAGTCCATTAATATTTAAGGTTATGACTGATAGGTTTGTGTTGCTTCCTTTTGCCTTATTATCCATTTGCAGTTTTGGTTTAGATTTCTTCTTCTGCAGTTATGGTTTTATTGATTTCTCTTTCTAGGTGACTGGGGATGGTTGCTCCTTTCTTCTGTTCTTTGAATTACTTCGAGTATTCTCTGAAGCGTTGGTTTTCCGGACATTTATTCTTTCAACTTGTTTATGTCATGATAGATTTTTCTGTCTCCTTCAATTATAATTGACATTTTTGCTGGGTATAGTAACCTGGGTTGTGTTCTATTGTCCTTTAACACTGGGAATGCTTTGCTCCATGTTCTTCTAGCTTTCATAGTTTGCACTGAGAAGTCAGTTGTAATTCTGATAGGTTTCGCCTTATAGGTCACTTGTTGTTTTTCTCTTGTGGCTTTAAGGATTTTGTCTTTGTTTTGGGTGTCTAGCATTTTAACTATGATGTGGCATGGAGAATTTCTTTTCTGATCTTGTCTGTTTGGAGTTGTATGTGCTTCTTGTATTTGCATTCATTTGTCTTTTTTTAGTTTGGGGATGTTTTCATCTATTATTCTGTTCAAGATCTGATCAATAGCATTCTTTTGGGTTTCTTCTCCTTCCTCTACTCTTATGATGTGTAGGTTTGATCTTTTCATAGTGTCCCACAGTTCCTGGTTGTTACACTTTTGTTTATTTTTAAATTTTTCATAATCTTTCCTTGAGGTTTTAGTTGTTCTGTGTTATCCTCCAGGTTGTTATTCTTTGTTCTGCTTCCTCCATTCTGTTTCTGATGCTTTTTCCATTCCTTTCCTCTTGATTGTACAAGTGTTTGATTTCCTTTTTCATTTCCTCTTCTGAGTTCTTTAGTATTTCTTCTTCTTTTTGGAGCCTCTCAATCTCTTCCTGTTGCTCTTTGCTTCACTGGTTGGTTTCCTTATCTTTTTCTGCATGGGATTTTTCAGTGTTTCTATTTCCTTCTGGAGTTTGTCATTCTCTTTCTCTATGTCCTTCTTGAGTTCTTCATTCTCTTTTCTTAGTTCTTTGATTTGTTCTTTATAATCTTGTAGTTCTTTAAATATGTTCCCAATTGTGTTTCTGATATCTGTGTCCTGGGGCATCCCCAGGGGGATCCCACTGTAGGAATCTTCCATAGGGTTGGTAGAGCTTTATGTGGGATTATCCTGCCCCTTTCCTGTGTTGTCTCTTCTTCATGTTCCTTGCCTGTATTCCAATGTAAGTCCTAAATGCCTCTTCACTGTGTTGAAGGCTTGTTTTGCTTGCCTCCTTCAGATGCCTTCATAATCCCAGTTGGCGGGGGGGGGGGCTGTGGGTTGGCTCTTTCGCCTGCACCCCAGCACCTGCGCTTGCCTCAGCTGGTCTCAGGAGATCTCAGATCTCAAGACTCACACAACACTACCTTTTATACCAGCTGGATAGATAACTCCGCCCCCACAACCACAAAAGCCAATTAAGCCAAAGACAACTGGATTAACGGATTCACTATATCAAATCAATCAACAATCAGCCTTGATCAAGCACCCAGCTGCTGCCTACCTACCTGTGCTTGCCTCAGCTGGTCTCGGGGGAGATCTCAGGTCTCAAGACTCACAGAACACTACCTTTTATACCAGCTGGGAGGATAACTCCGCCCCCACAGCCACAAAAGCCAATTAAGCCAAAGACAACTGGATTAACTGATTAACTATATTAATCAATCAACAATCAGCTTTGTTGAAACACCCAGCTGCTGTCTACCTACGTATGCTTGCCTCAGGTGGTCTCGCGAGATCTCAGATAGAGTTGTATTTATAAAGGTCAGTACACCAGAGTTTAGTGCATATCTATTCATGATTGCCAAATATTCATGGTTAATTTTCCGTTTGATAAGGATGTAATTGGCCCTCTTTGTCTCTTCTAATTGCTTCTACTTTGAAGTCTATTTTGTTTGAGATTAAAATAGAAAATCCTGCTTTCTTTTTGGTACTATTTGCTTGGAATATTTTTGTCCATCCTTTCACTTTAAGTTGGTGCCTATCTTTGAAGGTGAGATGGGTTTCTTGTAGAGAGCATATTGATGGATTCTTTTTCCTAATCCATTCTCCCAGTGTATGCCTTTTGATAGGGGAGTTTAGTGCATTAATATTTAAAGTTATAATTGAGAGATGTGTTACTTCCTTTCACCTTATCCATTTGCATTTTTCATCTAGGTTTCTACTTCTTCATTTCTGCATTTATTAATTTCTCTTTCAAGGTGCCTGGGTTAGTTGCTCCTCTCTTCTGTCCTTTGAATTGCTTCAAGTATTCTCTGAATGGTTGGATTTCTGTACATGTCTTCTTTCATCTTGTGTATTTCATGGAATATTTTTCTTTCTCCTCCAACTAATATTGACATTTTTGCTGGGTATAGTAACCTGGGTTGGCCTTTATAGTCATTTAGCACTGGGAATGCTTTGGTCCACTTTCTTCATAGTTTGTACTGAAAAGTCAGCTGTAATTCTGATAAGTCTCCCCTTATATATAGCTTGTTTTTCTCTTGTGGCTTTCTGAATTTTGTCTTTGTTTGGGGCATCTAGCATTTTAACTATGATATGGTGGGGGCAGTTTCTTTTCTAGTGTAGTCTATTTGGTGTCCTATGTGCTTCTAGTATCTGTATGGGTTTGTGTGTTTTTTGGGGGGAGGAATTTTCATCTATTATTCTGTTGACAATCTGATCAATACCATTCTCTTGGGATCCTTCTCCTTCCTCTAGCCCTATGATGCAGAGGTTTGATGTTTTCATAGTGTCTCACATTTCCTGGTTGTTGCACCCTGTGTATTTTTACATTTTTCATAGTCTTTACTTGAGCTTTTCAGTTGTTCTGTGTTACCTTCTTGGTCTGATATTCTTTTTTCTTCTTTATCTATTCTGCTTTTGAGGCTTTTTTCCCAGTCTCCTTTTGATCAGATGACTGTTTGATTTCCTTTTTTATTTCTTCCTGTGTTTTCTTTACTATTTCCACTTCCTTTTGGAGCTTCTCAATATTTTCTTGGAGCTCCTTGTTTTGCTCATTGGTTTCCTTTTTCATTTCAGCATGGGATCTTTTCAGTGTTTCCACTTTCTTCCAAAGTTTGTCGTTTTCTCCCTGTAGCTCTTTCTGGAGTCTGTCATTTTCTCCTTTTAGTTCTTTCTGAAGTTTGTCATTGTCTCCCTCTAGGTCCTTTCTTAGTTTTTCATTATCTCTCCTTAGTTCTATGATTTTTTTGAATATATCTGTTATTGTTATTCTACGATCTCTGTCCTGAGTTACCTCTAGGGAGATCCCATTGTAGTCCTCCACAGGCTCTATCGAGTTTGGTGTGGAGTTATTCTATGCCTTTCCCATATTGTTCTTTCATTGAGCTCTTGGCATGTCGTTTGCCTTTTGCTTGTATTCTGATGGGAATTTTGAATGTCTCTTCACCTTGTGGAAGGATTGCTTTCCTTGATTCCTTCAGGTGCCTTCGTTGTATTCTTCTTATGTATGGAGTTCTGACTTGTCTAGGTTTCAGGCTTCCAATTTTGGTTATATAGTTCACACTTTCTTTTCTGCTTTGCAAGAACTGGGTGGATAACAACCCAGATGACACCTTCTGAGCACTGTATTCCCTCTGCTGACAGCCACAGTCTCTGGAGTTCCAGTTGGGGGGTGGTGGTGGGTTTGAATTGCTTGCTTAGCCGGTGCACTGGTACCCTCTTCCCCAGCTGCTCTGGCAGCAGTTCCCCTCAGCCTCTGTGTTCAAACCTCAGCTCCTGGCTCCCAGAATCCTCTGGGCCAACACGCTGGTCTACATATGCTCTGCCCCAGCTGCTCAGGCAGCAGTTGCAGCAGTTGCAGCAGTAAAGAAAGATGACATCAGGCAGGGCATGGTGGCACATGCCTTTAATCCTAGCACTCCGTAGGCAGAAGAAGGCAGATCTTTGTTAGTTCAAGGCTAGCCTGGTCTACAAGTGATTTTTGGAATGGCCAGAGCTATAGGGAGACCCTGACTCTAAAAGGCCAAAAAAAAAAAAATATGATGCCATGAAATTTTCAGGATGGAACTAGAAGATATGTTGAGCTGAGGTTTGAATGTATGTGGAGAGCAGGTGTGGCGACAGTCCTAAGAAGGCACCCGAGACTTTATGACTAACACCTGAGTCTTATGATTAACACCTGATTCCCTCCTACCTCTAAGTAAAGCCACGCTCACTGTTTGAGCTGTGCAGGTGCACCCTGTATACAAGATCAGGCCAGATGATACCAATAGACCAGCCATGCAACCTGGGCTGGGAAGGTGGATAAATAGAGGGACTTTCTAGATAGAGGCACACATACACAATCTCTCTTCTTCCTAGTCTGAGAGAGAAGCTTGCTTGCCTGAGGAAGGAGAAGGCTTAGCGGGAAAGACCTGAGGCTTAGAGAGAGGCTTGGAGAAGGAGAAAAGATGTGCTTGAATAAACCGTTCTGACAAGACCTGCCTGCCTGAATAATAAACAGCTTTGAGAAGAACGAGCGAGAGGTGCTTTGTTGCTGCGGCTTCATACAAGTGTACAAGTGTTTTCATACAAATATAGAGGCTGTGGGCAACTGCTGCCCAAGCAGCTGGGGCAGATCGTGTGTGGACTGCCATGTCAGCCCAGAGGATTCTGTGAGTCAAGAGCTGAGGTTCGAACACACAGAGGCTGTGGGCAACTGCTGCCCAAGCAGCTGGGGTGGAACGTGTGTGGACTGCCTTATCAGCCCAGAGGATTTTGGGAGCCAGGAGCTGAGGTTTGAACACAGAGGCTGAGGGCAACTGCTGCCTGAGCAGCTGGGGCAGAGCATATGTGGACCAGCATGTTGGCCCAGAGGATTTTGGGAGCTAGGAGCTGAGGTTCTAACACAGAGGCTGAGGGCAACTGCTGCCCATGCAGCTGGGGCAGAGGGTACCAGAACTCCGTTGTGTAGATGTACCACATTTTCTCTATCCACTTGTTGGTTGAGAGGCACTTGGGTTGCTTCCAGCTCTTCCCTATTGTGAAGAGAAATACAATAACCATGGCTGTGCATGTATCTCTGTGGTATTATGAGTCTTGTGGGTATATACCCAGGAGTGGTATGGCTGAGTTATGTGGTAGGCTCATTTGGAATCTTTTAAGGTTTCTCCACACTGTTTTCCATAGTGGTTGTACAAGTTTATATTCCCATCAGCAGTGGATGAGTGTTCCCCTTTCCTGCAACCTCTCCAGCATTTGGTATCTTTTATTTTCTTGATCCTAGCCAGACTTATCAGTGTGAGATGATATCTTAAAGTGGTTTTAATTTGCATTTCCTTAATTATTAAGAATGTTGAACACTTTTTAAGGTGTTTCTCAGCCATCTCTATTTCCTCACTTGTGAAGTCTCTGCTAAGCTCCATCTTTTGAGTGAGTCATTCATTTTGTTACTTTGTTTTTTGAGTAGTTTATATATTCTGGAAATTAATGCTATGTCAAATATATCAACAGTGAAGGTTTCCCCCCATTCTGTGGGTTTTCTCTTTACTTCCTTGATTGTTCCTTTTGCTGTACAGAGGCTTTCGAGTTTAATGAGGTCCCATTGTTCAATTGCCAGCCTTATTTCCTGTGAAGCTGCTGTCCGATTTAGAAAGTCTTTTCGTACGCCTATGTCTCATAGGTTGCTGCCAATTCTTTTTCTATCACCTTCAGAGTTTTGGGTTTCACGTTGAGATCTTTGATTCATTTGGGGTTGATTTTTGTACAGGGAAAGAGGTAGGGGTTTAATTTTATTCTTTTACAAGTTTTGATCCAGTTTTGCCAACACCATATGTTGAAGATGTTTTCTTTCTTCTATTGAGTCTTTTTGGCCCCCTTGTCAAATATGAGGTGGCTAAAATTGTATATGCTCATGTTTGGATCTCCAGTTTTGTTCCGTTGGTCTACGGGTCTGTTTTTGTGCCTTACCACACTGTTTTATGACTATAGCCCTGTAATATACTTTGAAGTCTGGTATAGAGATCCTGCCTGCATTGTTCTTTTCACTCAAGGTTGCTTTGGATATTTGGTGTCTTTTGTTTTTCCATGTGAATTTAAGGACTTTTTTACAAGTCTGTGAAGAAACTCACAGGGATATTAATGGGGATTGCATTGAATCTGTATATTAATTTTGGCAGAATGGACATTTTTACTATATTAATTTTTCCAGTCCATGAACATGAGGGGTCTTTCTATCGTCTGACGTCTTCTTCAATCTCTCAATTCAGGGGTTTATAACTTTTGTCGTAGAAATCTTTGGTGTCTTTGGTTAGGTTTGTTCCTAGTTATTTTATTGTTTTTGAGGCTATTGTGAGTGGGAATGTCTCCTTGTATTCTTTCTTCAGGTGCTTGTTATTGGTGTAAAGAAAGGCTACTGATTTTTCTAGGTTAATTTTGTATCCTGCCACCTTACTGAATTTCTAGGATTTTTCTGGTGGAGTTTTCAGCATCCCTTACATAAACTATCATATTGTCTGCAGAAAAGGATAGCTTGACTTCCTCTTTTCCAATTAGTACTCCTTTAATTTCCTTTTCTTGCCTTATTGCCCTAGTAAGTGTTCAAGCACTATATTGAAGAGGAGTGGTGACAAGGAGCAGCCTTGCTGATTTCCTTCCTTTAAGGGAAATCCTTCTAACTTTTCTCCATTTAGGATAATGTTGGCTGTGGGTTTCTTGTATATGGCTTTGATTATGTTGAGGAATTATCCCTCCAGTCCAATTCCCTCTAGAACTTTAAGCATGAAGGGATGCTGGATTTTGTTAAAGGCTTTTTCTGCATCAATTGTGATGATTGTGTGTTTTTTGTACTTCAGTTCATTTATGTGTTTTATGATATTTACTGATTTTTGTATGTTGAACCATCCCTGCTTCTTTGGTATGAATCCAACTTAGTCATGATGGATAATCTTTTTGATGTGTATCTGTATGTGTTTTGCGAGTATTTTCTTGAGAATTTTAGTTTAGTTCTCTTTGTTGGTTGTATCTTTGGTATTAGAGTGATGCTGCCTTTATAGAAGGAATTTGGGAGATTTCCCTTCGCTTGTATCCTTCTAAACATTTTTTTTAAAACATTTTTTTTATTTTTTTATTATTATTTATTTTTGTATGTGTACGAATGTATTGTCTGCATGCAGGTCTGTGCACCCGTGTCGTGCAATGCCGCGGAGGTCAGAAGAGGGTCTCGGATTCCCCTGGAACTGGAGTTCTCCTGGAATTGGAGTTACAGAAGGTTCTTAGCCGCCATGTGGGTGCTGGGGATCGAACCTGGGTCCTCTGCAAGAGCGTCGGCGCTCCTAACCGCTAGGCTATCTCTCCAGCCCCCCTTCTAAACATTTTGAATAATAATGGTTGTAAATCCTCTTTAAATGTTTTATAGCATTCTTCCGTGAAACCATCTGGGCCTGGAATTTTTTAGTTGGGAGGTTTCTTATTACATTTTCAATTTTTCATATATTATGGGTCTGTTTAAGCTGTCAATCTCTTCTTGATTTAGCTTTGGTGATTCCCAGGATTTCAGATATTCATCCATTTCTCTTAGGTTTTCAAATTTTGTAATTTTTGAAGTATTCATGTATGATTGTCTCTATCTTTTCATTTTCTATTGTAATATTTGCCTTTTAGTCACATATTCTATAGATTTGGAATTGTGCTTTCTTTCTTTTGCTTAACTGGGATAGAGGTCTTTCTATCTTGTTCATTCTTTCAAAGAACCAACTTTTGAATTCATTGATTTTTAATTGTTTTCTTTGTTTCTATTTCATTGATTTCTGCTCTGATTTTTGTTATTTCTTCCTTTCTTTTGCATTTAGGGTTCATTTGTTTTTGTCCTTCAAGTGATTTACCTGCAGTGTTAGCTCATTTATTTGTGCTCTTTCTATTTTTTTAATGTAGGTATCCAGGGCTATAAACTTCCCTTTTAGGACTGCTTTTAAAGTATTGCATAGGCTTTGTTGTGTTGTACTGTCATTGTCATTTCCTTCCAGGAATGATTTTCTTTATCTCTTCCTTGACCCATTCATTATTCAGGAGTGTGTTGTTTGGTCTCCATGTGTTCCTGTAGATATTAGGGTTTATCCTGTTGTTAATATTGAGATTTTTTTGCACTGTGGTCTGATAGAATGCATGAAATTATTTCAATCTTTTTGTATTTGTTGACGTTTTTTCTCTGTCACAGTATGTGGTCAATTTTGGAGAATGTTCCTTGGGTTGCTGAGTAGAAAGTGTATTCTCCCATGCTTTGGTGGAATATTCAGAAGATGCTGTGAGGTCCACTTGGTGTATTATATCATTCAGTTCAGATGTCTCTCTTTTTATTCTTTGTCCAGTTGACCTGTCAAAAGGTCTCAGTGGGGTATTGAATTTCCCTACTATGAGTGTGCTGTGGTTAATTTGTGCCTTGTGGTCCTGTAGAATTGTGTTTATAAAGTTTGGCGCACCAGAATTTGGTGGTTATATATTCATGCTTGTGAAGTCTTCATGGTTAATTTTCCCTTTGATAAAGATGTAATGGCCCTCTTTGTCTCTTCTGATTACTTTTACTTTGAAGTTTATTTTGTCTGATATTAAAATAGCACACCTGCTTTCTTTTTGGTACCATTTGCTTGGAATATATTTTTCCATTCTTTCTCTTTAAGTTGGTACCTATCCTTGAGGATGAGATGGGTTTCTTGTAGACAACATATAGATGGGTTCTGTTTCCTAATCCATTCTCCCAGTCAATGTCTTTTGATTGGGGAGTTTAGTCCATTAATATTTAAGGTTATAATTGAGAGATATGTGTTCTTCCTTTCACCTTATTATCCATTTGTGTTTTTGGTCTAGGTTTCTACTTCTGTAGTTATGCTTTTATCAACTGATTTTCTAGGTGCCTAGCAATAGTTGCTCCTCTCCTCTGGTCTTTGAATTGCTTCAAGTATTCTCTGAAGGGTTGGTTTTGCAGAAATATATTCTATCATCTTGTTTATTTCATGGAAGATTTTTCTTTCTCCTTCAACTAGAATCAGCAAATAGTCTTTTAGCACTGGGAATGCTTTGGTCCACATTCTTCTTGCTTTCACAGTTTGCACTGAAAAGTCAGCTATAATTCTGATAGGTTTCCCCTTATATGTAACTTGCTTTTCTCTTGTGGCTTTCAGAATTTTGTTTTTGTTTTGGGCGTCTAGATTTTTCACTATGATATGGCATGGGAAGTTTACTTTCTGATCTTGTCTATTTGGTGTTCTATATGCTTCTTGTATTTGTATGGGTTTGTCTTTTTTTTTTTTTTTTTNGAGTGCTAGGATTAAAGGCATGCTCCACCATGCCTGGCTCGTCTATTTTTAGTTTGGGAAAATTTTCATCTATTATTCTGTTCAAGATCTGATCAATTCCATTCTCTTGGGATTCTTCTCCTTTTCTATCTCTATGATGCTGAGGTTTGATCTTTTCATAGTGTTCCACATTTCCTGGTTATTCCACTCTTGTGTATTTTTAAATTTTTCATAGTCTTTTTTCCTCTTTTATTTGTTTATTTTTACGGGATTCTACAATATAAGAACACAGTTGTTTTCAGATAACATTGATGTTACTCAGTTTGCTGTACAATTAGGTAATTGGTGCATTTTGCAAGTATCTTTGTCCAAATTTTGAACAACCCATGGTTCCATAGTCCAGTTGGTGATGCTCGTATGCACAGGCATGTTGATCAATTAGGAGTCCAGTCTATATTGCTGTAGTCTCATGATTCACCCCTATCTCTCCACAGCCCTTACATTCTACCAAGCCTCCTCTTCCGCAATTTGTTCCCTAGGCTTTGGGAAAGGGGCACAAGTGGGTGAGAAGAAAACAGTCTACTTTCTTTGGAGTTGTCATTTTGGACTCTCGTCTGTTCAGGTTGTTTCCCTTCATGGGTTGACAGCTTTTCCCGTGATACCTTTTTAGTCATACTAACAAAGCACAAGCAATTGGATGTATAGGCATTTAAGCAGTACTAATTATTTTGGCAAGCTAAGCTGTGAGCATAGACACAGATGCTTGGATGGTATGCTAATCCACAAACTGCGGTTTTTCTCTAAAGGGTGACAAGTTCTTATTGTGGCTTATAACATCTCCTAACCACTAGAGGACATAAGCTTGTGGCATCCGCTGTGAGTTATTCCTCCAAAGAGAGAGCTAATAGCCAATTATATCTGGGATATATATAGACACTTGGCTGCTACTGTTGCACAGTATCTCCAGGCAGTTGAGGTGTAGCTGATACTGATGGAGGAGTCTTGCTTGTCTCAAGGAGACCAATATTTTGCTGTATTGCTTTAGTGGCCTTTGATAACGCTATCTGGCATTTCAGCAGCCAGTTGTATGTTAGCAAGTAACATAACCTAACATTTAGAAAGGCAGTAAGTCCCTGTTTTCGAAGACCTGGTGTGAGCATGAAATCTTTCATAGTCTTTACCTAAACTTAGTCTTTACCTGTGTTATTTTCCAGGTCTGATATTCTTTTTTCTGCTTCTTCATTCTGCTTCTGAGGCTTTTTCCCATACTTTCCTCTTGATTGAATGAGTGTTCTGTTTCCTTTTTCATTTCATCCTGTGATTTCTTTAGTGTTTCCACTTTCTTTTCAAGCTTCTCAATCTCTTCTTGTAGCTCCTTGCTTTGCTGGTTGGTTTCCTTTTTCATTTCAGCATGGGATGTTTTCAATGTTTGTACTTCCTTCTGGAGTTTGTCATTCTTTCTCTCTAGTTCTTTCCAGAGTTTGTCATTTTCTCCTTTTATTTCTGTGTTTTTTTTCTTTATCCTTTTTGGTCTTTTCAAGACAGGGTCTCCCTGTAGCCTCAGCTCCCCTGGAACTAGCTCTGTAGACCAGGCTGTCTTTGAACTCACAAAATCCTCCTGCCTCTGCCTTCCAAGTGCTAGGATTAAAGGTGTGTGTCACCACGCCTGGCTATTCTTTTATTTCTTTGTGAAGTTTGTCATTCTCTCCCTCTAGGTCC
Source organism: Rhizomys pruinosus (assembly GCA_009823505.1). Lineage (NCBI taxonomy): Eukaryota > Metazoa > Chordata > Mammalia > Rodentia > Spalacidae > Rhizomys > Rhizomys pruinosus. The sequence goes on along the minus strand of VZQC01004035.1, from coordinate 162,781 downwards.
TTCTCCTTAGTTCTCTGATTTGTTCTTTATATTCTATGATTTCTTTGAATATATCTGTGATTGTTCTTCTAAAAGCTGAGTCCTGGGCTACCTCTAGGGTTATCTCATTGTAGGAATCTTCTATAGGCTTGGTAGAGTTTAGTATGGAATTAGTCTTCATTTTTCACATATTGTTATTTTGTTGTGCTTTTGTCATGTGGCTTTCTTTTTGTTTATATTCTGATGCAAATCTCAAATATTTCTTCATTGTGTTGTAAGATTGCTTTCCTTGATTCCTTCAGATGCCTTCATTATTTTCTCCTTGTTTAAGGAGTGTTAACTTGTCTAGGTTTCATGCTTTTAATTTTGGTTATATATTGGAAGGTATAGCTCACTCTCCTCTTTCTGTTCTGCAAGTTCTCCAAAAACTGGTTATGTAACAACCCAGATGATACCCTCTGAGCACTGTACTCCCTCTGCTTCCTGCCAGCCAGTTTCTCTAGGTTGGTTGTGGGGCTTACTGTACTGTAGTTCCACCTGGACACACCCTCCGAAATTCCAGTTGGTGGGGCGGGGGTATCTTTGCCCCCACAGCTGTACAAGCCAACAATCCAATACTCTGTCTGCCTGAAACACCTGGGTTATACGCTGTGCCTCAGCTGGTCTGGCCAAAGCAACCAATCTCTATGCATGACAGACCAATAATCTAATCCTCCAACAATCCACCTGGCTGATGTGCCCAGCCCACACCCTGTACTTTTCGAGGCTGAAGAAACTGGTCTGTATGCACCCAAGTCCCCTATAAGCAACAGGCCCACCTGTGTTCAGGCTCCCTGTGTATCTTCACCCCCACAGCTGCACATGCCAACAATACCCCACTTTTAATTTCCATGCATTAATTCTGATGATACAATCCTAAATGTCAGCCCTTGTTAGAAAAGGTGACACTTTCTGTTGTAATGTTTATGAGTCATTGCTCTTATATATTTAATCTGTAGTAGCTTTGGCTTCTGGTAAATCATATTTGCTGCAAGCTGTGTGCTTCAATTCTTGGTAAGTATTGATGAGTGTTAACACAAACACTGCTTGTTTGCCATCTTTTGCTAAGCTAAAACTTTTCTGCACAGATGGCACACAAGTGTACTCTTTTATCCCTGACCTTACTGGAACATTTGTCCCTATCAATAGTCTCTCCCTTGGCTGCTTCACTAAAATGAAGATACCAACATTGGATTCGTCTTATTTCTTCTGAAGTGCTTCTCTGTTGACAAATCCTAACACTCAATGACCCTAATTCCAGGAAACACTCTCCGTGTTTGACTTCCTTTGGTTATAACTGGAAGTTGTCTGGAGAACTGTTTACAGTTTCAGAAATCACGAGTCACCACTGAGAAGGAAGAAAAGTAAAATTATCTTTCTTTTGAACTCTCTGTAGAAATACAGATATTTTAGACTCTGGGAGACAAGAATGGAAGGACTCAATGAAACTTTTATTGTCATAATTTTTGCTTCTTTATTCAGGGAAGTGGCTTATGGGTTTCAATAGTGCCCAATTAGATCTATAATTTTATGGTATATAGTTTTACTAAGAAGCAGGTAATGAGCCAGGTGTGGTGGTGCACACCTTTAATCTAGCACTAGGGAGGCAGAGGCAAGCCTATCTTTGTGAGTTCAAGGCCAGCCTGGTCTACAGAGCAAGTTCCAGGACAGCTGGGGCTACAGGGAGACACTGTCTCGAAAAGACCAAAAAAAAAAAAAAAGCAGTTAAAAATATCACCAAAGCATAGTTGGGATTTAGATATTTTTGAATTAAGAACAATAATTCATGTAATGAATAGATAAGTCTGTGGTACCACCAAACAGATTAATTAATTTCAATAACATTATTTCTCAGATTTCTCATTGTTATGTGGTAGCACATTAATGATAGTTATCAATAATGTCTTGGATTTATAATGCATTACTGCCATCCAAAGTAATGCTATCTCTTCTTTTTGTGTGTGTGTGTGTGTGTGAGAGAGAGAGAGAGACAGAGAGAGAGAGACAGAGAGAGAGAGAGAGAGAGAGAGAGAGTATCCCTGTAGCCCCAGCTGTCTTGGAACTCACTATGTAGACCAGGCTGGCCTTGAAATTATAGAGGTCCACCTGCCTCTGCCTCCTGAGCGCTAGGATTTCATGCATGCACCCCTACACCTGGCAGTAATGCTATCTCTTAAGGGAGGGGAAAGCTTCAACCCTGGGACAACTAGGATAGGCCATCCCAATATCTCATTGGCTGCTCTCTGGGGTGGGCTGGCAGTCTGCACCTGGCAGCCTTGAATACTCAACTCTCAACATAATATCCTTTCTACATCTCACCCAAGACACATTCCTCTCTTACATGATTCCTATTTCACTTTTTAATGTATATTTATTGAGTTTTTCTATAGTTCATGTAATAGATCTTAATCAAATTTAGACCCCCTCCACTAACCCCTCATAGCACCCTCCACCAGACTTGATATATTATGTCATATATCTTAAGGCCTATCCTGTCAAGCATTTGTATCCAGATGCCAAGTTCATCTACTGGCATCTAATCAGCCTATCTGGGGTCACTCCCTTAAAGAAGATCAACTTTCCCTCACCTCAAGGTAGTCAGTTGCCCATAGTTCCTGCTGCCCATTTCCCCAGTTCTTGGCTGGATTTCTGTCTGATTGAGTTGGCATGGATATTGTGGATGCTGTCATCATTGTTGTAAGTTCCCAGAGGCACCCTTTTCCACAATGGTCCCTGAGCCATGTGTGGGTAATCTTTAATATAGGTAAAGAGAATACGAATTCATCCCACAATTCTCATTAGCAAATCTTCTTCATACAAGAGTGTGATGGCCACAATTGGCCATGTTTTAGAGAATAAGAGACTGGAGAGTGTGTTTCCCTCAATAGGACTCCTATTCAATTTTTAAAAGACCAGTTTTGGGTTTTATTGATTTTTTTGCAGAGTGTGGAGCTTAGCAAGCACCAGTTTTTTATCTCATAGATTGAATGCGTCCCTCTCTTGCTAAATCCATGTGTTAAAATCTTAATTTCTAAGGTTATGGTGGCAATAAGATGTGTGGGGTTTTGGGAAATGATTAGGTCTTGAGGGAAGAATTTCTATGAATGAGATTCATGACCTTACACTGCCATTATTGGATATATAGACAAGATAAATGAAATAAGTGTGTTAGAGAAACAATTGCCAAGAAAGGAATCAACCCAAGTGTCCATGAATATATGAGTAGATAAAGAAACTATGGCACACATTCACATTGAAACTCTGTTTGCCAATATAAATGTGTAGTATTATTTTTTCTAGCAACATGGATGGAACAGGGAAACATTATGCTAAATAAAATAAGGCACAGAAACATAATTACTGCTTCTTCTCACTTAAACTTGCAAGATCAGAGGTTGGTTTCAGAAGTACAGTGTGGAATAGTGTTCACTAGAGCTTAGGAAGGGATGGAGAGAAGAGAGGTAATGAATGTAGAGGTGCGATTGCTTAGAAGGAATAGCTTCTAATGTTCCATAGCATGATGAGATAACTATTACTAACAATGATTAACTGCATTTCAAAATTGATAATAGAGAGGATTTTGAATATTCTCAGCACAAAGAAATGATAAATGTCAAGGGCGATGGATATGCCAATTACTGTGATCTGATCATTACATATTGTGTGTGTGTATTGAAATGTCACACTGTACCTTATAAATATGTACAATTACTATGTGTTAATAAAAATAGATTTATGAAAAGGGCTATGGAGAGTAGCCCTCCTGCTGTGTGAGAACACAGCAAGCGTTGTACCTCTGACACCAAAACTGCTAATGAATTAATCTTGTTTTCTTAGTAATCTGAAGTGTGAAAAATACAATTTTGTTTTATAGAAGCCACCTTTCCACAGTTAAGTATTCTTTTATAGACATCCACATGAATTATAGCAGTTTTTGTTGTTCAGGGGTCTGAACACAATTTAGATGAATCGTCTACTTAAAACCTGCAGGGCAGCAGGCTGCAAAGGTGTCAATTGGAGTTGTGATCTTTTCTCATGCTTGGGAATTTCTTAAAGCTCATTCATTTTAGACAGTCTGGTTCCATGAAACTGCTGAGTTAACAGAATCTTTTGTTTTCTTTGAAACTTGCATGAGACTATGACTTCCATGCTTCATTCTCAATTAAGAACTCTTCCAATTAAGTCAGGCACATGCAAGATTGTGTTCTTTTTATTAACTGAAAATCAACCAATTATTAATCTCATTATAAGGGTGAAATCCCATACTCTTGGGAAGGGAATTACATAGATCATGCACACTAGGAGGTGGGAATCTTGAAAGTCATCTTAGAACTCAGCCAACTATAATATGGGTAAAATAAACATCCAAATATTACTCTGAGGGTATTGATAAGATAGCAATTCTTTTGAAATTGGTTTTTGCGTTCAATACAATCCAAATTACAATTATTTCAATTTCTTTTTTAGATAGTGCCAGACCAGTCCCAACATTCATATGTAAAGGATCTAAGATAGCAAAGGTATCTTTGAAAAAGAATATTATAATTAGAGGAATAACATTAGTTAACTCTAAAATTTATCTAGTTTCATTGGTATCAGGATAAGAAAATGGATCAGTAAAACACAATAGAAACTGAAGGAGTGAACCCATATGTTTATGAACACCTGATTTTTAGTCTTCATTTTTTCCTTCCATTAATGTTTTTTGTTTATGTAAATCTTAGTACATAACTTTCCTTCTTTCTGAGAATTTTCATTTAACATTTCTTATAGGAGAGTCATTGATTTTTTTCTGTTTTGTTTTATTTTCTTTTATTTGTAAAATTTTTATTGAATTTTTGTGCATTTCATACAGAACATCCCAATCATCTCTATACCCCTTCCCCATTTGGCACTGTCCCACAGCTCCTCCACTGGAATCCATACATTCTGTCATCTGTGTCAAGGCCCATAGTGTCAAGTTAGTGTCTGCAGATATCCTTCAGTGCAAGTTCATTCATTGGGGTCTAGTCAGGCCATCCAGAATTCCACCCTTTAAGAAGATCAGCTCCTCTTCACTTAACAGTAATCAACTGCCAATAATTCTTTGACCAAGATTGGGGCCTGCTGCCCATTTCCACATTTCTGTGCTGTTTTTCTTTCTGTTTCAGTCTGCAAGGTTCTTGTGCATGCTGACACCATTGCTGTAGGTTCATATGACCAAGGTTCCAGGAGCCAATAGGACTCTATTTCCATATTGGTAACACACCTCCTTTCTGGCTCTTACAGTTTATCTTCCCCCTCTTCCATAATGGTCCTTGAGCCCTTCGTGGGTAGAGTTTAATATAGGAGTCCCGTCCAAGGACACACATACTGAAGACTCTACACTTTGGTCGTTCGTGACCTTCTCTGTTCCTGGCCCTCTGTTGCATGAGGGAGTTTCATTGATGAGAACTGAGAGACATGCATTAGTGTTGTGTTTACACCTTGTTCTATATTCCATGACTCTTAGGTGTAGAGGTTGCATTGTAAATGTGCCACTTAGGCTTGGGAAATTTACAGGCAATCTCTGTGTATGACCAGTTGTGGAATTCTGTAATCTCCATCTGTTGAAAAAGAAGCTTCTTAGATAAGTGGTGACTCAGATACTTATCTGTAAATAAAAGGATCCATATTCTGCACATAGTAAGAAATTACATTTGTCTAGGTAAGTGACAGCCTTGGGGTTTTCTCTAAGATCTATCATTGCTTGCTACTTGTAAAATTGTTTCCTTCCTTCTGCTTTACTTGGATTTAATTCCATTTCTGGTTTCTTAAATTTGAAGCTTGCATCATTGTTTTGAGACCTGTCTTTTCTAATGCAAGCATTTACTGCTATATTTTTTCCTTAAATGTCACTTCAACTGCATGCACATATTTTGATATGTCATATATTTTTTGTTTCAATGCAAAATATTTTCCAATCATGAATTATTTAGATGTATGCTGTTTTGTGCTATTACTTTCTGGTTCAATTCCATTTTTGTCAGATAGCAAAATGTTTATTGTATTCAATTTTATTTTATTAAGGTTTGATTCAAGGATATTACTACTTTGGTCAATATTCCACATGCATTGGCACAGAATATACATTATTTTGATAAATTATTTAAATCGTGTTGAACAGTAGTGCTGTTCAGGACTACATCTATATTAGGAAGTCCATGTTGGCATGACAAACTAGTATAGATTGGGTGACCTAAGCATAGAGATTTATTTCTTACTGTTTTGGAGGTACAGAAGTCTAAGATCAGGACATTGGCTCATGGTATTCCTGATGAGGGCCCTCTTATTGGCTTGTAGAAAAGTTTGCTCCTCTTGTGTGCTCATAGGATCTTGCCTGGATCTATCTATCTATCTATCTATCTATCTATCTACCTATCTATCTATGGTGCTGGGGTAGGTGTGTGTGTGTGTGTGTGTGTGCGTGCACGTGCACATGGACACACACACACAAGCTAAGGCACACGAGTGGAGGTCAGAGAACTCACAAAACTAGATTTTACACTTCCATCATGTGGTATCTGGGGGTCAAATTTAGGTTGTCAATCTCACCCAGCAAGCAGCTTTATCTCCTGAGACATCTTTTTCCAAATAAGGCCGCCATTTTATCAGATTCGGATCCTATCTTTATGAGTTCATTTAGGCTCAGTCACAGAAGCTCTGTGTACAAGTATATTCACAATGGGAAGAAATGCTGCTGCTGCTGCTGCTGCTGCTGCTGCTGCTGCTGCTGCGTATAATTTAGTCCACAGCAATGTCTAGGTTGATTTTATAACTGTTCTATATAGTTAATGAGACAGGAGTGTTGAAGCCTTTGGCTGTATTTGTGGATTTGAACATCTGATCTATCAGTGTTTGATTTATGTATTATGAACTTATGTATTTATGAGTATCAATCATATCTTCTTGGTGAACTGACACATTTATCATTATATAACATCCCATTTTATCTTTGGTGATTTTATCTGCTGCAATCTCAGCTACTTGGGAGGCTGAAGCAGGAGGATTACTCGAGCCCAGGAGTTTGAAGACAGTCTGCAACACAGAAAAACCTCCTCCAAAGCCAAGGTATATTTTTCTCCTTAGGGTGTGTAATATTTTATTTATTTTAGTACAATGTATGAAGTTTCTAATCCTATACTTCCTTTTCCCTCTTCCCCCTTTATGTCATAATTTTCAATGGCTTATATCTGTACACATTAAATTATCTCATGAGAAATGTAACTCTAGCTCTCAGTCATACATCCTCTGCAGAACCTAAGAAGGGAAAAATAATGAGCCCGGCATTGCTAATTCTTGGTGCTCCTATTTCTGAAGTTCTCATTTTCCCTCACATATTTGTCTAAAACTCTTCCTTTAACAGTTTTGTTAGAGAAAGTTTATTGGTGAATAATTGTCTTAGTTTTCCTTACTCTGAGCACTCTTTTAGTTTGCTTTCATTTTGAAGAATATATTTACTTTATATTGAGTTCTAGCTCGATGTGTTTTTCCTAGCACTTAAAAATGTCTGGCTTGCTGGTTTGGTATTGAGAAATCATTGGCCTGCATACAATATATTACTTTCATTTTGATTGCTTTCAAGACTTTTTCCTCTACATTTCACTTTCATAAGCTTGATTATCGTATATTCAGTATATTTTTGGTAATTTTCCCCAGTTTTTTTTTTTTTCTGAAGAATATTTTTATTACTTTCATCTGGAAATCGCTGACACAAGACTTTTTAAAAACAAAAGCAAGTTTGGATACTTATGAAATGGGTGTGCTTGTTTTTGATGTAACAAGTAAATCTTAGCTGAATATTTGATACTGCGGGACTTACAGCATCTTCAGTGTTTTTGAGAGTTGTTCCATGTTTTGATTTTTAATACTGAAAATGCAGTTTGGCATAGATACATAGTACAAAATATTAGAAGGATGTTTATGACTATTTTGGAATATTCTGGAAATTCTGTCTTAATCTCAAGCCAAAATTCATTTATGAATTTTTATGAAACTCAGTTCAGCAGCGCAAACATTAGGTTTTCAAATCAATCATCTTAACAAAATCCAATTGATTATTATCCTAATTTGATACTTATAGGCTGAGGAACAATAGAGGGAAATGTTAAAAGTTTTTGTTTTGGGCTGGGGGGGCGGTGGTACATCCTTATAATCTTTCCAACTTGGGAGGCTGAGGCATGAAGGAGGCCGTGAGTTCAAAATCAGACTGAACCCACGAGGTTGATCTGTATGATTGTGATCATGTGTGATTGTGATCCTGCCTCTTTTACAAAAAGTCTTTGGTTTCCATAATGAAACCATTGTTTCCATAAAAGCAGAAAATTTTGTATGTAGAGCAAAAAATACTGCAACTTATAACACACAGTAGACTTGAATCTGAGCTGAGATGTCTCAGGCAGCAACACTTGATGGCATTGAATGGTGTCATGCAGAGAGCAAGATGTGAATATTTTTTGTTCCGAACCAAGGATGAAGTGAACTTTCCGATGCAGCAGAAAGGTAAGGGAGGCTAGAAACACCTCAGATGCATTACCCACTTGGTTATTAAATTAATTTTTGGTTATTATGCCTTCAAAAACCTTTTACTCTTTTACTTTTTTATAATTCCCACATAAAGTCACACAACCCCGCATGGAGTCACACCTACAGTTTAAGAAGCTGGGATCTAAAGAAGGAACAAGGGTTTTCCTGACAAAGCAAATGACATGAAAAGAGTGTATGTGGCATTTCAATCTCAGGGTTTTGAGGCTCATTTTTTTCCTCCATAGTGAGAACACTATAAGTACTCAATGAATGCTACTTGAAAACATTTATCATTTATTCACACATAAAGGCATTAGATATACTGCTGTGCTTATCTTTTGTGATTCCTGGCATTATTGTTTATGAGCATATGAATTAAGAACAAGAAAAGGTAATGAGTAGCCCAGTGAACTATACAAATTCACATAAAATATATTTTTAATATTTTATTGAGCTTTTGTGTATTTCATATAATGGTTCTTTATCAAATTCAGACCTCATCAACCATCCATGCCCCATAACTGATCACAGATAAAGAATGTAAGTCTGAGAGATGCCCACCCTTAGGTAACGAATCTATAGTGGAACTTCTGCACCTAAAATTCATGGAACATAGCAGAACAAGGAATGGAGAGAATACTAGTGCATTCCTCAACTCTCAACAGCAAAGCTTCCTTATACCACAAAATGTGATACACATGGAAGGCCACAACTGGCTAAGTTTTAGAGAATAAGTGACCTCAGAGTGTGTGTCCCTGGATAGGCCTCCTACATTAAGTCTCTCCCATCCACGGCTTAGGGATCATTGCCTGTGAATTTTTCTTAATAGTGACAAGGCAGTTCAAACACACACACACATACACACACACACACACACACACACACACACTTACCAGGCATTTCCCTTCTCCAAAAAAACTTCACAAAACACATTTTCATAATTAATGTTTTATTTAGAACTATTTAAAAATGAATATTTGACAGATAATACTTTATAAGTGAGATTCAATGGATGTATTATTAATATTTTTCTTCCCTCATATTTGAGGCTAATCTTCAGAGAGTCACACTATTTATTCAGTTCTGAGATGTGTTTGTTGTTTGCAGCAGTGGGAAGAACACGTCTGTGTCATAAAACCTTCATATCACTTTAACATATTGTAAAACGGGAAATTTTTGCCATGAAGAATTTTTTAATACACGAGAAAATAATTGCATACACTAAAAACTTTTGAAACTTAATTATGTTTATAGGTAGAAAAATATTTCACAGCTCTGTTTAATAGATCACAATTATTTTCATATTATGAATTTAATAATGGCTTCATTTATATCAGTTCCTACTGGATACCAAGATTGGTGATTTGTCATATGAAACCCATTGGTTATAAAAGTTAAGTAGATGCTTCTACAATTCTTTACTATTTTTCTATGTAGAACACTCGTACTTAAACATTAGGGTAACGTTTTTATTTATACACTATGTTTTAGAAACTATGAAAACTGTTTAAATGAAAACTTATTTTTGACTATCCTAAGGATCTGAGAATTTCTTTTCCTATTTTGTCATTTGACCATTTCTTTTAATAGCATCATCTCAGAATATGAGACTTCTTGGAGAAGCAGCTGCATCATTATCAGAAGAGCATATTTCAAACTATGTTTTGCTTCACTGTTTAAGTAATACTTCATAAAAGTTCCAATGGAACATCCGTAAGAAATGCCTATGATCTTTTCTCCAGTTACTGACTGCTTGTTCATTAACCACCGTATTTAATTAATGGGATGTAGTAGAGTTGTCTACATTTTAAGGTAGACATTTTGTCAAGGTTGTTCTAAAATGATTTAATAAGATGGAAGGCTTTCTCTTTTGTAGAACATGGAAGCTGGAGAAACTGAATTGAGCTCTTGTTCTTTAGGAGCATTTCATTTAGCCAATCATTCTTTTATCAGTCAAAATGAATTGATTGAATATATTTTCTTTCACTAAAATTGCAAAAATCCTAGAGTCAGAGTAGTCAAAGATGCAGTTTCTACCCTCAACTACTTAGGAGACAGATGTAATGTTAATATGGTACAACACAGACTATGAGATAATATGCTTAGCATGGTGGTTTGATATATTAGAGCTATAAATTAATGTCAAATAAATAAAGTAGAATTAAATAAATCACTAAATAACTGGAAATTTTGAAACTCTTTTTTTAAAATAGATTTTATTTTTATTTATTCTTTATGTGTATGAATGTACTGTCTGCATGCAGGTCTGTGCACCCGTGTCCTGCAATGCTGCAGAGGTAAGAAGAGGGCATCCGATTCCCCTGGAACTGGAGTTAAAGATGGTTCTTATCCACCATGTGGGTGCTGGGAATCGAACCCGGGTCTTCTGCAAGAGCAGTTGGTGCTGTTAACCACTAGGCCATCTCTCCAGCACCAGAAACTCTTAAGTAATTGATGAATCAAAAAATCTAAAGTAAATGAACAAAAATAAGCAGAAAAACAATGAAATACTAAATATTGTGACATGTTTCCAGAAACACTAAAGAGAAAATTTATAGACTGAAATCTTAAAATGAGGGAAGATACAAGATTAATGAGTCATACATCCAACTGAAGATTTGTAAAAATATATTTATTATTTTTATTTTATGTGTAATAGTGTATTTCCTACATGTGTTTAAGTATACTCATGTCATGCAATGGCCACAGAGGTCAGAAGAGGGTGTTGGATTCCCCTGGAACTAAAGATGGTTGTTACCCAAAATTTGGGTGTTGGGAATTGAACCCCGTCCTCACCAAGAGAAGCAAGTGCACTTAACTACTGAGGTCCAGACCCCCAACTCAAGTTTTGTTAAGATAAAAAAAAAAAACCAACATGTAATTCCCTCAAACTGCAAGCAAAATATCAATATGTATGGCAGTACAAAATTTTAAAATAGAAAACAGAGACATGAATAGGCATTAACAACCAGTAGGTACTTTTCAAGGGACTAATGAAACAGAAAAGTTGCTACAATACAAGTGAAGAAAAATAAAGGTGCCTCTCCTCATCCCCATTGTCTAAGTCTCTTCCCACTGCCTCTGCTGGAAAGCACCCTTTTAGTCCAGTGAGTAAACCAGGTCCTGCCCACCATCTCTCTGCTTTGGGATCAGCTCCATCTGAGCAGCTCCAATCCTCAGGTCTACTCAGCATAGCTAATCAGAATCCACCCACTCAATTGTCATCATCCTGACTTAGAACTAAACGTGGAGCTCTCCCAACTAGCCAGCCTGGAACGATCCAGTTCCTTCAATAAAAATTCATAATTGAAACCCTGAAGCACAGACCTAACTACTCATACCTGGTCAGAAAGCAACAAAGCTACAACAACAATAAAAACAGAGCCAAACTTCAACTCAACAAAGGGAGATGTGAATTTCATATGAAATGTACCAAATATGCATCTACCAAATATTCCACCCAAGTACCAAAGAATGTACATTTTATTCAGCACTCCATAAAACTCTCTCTAAAATTGACCACATACTGGAGCACAAAGTAAACCTCAACAAATACGAAAAATTGAAATACATGAATGCATTCTATCAGACCACATTGTAATAAAGCTTAAAATCCACACCAAGGCTGGAGAGATAGCCTAGCGGTTAAGAGCACCGACTGCTTTTGCAGAGGACCCGGGTTCGATCCCCAGCACACACATGGCGGCTGAGAACCGTCTGTAACTCCAATTCCAAGAGAACTCCAGTTCCAGGGGAATCTGAGACCCTCTTCTGACCTCTGCGGCATTGCACGACATGGGTGCACAAACCTACATGCAGACAGTACTCTCATACACATACAAAAATAAATAAAATAAAAAAAAAATCCACACCGAAAGAAGGTCTAGTAACTACATGAACTCAGGGACATTAAGCAACACACTCCTGAATGATGAATGGGTCAAAGAAGAAATTTAAAACAAATAAAATTATTTCTGGAATTGAATGATAAAAGGATAATGTGACACACCAAAACCTCTTGGACACTTTAAAAGCAGTCCTAAGAGAGAAGTTTATAGCTCTAAGTGTTTACACTGAAAAATCAGAAAGGTAATAAATTAATGATTTAGCACTGAAACTCAAGAATCTGGAAAGGTGAGAATAAACCAAAACCAAACCTAGTAGATGAGAAGAAATAATGAAAATCAGAGCAGAAATTAATACCATAGAAACAAAGAAGATAATACAAAGAATCAATGAATTTAAGAGATGCTTCTTTGAAAGGTTAAACGAGATAAACAGACCCTTAGCCCAGTTAACCAAAAGAAAGAAAGTACATCCAAATCAACAAAATCAGAGATTAAAGGGGGGGGGCATTACCACAGACACCAAAAAGTTTCATAACATTATAAGAGAATGTTTTTAAAAACCTATGAACTATAGAAAACCTAAGAGAAATGGATAAATATTGGAAATAATTGGAACAACTAACATTAAACTAATAAGTGATCAACAGCTTAAACAGACCCATAACATATATAGAAATGGAAACAGTAATATAAAAACCTCTCAACCAAAATGAGTCCAAACCCATATGGATCACAACAGTATTCTATCAGACATTTTAAGATCTATAACCACTATTACTTAAATTATTCAAAAATATAGAATCAGGAGGGGATCTCCTAGACTCTTATGAAGCCAGCATCACTCCAGTATCAAAACCAGGTAAAGATACAGCCAAAACTAAAAAATTTATAGACCAATAACCTTAAAGAACATAGACGAAAAATTCTCAATAAAATACTTGCAAACTGCATACAAAAAGGTCATTTATCATGATCACATCAGCTTTATTCCAGAGATGCAGGGATGGTTCACTCTACATAAGTCAATATATGTTATAATTCATATAATTGGACTCCAAGACAAAAATCACATAGTCTTCTCAAAAGATGCACCAAAGGCCTGTGACAAAATTCAGCATGTCTTTATGTTAAGAGTCCCTAGATGGAACTGGACAGAAGGGAACAGACCTTAACATAATTAAAGATATATACAACACACCGATGGCCAGCATTATTCTAAATGGAAAAAAAAAAACTAATGGGAAGTATTCCCACTAAAATCAGGAACCAGACAAGGCTGTCTACTAACTCTACTCCTGCTCAATATAGCAACTGAAACTCTTGCTAGATCAGCAAGAGAAGAGAAATAGATTAACGGAGTACTAATTGGAAAGGAGGAGGTCAAATTATCCCTATTTGCAGATGGTATGATATTATAAGAGATCCCCCAAATTCCACAAGAAAACTTCTAGAAATGATTAAAACTTTTAGAAAATTCACAGTTACCAAATCAATTTGCAAAAAATCTAACCTTTCTATATTCCTTTAACAAGAAATCAGAGAATGGGAATGTAGAAACCTTCCCAGTTACAATAACTCAAAATTTAAAATATCTCCAAATAAACTTGACCAAAGATGTGAAAAACCTCTATAATGAAAAATTTAAATATTTGAAGAAAGATATTGAGGAAGATACCTGGAAATCCAAGGACCTCTCATGATCACAGATTGGAAGAATTAATATTGTGAAAGTAACCATCCTAACAAAAGCAATAATATATTCATTCAATGAAATCCCAATCAAAATCCCATGACATATTTCACAGAGTGAGATTCTTACTATGTTAGAGGATATAATCGAGGATATGACAGATAGGAAGACTATGATTACGAGTACAGAAGGAGATTGCCTTCTCCTTATTATATAGTCAATACAGATCAAGATCTCATTCCTATAGCCCAAGAAGCTATTGATAATGGAGTGGTTGCAGCTAATGACTTTTATCACCTGTCACTTTAATTTTGGATTTCCCCAATCTTCCAATGCTTCCTAGTCCTTTTTATTGAATCCCTGGTTTATTTAGCATCAATACTTGGTCAGTTGTGTTGCTGTTTTCCATCCCTTTTGCTAGAGTCTTAAAGGAGTTATTGTCATTTTGAATAGTTAAATATTTTTAGTAAAAATGGAGCCCAATATTATGCTTTGTGATTTTTCTTTGCCTTAACGGAGGATTAACCCCTTACTATGGACAAATAAATGATCTTTTTAAAGCTTTTATGACACATATTGTAGGAGACATTGTATTAGAGATCTGGATTTATGGCAAAGTCCTTTTATAACCTTCTTTAGGGGAAGCTAAATAACAGGAAGTAGTTCAGTCATGTCAGGCTTGTTTGAAATGGCATGGAACAGTCAGAGTTGAGTGGATAAAGTATGAAACTGTAGGAGGAAATATTAAATATTTCTTTTGAAAAATGTAATTTTTGAACCCTAAGAATTACCTCAATTTTTAGAGATTCAAAGCTATAGATGCCTATAAAATATGCGGTATTTGAAATTACATTTGTTAAGCCTTACTTAAAGCATATTTTATACTAAATTTATGGAAGTGATCACTTAATCTGTGAAATGCAACATTTATTACTTAGAACAATTGTATAATTTGATGTTAGAAATTTTGGTATTGTGACATTGTATGGATTATTATATAGAATAGAATCCCAAGATACTCATGAGGAAGAGTAATTTCAAGTAAAAGTTCATTTAAAAAATCATCCTGAAATTAATATGGAATCACAAAAGTTCCCAGATAGCCAAAACAGTCTTGGGCACAAATAGCAACACTGGGGGTATTACTACATCAGATCTCAAACTATATTGCAGAGCTATACTCATACAAATAGCATGGTACTTGGACAAAACAGATATATAAATCAACAGAACATAATTGAAGATCCAAAGATGAGTACATGCAACTTGAGCTACTTGATATTTGACAGAGGGGCCAAAAACACTCACTGGAGGAAAGACAGCATCTTCAGCAAATGGTACTAGAGAAAATGGATCACCACCTGTAGAAGAATGAATCTAGACCCTTATATTTTACCCCGTCTAAAAGTCAATTCTAAATGGATCAAAGACCTCAATGTGAAACCCAAAACTCTAAAATGGTTAGAAGAAAATCTGTAGTACCTTACAAGATACGGGTTTAGGAAAGGACTTTCTAAATCTAACATCATTCACTCAGCAACTAAAGTCAACTATCCACAATTGGGACCTCATTAAATTAAAGAGGTTTTTTACATCAAAAGAAACAATCAAGAAAATGAAGATAAAATCAACGGAGTAGGAGAAACTCCACCAGTGACAAAACTCACAGGGGTTTAACATCCAGAATATATAAAGAACTTAAAAAAACAAAGAATCAAGAAAACAAATGATGGATAGGCTATGGATTTGAACAGAGACTTCTCAAAAGAATTAAAGATGAATAAGAAACACCTTAAAAAGTGTTCAACAGAGTTAAGATGCAGGGCATGTATGGCAGAGTACAGGGACTTGGGTGTGGTGGGGACATGGAAAGGGAAGTAACTCTAGATTCAATTGAGAAATGATGTAAGACTTATGGAAAAAGTTTAATAACAATAAAAATAATTTTGTGGAAAAAAGAAACTAAGCTTGATCATGGTGATGTAACCTGCCATGAGCCATAGGTAGAAGATGAATGTTTGTGCTTAGAAAGTCACACCTGTAGATATTGCACAGTTATTTCATGATATAATTTTAGCAAAATATTTTTAAATTGAGAACAGAATTTGACATATAATGTCACCAACAATATAACAGAATATTTCACTGAAAGAAAGTGTTCAACATCCTTAGTAATTAGGGAAATGCCAATTAAAACTACTTTAATATTTCATTTTTCCCTAGTCAAACTGACTAAGATCAAGGACAAAAGACACCAAATGCTGGAGAGGATGCAGGGAAAGGGAAAACACTCATTCACTGCTAGTTGGATTGAAAACATCTGCAACTGCCATGGAAATCAGTGTGGAGAACTTGTTTTAAAATTACACATGAATCCACCATATATCATTCCTTGGTATATACCTAAAAAAAACCCTCATTCAACAGCAAAGATTCTTGATTGTTGTTGCTCTTTTCACAATAGCTAAGAAATGGAGGCAATGTAAGTGGCTCTCAACTGAGGAGTGGATTTTGAAAATGCGGTGCGTTTTACACAATGGAGTTCTACTCAGTGGAAAAGAAAGGAGGTGGTTTTCTTTAAGGGAGTGATGCTAGATATTTTGGTCAGGTTCTAGTGGATGGACTTAGCTCCAGGGACAGTTTGGGACGCAAACTTTACTCAGTAGGCATTAACATATAATACAGAATGCACAGAATCGGTTAAGGGAACTATTGGTGTATAGGAGAAGGAGTCTAAATTATGATCAAGTTGTATAATATGTAATTTTCAAAAATTCAATAAAAAGAAAAAAGATAAATGAACTAACCATAGAAAAACATGAAAAGAAAAATTCATGGATAGAGAGTAAATTATAAGAAAATATTTTGAAAAACTTTATGCAACTGATTTAAAAAAAAAAAGAGGGAGGTGGGAGGTGGGGTACTATCCTTTCTGGGATACAAATGGAAAACTCTGTGTTTCAATCCTATTGATAAATTTTCAATTTTTCTGATCTTGAAAATAACAATGGGAGGAGAATTTTATGTTCCCACAGGTAAAAATCACCAATCTAAATGCCTGAAAACATACAACTTATGGCTGTGCAGGATGAACTGGGGAATGCCAGCAGAGAGGTTGACCCATCTGAACATTAAGGAATGAGGAACCTCAGACTGCCTGAGACACGGACACTGAGCATCTCTCTGAATAATATTGGGGTTGACTGTTAATAATGGACCCTAATGCTGAGAAACCTTCCTACCTCTCCCCCCCCCTTTTTTTTTTTTTTGAAAAAGAAAAACAGGATGGTAATGAAACCACTCCCAAACTGTAAACTAGAGCCAATTGTTACGGTGGTAATTTCCTATAAAACAGGCACAACGTATTAACTGATTGATAGGCATAGGAACTGTGAAAGGATATTTCTCTATCTAGAGCCAAATTCAATAGTAAAGTGTTTATAAGTTGTGTAATTAAGCAAAATATATTACTACAGGAAAGCTCTGACATCAGCAATGAATTATTCTGCCTAGGAGATGTTGGCTAGGGGATTCAAACCCGCCCCCCCAAATTATAAAGGCCTTTTGCCTATAAATGGGATATATGCAAGGAGAAAGGCAGTAAGTCCCTGTTGTCGAAGACCTGGTGTGAGCATGAAAAATGTTATGAGACGTCACCTGCTAGCGTACAACTGGCCTCTGAAATGCTAGAGAGCGTTACCAAAGGCCACTACAGCAATACAGCAAAATATTGGTCTCCCTGAGACAAACAAGACTCCTCCGAAAATATCAGCTACACCTCAACAGCCTGGAGATACAGTGCAACAGTGGCAGCCAAGTGTCTATATTATATCCCAAAACTATTTGGCTATTAGCTCTCTCCTTGGAGGAATAACTCACAGCGGATGCCACAAGCTTATGTCCTCTAGTGGTTAGGCGATGTTATAAGCCACAATAAGAACTTGTCACCCTTTATAGAGAAACCACAGTTTGCGGATTAGCATACCATCCAAGCATCTGTGTCTATGCTCACAGCTTAGCTTGACACAATAAGTGGTACTGCTTAAATGCCTGTACATCCAATAGCTTGAGCTTTGTTAGTATGACTGAAAAGGGTATCACTGTGAAAGCTGTCAATCCGTGAAGGGAAACAAACTGAACAGACCGGAGTCCAAAATGACAACTCCAAAGAAATTAGACTGTTTTCTTCTCACCCACTTGTGCCCCTTTCCCAAAGCCTAGGGAACAAACTGCGGAAGAGGAGGCGTGGTAGATTGTAAGGGCTGTGGAGAGATAGGGGTGAATCATGAGACTATAGGAATATAGTCTGGACATCTGATTGATCAACATGCCTGTGCATACAAGCTTCTCCAACTGGACTATGGGAACCTTGGGTTGTTCAAAATTTGGACATAGATACTTGCAAAATGCACCAATTACTTAATTGTATGACATACTGAGTAACATCAATGTTATCTGCAAACAACTGTGTCATTGTATTGTAGAATCCCTTAAAAATAAAAATAAAAAAAATAAAATAAAAAGTGAAAAAAAACAAAAAAAACAAAAAAAAGAAAAATTTTAATATAATATTAGAAAAGAAAAAAAAGAAAGAAAACTTAAAAAATATGTAAAATTTTTAATAAAATATAATTTACTTGGGCTAGGTAGATGGCACAGTTTGGAAAGGGTTTTTCACTTTAGTATGAAGTCATAAGTTCTGATCCCTAGTACCTATGTAAAAGCAGGGCATGGAGTTATGCTCCTGTAACTTCAGTGCTGGAGTCAGAGACCAGCATATATGGGGACCTCAAAGAGCAGTCAATCCAGACAAAATGACAACTATGGACTGAATGAGAAATACTTTCTCAAAAAATAAGGTAGAGAAGAGAGGAGGAAGTCATCCCAACATCAACTTCTGGCTTCCACATCTGTCCTCATGTGTAAGCACACTCAAACACATATGCATACAACACATACACACACACACACACACACACACACACACACACACACGCAAAAAAGTCAAACCCCAAATATAATTTGCCAAGATTTACTCAGTATGAAAATGTCTGCTAAGGATTATGAAATTTTAAAAAGTCAGTAGAAAAAAATCTACTGGCCGTTTCTTTCCACATGCAATAATATGAAGCAAAGATTATTTTACAGGATAGTATCTAAAAACCATCCAAAGTCCATATTCCATATTTTATACAAACTAATGTAGGAAATAGACAAGGAGGAACCATACTCCACACTTTTCATGAAGCTAATTTGTCAGCAAATCCAACTTAAATAAATCTAATTTGGTCAAATTAGTCTCATGAAATAATGGAATAAAAGGAGAGTTTAACATCAGAATCTATGAATATATTAAGTTGAGCCACATGAAACTGCTGACATAAGACTTTTAGTTATAATGAAAAGAACAATTTCATATAGATCAACTTAATAATTCACTACCTTACCAGGCTAAATCAGAAATATCCATAGTTATCTCAGCAGAGAAAGCACAATTGTTTATATTAAACATCAGAATTAGTGGTGCAACATTATAAACACTCACTCCCTTGGAAATAAAATAAAAGGACAAAGAGCCATCATTATGTTTTCTCATTGTCATAATAGTATGGATGCACTGGAAAGATAGAAATGAAATAAACAAATTGTATAATATATATTTTTCTACACGAATAAGCCAAGAGAATTTACATATTATGTGAATTTAAATAATTAAGCAATATTGCTTTAATAAATAGTATTATGATATCAGAATTGAGTTTTTAAACACCAAAAAATAAACAACTGCAATAACAAGAATAGAAATTCTAAGAGGAAATTTAATGCAAATACATAACATTTTTTGAGAAACTATAAAATCATAAGTGAAAAGCAATTATGGTAACTAAAATGAAAGAAGGGCTATATATAACAATACTTGCTGTTTTCAAGATAGCAGTTGTTTTCAAGTTATTTGGAAAATTCAGGGTCATTCTAATAGAATGGAAGACTTTCATGGAACTTCCTAAAACTGCTCTCAAATTTATAGAGAAGAAAAAATGGGCCAATAATAGTCAAGGCAGTGGTTGTCTTATCATATAACATAATTTTTGGAAGTGTTCAGATGCATGTGCATTGTGTGTGTGTGTGTACATGTATGTGTGTATGTGTGTAGAGGCCAGAGGTCAATATCAGCTGTCTTGCTCATTTTCTCTCCAACTTGTTATGTTTTTGGAAAATGAAAGAAAACATCATTATATTGATTTAATTTTTTAAAAACTGTAATAAATTATACATCTCATATAATGGTTCACAGTCAAACCCAGTTCCCCTCAACCCCCAGAACTCATGCATTACAACATCCAAGCTAAGCCCTATCCAGTCAAGTTCCTGAATCCAGATGTCTTTCTGTGCAAATTCACTGGAGTCTAGTTGAGACAGCATCTGTTACTAAACCCAGAATTTGCCAATTTGTCTAGGCTTGCTGGCTAGCAAGGCCCAGAGACCCTCCTCTCTCTGTCTGTACAGTGAAGGGGTTACAGCCATGTGCCACCAACATGGAATTTTATGCCTGTGTTGGGGATGAAACTCAGGCACTCATGCTTGAGGTAGCATTCACTTTACTGACTAAGCCATTTCCCCAACACAGATAACATGATTTATTAAAAGTTAGAGTAATTAAGATTACATGTTTTCTGGAAGTAAATCAAATAGACTAATGGAATAATACCAAAGGCTCTGGTAAAATTTAGTATAAACTTGGTGGTTTAAAACAAACAAAAACTTAATTTTCTGCAATTCTTGGAACTAAAAGTTGGAAATCAAAGCCAGAGCCATCTTGCTTTTGCAGACTCTAGAAGAGAAATCTTCTTTGGCTTTTTTATTTTCAGATGCAAAAATGTCTGCTTCTGTGTTTACATGGCTATTTTCCTGTTGCCCCATGTATTTTCTTCTTCTTATAATAACAGTTGTCTTGCCTTTAAGACCCATGCGGTAATTAATCTGAGATGTTCTCAGTTTTGGACTCATCACCCAGTTACATCTACAAAGGCCACTTTTTTTTTTGGTCTTTTTGAGACAGGGTCTCCCTGTAGCCCCAGCTGTCCTGGAACTTGCTCTGTAGACCAGGCTGGCCTTGAACTCACAAAGATCCACCTGCTNAGAGAAACCAAGCAAATATTCAGATTAACATTTTGTTGCCTTTTGGCAAGCTTAGGGCACTTAATTTCCATTCTGATTTTTTTGGGGGGTCTTTTCAAGACAGGGTCTCCCTGTAGACCCAGATGGCCTGGAACTTGCTCTGTAGACCAGGCTGGCCTTGAACTCACAAAGATCCACCTGCTTCTGCCTCCCAAGTGCTAGGATTAAAGGCATGTGCCACCACGCCTGGTTGCAAAGGCCACTTTAAAAAAATAAGGTTATGTTCATGGGCACCATGGATTAAGAGGTGATTATCTTTGGGGTATGTGTAGGAGTAAAGTTCAACAAATGACAGAGGGTAAAGAGCAGTTAGTAACTATTGCTGAAGTATTTGGCTATTCACATAGAAAATAATTGCATTATTGAATCACACCTTATCAAAATCAGACTTCCATATGGACAAAATATTCAAATGAAAAAAATTATAACTGAAGTGGAGAAGGAAATATGTAGATTATTATCATTTGAGTGCCAAAATATTTTAAATAGTACTCTAAAACACAGGCATAGCAGAAAAATGATAAACTCAAATACATTAAAATATAAAACCCAACACAAGCTACCAAAATAATAATGAAAAATAAATCCTATTAGAGGAATTTGTTTTCAATGCATTCAAATGTTAATAAAATCAGATGGAATGGAAACATAACTACTAAAATGGGCAAAGGGATGAACAGGGATGAACATAGATGAGGAAATAAACCAATAAAATACACTCCTGCTTCCTACTAATTTAGGGAATGAAATTGTAATGAAAGTTGAGAATCCCTTTTGCAAACATTTGCCTTCTAAATATTAGAAAGCCCAAGATTTCTAGCATTTGGTAGAACACACTTTTATATCCCCTTTGGAAAATGATTTGGATATTTCTTTGTTTTAAGGTCCAAATACAGAGAGAGCTTAATTCCAAAATATCTGGTTTATATAGACAAGATGACTCAACTCCCAGTGCAAATCCTAAACCTTTTTGTCACTACATCCCACCCCATGGGTGTGGCCAGGGAGGTCCCATTGGTTTAGAATGCTACCCATCAAACTAAATTTTCCCACATTTCGCCCTTTAATTTTTTTTCTTCTAAGAGGCAGGTGAGCCCATAGGAGAGGCTAACAACACAAACGAACCTGAGTTTTGAATAGCTAGCTGCTCAATTCTGTTTTGAGTGCCAGGCAGTGGGGAACAGGTCAGACCTGAAACTATTTTTACACTAAGACCAATTAATATCCCCAAAAAACCAACCACGAAGTGAACCAATTGTCAAGCATTAAGCAATGAATGCAAGTAACATTCGTGTAAAACCAATTAGCAAGTATCTATGTCCAAATTTTGAACAACCCAAGTTTCCCATAGTCCAGTTGGAGAAGCTTGTATGCACAACCATGTTGATCAAATAAGAGTCCAGTCTATATTGCTGTAGTCTCACAATTCACCCCAATCTCCTCAACCCTTCAGCCCTTACATTCTATCACGCCTCCTCTTCTGCAGATTGTTCCCTAGGCTTTGGGAAAGGGGCACAAGTGGGCGAGAAGCAAAATGGTCTACTTTCTCTGAAGATGTCATTTTGGACTCTAGTCTGTTCAGGTTGTTTCCCTTCATGGGTTGACAGTTTATCTAGGGGTAATCCTACTAACAAAGCACAAGCAATTAGATGTACAGGCATTTAAACAGTGCTAATTATTATGGCAAGATAAGTTGTGGGCACAGACACAGATGTTTAGATGGCATGATAATCCATGAACTGTGGCTTTTCTGTAAAGGGTGACAAGTTCTTATTGTGGCTTATAACATCTCCTAACCACTAGAGGACGTAAGCTTATGGCATCAGCCATGAGTTATTTCTCCAAGAACAGGGCTAATTGGATTTAGCTATTTCTTATAAGGTTGAAAGTACATATACCTAGAACCCAGACATTCCTTTGGAGACTTGTGCATTGCAGCTTTCATTAATCTCTGAAAGTGAATAATTTTTAATAAATTCAAGTAAATAATTTGTAACAAATTCATATAAACCTGCAGTAGCTGAAGTAAATGAACTACCAGTATCCATATTAACAAGAATACATGTAAAAATGTGCACTTCTGGGCTGGAGAGATGGCCTAGCGGTTAAGATCACTGACTGCTCTTGCAGAGGACCTGGGTTCGATTCCCAGCACCCACGTGTCGGCTGAGAACCGTCTTTAGCTCCAGTTCCAGGGGAATCCGACACCCTCTGAGGCATTGCACGACACGGGTGCTTAGACCTACATGCACACAGTACATTCATACACATAAAAAATTAAGAAGGTTGAAAAAAAAATTTTTTAAATGCACTCCTCAAATCCCAACACTCAGGAGGCAGAGGCAGGAGGATTTCTGTGAGACTGAGGACAACTTGGTCTACATAGTGAATTCCAGGCCAGCTGGGGGTACAAGGATACCCTGTCTCATAAAAAAAATGTTAAGTGGAAAATCTAAACTTTAGAAGAGTAAACACAGTATGACACCATTTATGCACACTTTTAGAACACAAAAATCAATACCATTTTTTGTTTACTAGCTACAACATTTGTTTCAACAGTGTGAAAAGCTGGTGATAATGCTCAACACTAAAATGTTGAAGGGGT
The DNA here is from genome assembly GCA_009823505.1 of Rhizomys pruinosus. Taxonomy (NCBI): domain Eukaryota; kingdom Metazoa; phylum Chordata; class Mammalia; order Rodentia; family Spalacidae; genus Rhizomys; species Rhizomys pruinosus. The sequence goes on along the minus strand of VZQC01004035.1, from coordinate 138,897 downwards.
GACTCCTTTGGTGAAAGTGGCAGAGTGAAAGAAACTTAGATGTTACAGTTGAAGTGTAATATTTAACTTGTATTTGTGATTTAAAATTGATTTTCTGTTATTTAATTAGATATTATATTAATCTCTGGACTTTGTTTATTTCTGAAATCTTTCAAAATCTTTCATAGTTTCAAAAGAGAAAGGTCAAATATGATTGGGTTATTATAAGGAGAATATTGGTCTTATGATTTGATTCTCCCAAATTTAAAATATGATTTGTAAGTAAATGATATCAAAATGAGATTTAGATACAATGAGTAAAGAAGGATGACTTCATGAATTTTAATGTTTGTCAACTAGCTTTGAGAGCATAGATCCATCTCTTACCTTTCTGGAACTTTGTAAATTTGGATTAGAAAGTGACCATTATTTTAACATATCTTTTCAACACTCACAAAAGAGGAACAGATGAAGTTACAGATCATATAATTACATGAGAATACAGATGAAGACTAAAATATTTTTTTTCTTTCTTTATTGAGAAAGTATCTCACTAGCCAAAGATGGCCATGAATTACTATGTAGCTCAGGTGAGCCTGGAATTCACAACTTTTCTGCTTTCTGAGTGTTGGAATTACATGCAAATGCCCCCATGTTGAGCTAGAATTTTGTTATTGAAGTTCCAAGATGCTATATTTCTTTGCAGTTCCTAGATGCAATATTTCTTTGCATACGATTAGAAGGTGGACACGACTGCGAGGGTGGGGGGAGCGGGTATCCAGGAAGAGAGAGCTCATGTACACTGGAACTCAGGAATTTCTCTGGAGATATATGCAAAATACCTCATTGCGTTTTTTATAAAAGGAAATGGAGAATTAGGAATATTGCAAAGAGTGTAGGGTAGCCAAGAAGAAGAAAAAAAGACTAACAGAGAGAAATTAGGAAAAGTTCGTGTGCAGTGTTTCTCATGTTCCAATGATGTTACATTTCAAACAATATTTTCATTGACACTTTGGGAACTTTGTCAAACAAAAATATTATAGAACAAACATTAACTGTGAGCTGCTTTGAAGAGGAAGGCTAGCTGACTGGACAACTGACCCCGAAGGATCTTCAAAGGGTGACATTCATTACAATGGACCAAAGACTGCTTTTCACTCATGGAAAGTTCTTCTGATTACAAAAATGTGTAAAGTTAAAGCCAAAGACTTGGATCTTGTTGATGTCTAATCAAATAAAAAATGGATTTTTTCTTCATATTAGGTATTTTCCTTAAGTCTAATAAGCAATCTCATACAAAATAATATTGTAGTGTAAATTAGTTTTCTAAATTATTAATGATAAAAATTTCAAGAGTTATTTTTGGTGACTGAATGAACTTTCTATTTTTATTGAAGTGATATTGCAAAATCATAATGTGGAAAGGCAATAAAAACCATACATATCAAGAAATTGGGGTTCTGGCAACATGGCTCAGTGGTTAAGAACACTAGGTGCTTTTGCAGAAAAGCTGGGTTAATTCCCAGCAGCCACATCATGGCTAACCACCATCTGTCCTTCAGTTCCAGGGGATCCAATACCCTCATCTAGCCTCTTCAGGCACTGCACACACGTGACACACATATACGTGCAGGTACAGCACTCATACAAATAAAAAGCAAACAATTAAACATATATATATATATATATATGAATTCAAAGCCAGCACACAGCTATGAGAGAGAACATGTAATGTTTGTCTTTCAAGGTCTGGGTTATCGCATGATGATTGTTTTCAGTTCTATCCATTTACCTGAAATTTTCACAACTTTGTTTTCGAGAGATGAATAATATTCCATTTTTTTAAATGTACCGTTCTTTCATTATCCATTTACCAGTTGATGAATGTGAAGGTTGTTTCTATTTCCTGACCATTGTGAAATGGGCAGAAATGAAGATGGATGAACACTAATTTCTGAAGCAGAACATACATGATGAGATGGTATATGCAAAAGAGTAGTATGGCTGTGTCAAATGGTTGACTGATTTCTTGATTTTTTATTTTTTGTGGTGAAAATCCACAAGGAAACAGATTTTTCCAGCCAGCTGGGAATTTACTATATGAACTCACAACAATGGTGACCACATGCACAATTACCATGCAAGCTCAAGCCAGATAACGTCCTAGCATAGACATGCGGACATGGGGAAGAAACTTCAAACCTACTCAAGAAACTACTGGAAAGTGATGGGTGCTGGAAAGTGGAGAATCAGTCTTTTTAAAGGTGTGAATCTTGGTAGGATAACCATCCTCCAGTGGAGTATTCCACGTTGATGGACATTTGGCGACACAAGTTTGTCTCTATAGGCTAATAAGCTTGAGTCTCTCTACTATATATGTACACATATATGTACAGATATATAATAGAGTACATGAAATTATGTACAAAGTAGTAAGGTGGGCATAGTTACGGAGGGAATCTACATACACTCAGAATATATTGTATGAAATTCTCAAAACTCCAATGAAGAGGGAAAAATAACGTAAAATTTTAGAAAATGGTGAAATATTATGTAGGTTTTCCTCCATCAGTGTTAGCTACACATCAACAGCCTGGAGATACTGTGCAACAGTGGTGGCCAAGTGTCTATATATATCCCAAATCTAATTGGCTATTAGCTCTCTCCTTGGAGGAATAACTCACAGTGGATGCCACAAGCTTACGTCCTTTAGTGGTTAGGAGATGTTATAAGCCACAATAAGAACTTGTCACCCTTTATAGAGAAACCACAGTTTGTGGATTAGCATACCATCCAAGCATCTGTGTCTATGCTCACAGCTTAGCTTGCCAAAATAATTAGTACTGCTTGAATGCCTGTACATCCAATTGCTTGTGCTTTGTTAGTATGACTAAAAAGGTATCACTGGAAAAGCTGTCAACCCATGAAGGGAAACAACCTGAACAGACTAGAGTCCAAAATGACAACTCCAAAGAAAGTAGACTGTTTTCTTCTCACCCACTTGTGCCCCTTTCCCAAAGCCCAGGGAACAAATTGCGGAAGAGGAGGCGTGGTAGAATGTAAGGGCTGCGGAGAGATAGGGGTGAATCATGAGACTACAGCAATATAGTATGGACTCCTAATTGATCAACATGCCTGTGCATACAAGCTTCTCCAACTGGACTATGGGAACCTTGGGTTGTTCAAAATTTGGACATAGATACTTGCAAAATGCACCAGTTACCTAACTGTACAGCAAACTGAGCATCAATGTTATCTGAAAACAACTGTGTTCTTATATTGTAGAATCCCTTAAAAAACATAATAGGGCTGGAGAGATGGCCTAGCGGTTAAGAGCGCCGACCGCTCTTACAGAGGACCCGGGTTCGATCCCCAGCACCCACATGGCGGCAGAGAACCGTCTGAAACTCCAATTCCAGGAGAACTCCAGTTCCAGGGGAATCCAAGACCCTCTTCTGACCTCCGCGGCATTGCACGACACGGGTGCACAGACCTGCATGCAGACAGTACATTCATACACATACAGGAAAAAAAAAAATGAGTATATGGGAAGCACAGATCAGGCTTGGTAGATTATAAAAAGCCAAGAGGTTACAAAGTTGGGCAAGGGTAGGACTTGGATCTGGGAGGAAGGAGCAGGGGAAGGGTGAATATGATAAGAACACATTGTATGTGTGCACGAAATTCTCAAACATTAATTATAATGTGTTGAAATATGTACTTTATTGTTTTTAATCTTTATCTGTGTGTATAAATTTTATTCTTTATTTTGTATTGTCTTCTTAAAAGGATGCCCTTTCACAGTACTTGGGATTCATATATCAAAGAATGTATATTTTCCCTGAACTTGAGATTGTAAATCTAAAGCGCTAATTTGCAACGTACATTGTAAATGCTAACTGTGTCAGTAACTGTGACACTTGAAATCTTCATGACATTTGCAATGCCCAATGTGAGACTTACCATAATTATAATTATGAATTGAAAATGAACAAAATCTGGCCCAGGAATAAGAGTACCTAAAATTCATATACATTAGTTAAAAATCTATCTTGGTAAAATAAAAAACAGAACTATTAAAGAAATAATAATAATCAGAATTGATTTTTGTTGAGCACATACTATGCAACAAGTTTAGTATTATACATTTTTTTAAAAATCCTATTTACCATTTTTATTTTATGTCTATGAATGTGTTGCCGACATGTATGTAGGTTGCCTGTGTTGTGAAATTGCCATGGACAACAGAAGAGGGTGTCAGATCCCCTGAAACTGGAGTGGTCGATAGAAGACATGTGAGTGCTGAGAACCAAACCCATGTCCTCTGCAAGAGCAACTAGTGGTCTTAACTGCTGAACCATCTCTGCAGTTCCAGTATTATGCTTTTTTCAATGATTATTCATTTTTATTTTATATCTGTAAATGCTTTGCACAGAGGTTTGTACATGCACCAAGTGTGTGTTGTGGTCACTGAGGTCAGAAGAGGGTGACATATTCCCTTTAACTGTTGATAAAAACTGTTCTAAGCTTCCATGAGGGTTCTGGGAACCAAACCCTGGTCCGCAGAAAGACCAGCAAGTGATTTTAATTGCTGAGCCATCTGAGCCTATGTTATGCTTTCTAATATAAAGTTTTCATTAATCTCTTCATTCACTTTTTATTTATTTTTATTTATTTTTTTTTTGAGACAGGATCTCCCTGTCCTGGAACTCATCTTGTAGACTGGACTGGCCTTGAACTCACGGAGATCTGCCTGCCTCTCTGTATTCACTTTATTAAAGTACTAGTCATACAAGTAAGGACAAATGCTTAGAAGGCACACATGCTAGAACATCCTAGATTGGTGAGCATTGGGAACATCTTAGAACCTGGATCAGAGGCCATTGTGAAATTTCTGTCTTGCTCATCCAGTGAGGGCAGTACATGGTAACCTAGCAAAGACAGACTTTCAGCTCTAAGAGTTGAATCTTTATTCTTGGTTGCAGGAGTTTTAGGATACATGGTTTACATGGCTGGAGATCAGTGAACTTGCCTAACACACACACACACACACACACACACACACACACACACACACACACAGCTCCATGATTTAATGCAGAGGTATTTATTGTATGAAGTTGAGCCAACTTGGTTATGGTAATTTAAACTTCTGAGAATTCCTTTCCTGTATATTTCTGATTAAGATAAGAAGGGGAAATCTTGAAGAGATTTGGAAGGCTAAGGAAGAGAGCTGCCATTTTGTAAGTATATACACTAATGCTGATCTGTTTTCTTATCTCTTGGCATGACCTAGCTACTGGGCTGTGTGTGATTGTTTAGTTTTGGGCTAAATGGTTCAGCTTCTCTAGGATAGCCTTATGTCTGAGGCACCAAGAACAGGTACTGATTCCCAGTCTATGTTCATTGTTTCCCATAGATTATGGAATATCAGACAGCTTGTGTTCTCTCTTTTTTTTTATGTGTATGAATGTACTGTCTGCATGCTGGTTTGTGCACCCGTGTCGTGCAATGCCGCGGAGGTCAGGAGAGGGTGTCAGATTCCCCCGGAACTGGAGTTAAAGACAGTTCTCAGCCGCCATGTGGGTGCTGGGGATCGAACCCAGGTCCTCTGCAAGAGCAGTTAGTGCTCTTAACTGCTAGGCCATATCTCCAGCCCCAATGTTCTTCTCCTTTTTACTATTCCCTTATGGACTCTAATAAATTCAGAGCTATAGATGGTTGTCCCTCACTCTCCCTGGGGGATTGGTTGCAAGACCTTAACAGATAACAAATCCAAAGATGTTCCCTTATATAAAAGAGCATAGCATTTGAATAGAACATCCACATATTTGAATAGAATATCTGCACATCCAATCATATACTTTTAATCATCTATTACTTAGAATATCTGATGCTTCGTAAATAGTTATATAGTATTTTTTAGGTAATATTTGAAAGAAAAAGAAAATCTGTGCATGTTCAGTACAGAAGCAATTAGTTTGCTTGAATATTTTCAATGCATAGTTGGTTGAAGTTTTGGGTATAAACCCATGGATACAAAGGCTCCTCTGTACACAATATGTACACACGGTATATCTTTACTACATGTTCTTTAGTGCATGAACCCTGACCAATATGACCAATACATTTAATAAAATATTACCCTCTCACTTGGTGTGATAAGGGCTCTGAAGTGCAGAACTTGCAATATTGGTTGCATGACACAGTAAGGTAGTGCTAATGTTCACGATTAACTGCTCAGTATTAAGGAACTAGTCCCCTTATTCTGGTATAATCAGAGAGCAAGGACCCAAGCATTGCAATTGAACAGAGTTGATTATTCTTGCACTAAGTCATAGCTGGGTTTGGGGAACTTTACTACAGGTTAATTCCTTTCCTGAGAGGAATCAGTCTTGAACAAATGGGGCAGATTTTATTTTCCAAAGATGGCTAATGCCAATATAAACTATACCCCCATGTTATTTCAACGATGTTGCCAATCCTCTATCCAGACATGTGGTCTGTGTTTCCTTTTTGGAAAAACCTTTGTAGCTGCTTTCACTACCAGAATGCTGCAGAAATGAAGTTGTGCAACCTCCAAAGCTGGATTATAAACGTAACTCTGGTTTTCTTTCATTCTTTCTCTCTCCCGTCTCTCCCTCCTTTCTTCCCTCTCTCCCTCCCTTTCTCCCTCCTACTCTCCTTCCTTTCCTTCTTTCCTCCCGCCCTCCTTCCTTTTTCCCCTCCCTTCCTTTGTCCTTCCCTTCCTTGCCTAATTTCTCTGTTCCTACTTCCTACCCTACTTTTCTCCTTCCTTCCCTCTTTCCTGCCTTTCCCTAGCTCCTGGAACACAGACACCATTTTAAGGAAGTCTAAACTTGTCTGTATAGCTAGGGCATGTTGAGAGAAGCAGAAGTCTGCAACTGAGTCCTAGAATCAACCACCAAATCTGTGACTGCCTGAGGCTTTAGACGTTTTCAACCTTCATCTTTCAAGCCCTCCAGTTGAGATCTTTATTGTGGGACAGAATGTAACAGAGACAAGCTATAGCCAGACAATAACACCAAAATGATAGGGTCATGAGCAGCATGTTGTCCTGGGGTTGCATGGGTGCCTTAATCCTGCAAGATATGCAGGTACTTTTCAATGCTTAATTATCCTGAGGGTCTTTCTTTCCAGCTCTTCCTCAGGATATTAACATAGGATATTAGCATTAGCATAGCATAGTGTTTTTAATATAATTTTTTGGTGTTCAGAAGGAATATGTCTTGTGTTGGCTCTTTTCCTCCCTAAGAGATTTCTGAATTAGACAAAGTGCTTTTATTTGTTCTTTGGGCAGTTGTGGTGCTGGTGACAATAGATGACCATAAAGTCATTATCTCTCTCTCTCTCTCTCTCTCTCTCTCTCTCTCTCTCTCTCTCTTACAAATCATACTATATATCTCCAAAATAAGGGACTAAGGTCCCTCATTGAGACCACAGGCTATTGTTCCAACAAACATCATGGAGTCATGGAATGGGTGGGCCTCAGGTAAGCAATACACTGCAAAATTTTTCTACCATTTAAGATTTCTCCATTCTGGGGACAGAATGTTTTTTTGTCATTGTTGTTGTTATTCCTATAAACCTTTGACTACTTTCTAGAGTTCCTATAATGCTAATTCTGATCATTTTTTGCTCATCCTTTGGTGTTTCTTTGGACGAGCTGACACTTGGAGCCACCTACTCTACTATTTTAGATGATATCACTCTTCTGCAATTTGTTTTTTATTCAGCTGGTATTTATTAAGCATAAAAGCGCCTTGTGCATTTTCTATGTATGATGCATCAGGCTTAGTATTTTAATTTTATTTAAATTCATAGCAATTTTATGACAGCAGTATTATTATCTTCATTTCATAAAAGAAAAAAATAGACTCAGAGAAGAATTCACTAAGGTGATTCAGGCAGAAAGAGATGCAAATGAGCTTGAACTCAGATCTTAGTAATTTCTAACCTCAGGTTGTTAACTGCTAGGTTATACCAATATATTAAGATAGTTAATCATACATTATCAAAAGTGTATGTAAGCTAGACACGGTTTTATGCTGAGTGAAGTAGTTTTGGTTTTCTATTTCTCATCTATGCCTTGGTCATGAATAGTGTAACTGTGCTGTGAGAATAAAAGTTAAAGAAAGAAAGACTCAGTTGGTAGCCTAGCACACATGGGGCCTTGGTTAGAGCCCTAACACTATAAAAAACAAACAAAAGAAAAAACTATCTCTGCATCAACATCACTACCACAAACAATAACAACTTTAGTATAATGTTCTAAATGCTTCATTAGTAATCATGCAGAATGAGTGAACAATGTTTTATTATAATCTATACAAGTTTTGATTGATTTCTTTTGACATCTAAGCCAGGAAGTTGATCACAAGGAATGAAAAGAGGATGCCTAGGTAGTTATATATGCTTCACAAATATCCTTAATTTCCAGATTATATCTATTTCTTTTATTTATTTTAACATAAATGATGTATATGTTTGTATGATGTATAAGATGCTGTTTTAAAGAAGGTATATAGCATGGAATAGCCAGATATAGCTAACTAAAAATGCATCACCTTATATGCTTACCATTTTTGTAGTAATTCACATTACATGTATTATTTTTATATCTTGCATGAATACATTGCATTATCATTAACTAAGTCATTCTACTGTACAACAGACTTCTTGAAAAATTCCTAACTGTATATTTTGCCTAGCGTACCTCCAGCTCTTGTTCCCACTATACAATTCATCCTGTGGTAATGACCAGTTTAGTCTGCCCTTCTAAATTTCAATTCTTTGGCATTCCACTTATCAATGACATCATGCAGATTTGATGTTCTGTTCTTTGATTATTGACCATAACTGAATGCCCTTCAGGGTCATCCATGTTAGTGTAAATGGTGGCATTTCATTGTTTCATTTATAGCCTTTATTTTCTTTATGAGCTGAGGGACACAGATTGATTCTGTGTAGTGGCTATTGTGGACAATACTGTTCTCTTGACCCATGAGTCTTTTCATTTTTAAAAATGAACATTTTCAGTTATTTATGTATTCTGGATATTAATTCACTCCTTTGTAGATTTAAAGTATGGAAATGTTTCATTCAATTGTATAGGTTTTCTCTTTCTGTTGATTATTTCCTTTTCTTTAGAGAAGCTTTTTAGTCTGCTGTAATCTGAGTGTTCAGATTTGCTTTTGTTGCTGAGGTCCTATCTAAGAAAGAAGAAGAAAGAATCATTACCCAGAATAAAGTCATAATGCAGTTACCTATTATTTTCTTCTGATTGTTTAAAAGCCTTATGTCTTAAATTTAAGCATTGAGTCCATTCTGAGTTGATTTATTTTTGTGCACTATGAGTGATATTGGTCTATTTTCCTGCTTCTGCATGTGGATATGCAGTTTCAAAAACCATTTATTGAAGAAACTATTCTTTCTTTTTTTTATTTTTTTTTTCGTACGTGTATGAATGTATTGTGTGCATGCAAGTCTGTGCACCCATGACGTGCAATGCCGCGGAGATCAGAAGAGGGCGTCGGACTCCCCTGGAACTGGAGTTCTCCTGGAATTGGAGTTTCAGACGGCTCTCGGCCGCCATGTGGGTGCTGGGGATCGAACCCGGGTCCTCTGCAAGAGCGGTCGGCGCTCTTAACCGCTAGGCCATCGCTCCAGCCCGAAACTATTCTTTCTTTACTGTGTATTCTTGGTGCCTTTGTCCAAAAACCAGGTAGCTACAGCATACATTTCTTCCTGAGCTTTGTATTCTGTTCCCTTGATCTATGTCTCTTTTTATGACAGGGACATACTTTTTAAGATACTATTAATTTTCTAGTATGTTTTGAAGCTAAGTACTATAGGGTCTACAGGTAAATTTCTTTCTTTCTTTCTTTCTTTCTTTCTTTCTTTCTTTCTTTCTTTCTTTCTTTCTTTCATTCCGTTATGTTTTAGACATTGCTCTGGATATTTATGGTCTTTTATGTTTTTATATAAATTTGAAGATCTTTTCTCTTTGTATCAGAATGTCATTTGTGCTTTGATAAAGATTACATTGAATCTTAAGTGGCTTTGGGCAGCATGAGCATTTTTATAATATTGATTCTTCTAATTCATGAACATGGGCTGTTTTTTATTAGTTAGTGTCATCATAGATTTCTTGCATCACTATTTTATAGTTTTCATTGTAAAATCCCTTCACTTTTGTATTAGTCATGGTTCTCTAAAGAAACAGAATCAATAGAATGAATATCTATATCTATCTATCTATCTATCTATCTGTCTGTCTGTCTATCTATCTATCCATCTACCTATCGTTATTGATTTGCTCATGGGATGGAGTCTGAGTAGTCCAACAATAGCTGTGTGGCACGGGAGAAGCTGAGAATCTAGGTAGTTGCTCAGTCCAGGAGGCTGGATGTCTCAGTAGTCCTAATCCAGTGCTGAAGGCCTGATGGATTCTGGGAGATCTGCCCATCTTCAGTCTACACTGCGATCCAAAGAGGTGATCACAGCAGCAAGACGAACTCACCAGTGAGTGAGAGGACAAGCATACAAAAGGGCCTAGTTCTCTTCTACCATGGCCTTTTATACCAGCTGCCATCACAAGGTAACGCCCACATTTAGGGTGGGTCATCTGGCATTTGAGATTTTCTATTTCTTTATGCATTAATTTTTATGTATTGTATATGTCCAGCAATTTATTTAATTTATTTAGATTTTCACTTTGATAGAGAATAATTGTTCATAATGTTGTCTCTTGATAATCAGTATTTCTGTGGTGTTTGTTGTAATGTCTCTATTTAATTTCTATTTTTCTCTTGAGACAAAAGTACTGTGTAGCTCAGTCTGGCCAAAGATGGTTTTGAACACACTATCTTCCTGTTTCTATCTCTCAAGTGCTAGGATTATAGGTGTATGCCATCATGCCTTGCTTCATGTCTTTTTTTTTTTTTTTTGAGTCTTCACTCTTAGTCTATCTAAAGATTTATTGGTGATATCCTTCTGAAAAACAAACCTTGTTTAACAGATCTTTTGTAGAGGTTTGAAGTCTTTATTTGCTCTACTTTTGTTCTGTTCATTTATTTATTTCTCCCTATTAACACTCAGATTCGTTTGCTTATGTTTTGCTAGTTTATTAACATGTGATATTAGGTTGTTTATTTGAGATGTTTCTTTTTGATTTATGCATGGAGTGCTATAAACTTCCCTCTTGCAACTGATATGCTGTGGCCTATAGGTTTTGGTTTGTTGTATCTTTTTCACTTGTTGAAGTTTTTTATTTTTATTCACCCATGGGTTTTAAAGAATGTGTTATTTTATTTCCAGTTATTTGTAAAGCTTCTGTACTTCAATATTTGTAAAGCTTCTTTACTTATTGCTTTCTAGCTTTATAACATGGTGGTCAGAAATTATATTTGATATGATTTTGATCTTAAGTTTGAAAACTCCTATTGTACTCCAATATAGAAACGATCTTCAATGTCTTAATTCTTCAGATAGAAATTTTTAGGGAATGGCAAGGATCATAAATGCATATTCCTGAAATAGAAATTCTAGTTTCATTGTTGAATTTTTCTGTTACTTTTGGTGAATTAGTTAACCAGTCTGTGCTTCAGTTTTTTCACTATGAGTTATCAATAATAATAATAATAATAGTAATAGTAGTAGTAGTAGTAATGGCACATGCTTCATAGTGTGTTCAAGAACTAGATGAACAAATAAATTAAAAAGACCTGTGTCTGGCACATTTAAAAAGATTGGTTCTACTATTAATATAAAACTAAGTAGAAAAAAAATCCACATTTTTGTCAACATGATCTTTATGGCTACACTTCATTATCACTTTCCTCTCCCTGGCAGACTCTTATGGGACACATATAACATCAGAAGTTTATGTTGTTTTGCATTTGATATTGTTAGGATGAACATAAATAAAGGGGAAAAGAAAACTGAATAGTTTTCTTATCATGTCTCTTTCTGGCCATTTCCCTAAGTCTCTTTGATCACCAATAAAATGAAACAATACATACAGATTTGTCAAACATAAAATTAAACATAAGAAAATTAAGTGCTTAATGAAACTAGAAATTTTACTACACAGACAGAACCTGACTATCTTTCCCTTTTCCATCCCATAAGTACTCCAACCTGTTAAGCAGATGACAGGATGTTGCTCTTACACTAGAGAACCCCACCTCAGGTCTTTTCTTCAATAAAGCCTGTGCTACTGTTGAGTTGCTCATCCCTTGTCTGTCTTTTCTCCTCTCCAAATATGTATAGATATGCTTTGAAAGCTTAAAAACAGTAAATGACTGTTAAAAATAAATGAAAAAATAAATGAATAGTAAATGAATGTTAAAAATAAATAAATAAACTTATGTGAAAAAAAAACAGTAAATGAATGAATAGTGCTTAATGAAACTAGAACTTTTACTACACAGACAGAACCTGACTATCTAATGTCAGTTATGAAAAAAGATTCTCTGTATGTATTGTTTCATTTTATTGGTGATCAAAGAGACTTAGGGAAATGGCCAGAAAGAGACATGATAAGAATTCAGCCATTGCCAGGCATAGCTATGTAGGTAGGGTACACAGTTGTTTAATGAATTTCAGGTGAGCAATAAACATCTCTGTGTACAGCCATTACTGGGGTTGATAGGGTAAGGAGTCAAGAATATAGGAGAACACATTGGAACCAAGTTACTTTAGTTGTGAGAATTGTGATTGTTTGACTAAAATGGAGGAGCTTTAAAAGATGGTGTGACCACGGCTAACAATCTTCAATAGAATTTTATATAATTCTCCTAGTGCTTCTGTAATCGTAGAATGGCAGATAAAATTGATCCCCCAAAGAATTAGTTAAAATGATCTTAGCAATAAGGTAAAAAATTACAGTGGATTTGGCCCTTATGGGCTTTCTTTGAGGTATCAAAGAATATATTAATGCTCAAGCATTGTATGCAGTAAAATTTCATAGGCATTGGACAAGTGAAAAAATGGACCATCAGTCATTTCATCTGATGTTATTCTCATGATCACTTTGTATTTTTATCACTTTCTATTTTAATTGACCTGTTCCACCCACAGCCTCTGACCTTTCTTCCCTCTTGACACAGCTAATTGATTGGATTTAGATACTTTGATCCCTTCTCTATAAATCAGGACTAACCATATTTTACTCATGGAAGATTCAGTTATTAATCCATGGGATCTAGATTCTTATTATGGCCTGATAATAGTTAGATAATGGTTTTCTACCTTTTGGGGGGTGGGGGTCTTGACTTGTTAATTACACTGGCTAAGAACACCTATATAGAGGTGTCAGTGTGCCATCCCAAGCCTGTTGTTTCAGAAATGTTGTGTTTCTATGCATTTTCTTGTATCTCTATCATCTTATGATAAACACTTCTGAACAACTTATTGCCTTATGTATAGCCTGTGTCCCTAGCATGCATATAATAATATATAGCTAAGAACAAATAAAATAAATATATATATATATATATATATATATATAATTAGGAAAGGGGCCGAGCCCATTAAGATAAGTTAACTCTTATCTGAATCCTCAGAGATCCACTCTACTGTCCATTTTTTTGCCAGTGATGTCTACAATACATCGTAATTAATGTCATGCTCTTCAGCTAGAAGGTTACATAGACTTGTCTCCCATTTGGGGCTACAGTTGAGTAAGTCAGTGAATACGATTTCTAGAGAAAAGGATGAAGTAGAACATTTATGTTACAGAGATAAACACTGTAGCCTTCAGTTGTTCTCTAGCTTTAGTTTTTTTACAAAGCTTGAGCTTGTTACTGAACTGGAGTTTTCTGGATGGCTGTCCCACCTGTGGCAGTATGGGCTATCATTGGGATATTGTTTGAATTTAAGCAGGATTGTTAGCAGGAGAACCACAGAGCAAGGCCAGAGCATGGTCTCTGTAAGGTTTCCTGGAGGCTGAGTCACTTCAAAACAAAAACACATTCAGTTTTTCAGTTTAAAAAAAAATCTAAGGAGTGGCTGAGCCTGCAGTGGGGGGTCACAAGTTTCCAGAGATGAATAAAGGAGATGAAAGGAGCAGCTGTTATTTTGTATGTCCAGTTTCCTTTCTCACATTTCCACTGCAAATATTTCTGTCAGAAATACATTGCTCTGCTTAACTTCCCTATTCACCGTAAATTATATCATCCCTGTTCCAAACTCAGGAGTGTCAGCCTTAATATCACATTAATGATACTTTTGTTTCTCTACATCACAAAGTAGATTGAACTCTGGGAGTATTCCTACCTGACCCAAATGACACCAGTCTAGGTATCTTAGATAGGCTGATCCTAACTACAGGGGCATGTATGTGCTGGAGATCTTACATACAGAGCAAGGAGGCACAATGCTAAGTTTAGCCTCAGGTTAGGGCCCCATTCAGGACAACCATAATCCTCTCTGGAATTTTTTCTTTCATCAGTTCAAGAAAAGATTCTTATTTCTATTTTGATTGCTGAGCTGACAGAATCTGAGGGAGTGTAGATGTGCTAGTAACTTTGATGCTATTAGCTGAGAAGCTGAGAATGAATTCTGGAAGATTCAAGAAATATGATGAAGAACTATGAGGGCAGGAAAGAAGAAAAGGAACATGAAAATACTGCCTGAACTTCTAAATGTAGCTTTGCTAAAGCTAATTCTACTCCTTGAATTTGTCAGTCAGGAGGCCAGTGAATCCCCTCCTATCTTTTCTGTTAAACTAGTTTGAGTTAAATTTTGGTTACCTTTACAGTTCTGCCCAATTTGGAAGGGCCACCAGTGTAGAAAGGAGGCAGGTATTTTAGGTTTATCTACTTTATTGACATAGGTCCTTAAAGAATAGGAGAGAAATGGGCTTAGATCTTAAGGCAGGAAAAAAGGGCCAAATCACAAAGGGGAGTGAAAGAAAAACATTGAGAGCTTTTAGGACTTGTTATGTTGATGTGACATCAGTAGGGGTTACCAGCTGGAGTGTATAGACTGGCTCAAATTTCACCCTCCCTCTAAGTAGCAGTCTCACTTGTAAAATAGATTTAAAGCAGTGATCACTCCTGTTATTTGTTGTAAGAATTAAATAAGATGCATTCACTACAAAAAAAGCAAGTCAATTCATACAAAACTTTCAGAATAGTACTCAATAAATGCATAATAAATGATACTGGTTATTAGTTACTATTGTTGTTTCTCAATTCATTATTTTTATTTGTTAGGGAACTAGATGATATGTATGTTCAGGCTCAAGAAACTATGCAAGGGAACAAACCCCAAGGTTTCTTGGAAAGAGAAATTGAGTAAGCCAGAAGTGAATCAGAACTCAGAAGATTCTTGGATGTTCCTTTTTTTTTCTTGCAGGTATTTGAGAATCAGACATCTAAAGTGCTGAGATTAAAAACACTGGGGACCAATGAATGACATGTTTAAGGCCCAGCATGGAGTATAGGCAGAACTGAAACTCATGTCTGAATTATATGATTTTGATTATCTTTTTCAGGCCAACATAGTACAAGCAATGTAAAGGCAGGAACTATACTATATTTATTACCTTGAGGGTTTAAAGAAGTTGTTAAATGAATGAATGCATCTGACCCAAAATGTCTTTTTCTTTACAATGACTCCTTTGAAATGAATTACTCAAATACTAAACAATAACCAATATGTTATAATAATGGTTTTGGCAAGAGAAATTCATGAAGGGCTCAAGTAGGTGCTTTTGACTTGAGGTTCTGTAAGAAAGGCCCACACTGACACCATTTTGAGTATAGCCACCATTTTAAGCAATTACTGAAACCTCCCCAATCCAGGAAAAAGGTTGATCGCTCAAAGACAGTTGCTCAAGGCCTCAAGAACAGGTAACTTAAAGATAACTGTTGGCATGTGAGGGCAGATGGACTGGTCTAACATTTCCTCATTCCAGTTGCAGGATTGTGTCTAAAGATAACTGCTGGTATGTGGGGTGCTGTTGGACTGACCTAACCATGAGTGTAAGCCTGTTATTATCCAATAAGGCTAGAAGTTACCCAAACCCCGCTAAAATTCCCCTAGACCCTGTATAAAAGACCTGCGAGCCAAGTTATCCGGGTCGGAGCCTTTTCCCTCCCAACCCAGCATGCTGGTTTACTTTTTCCCTGAAATAAAGTCTTGGTTTTCCATCCTTCGGTGTGTCTGTTGTGGATTCTCGAACCCTAACAGTTCCTTACAACCAAAGGTAGTTAAATCAAATGCCATTTGAGGCTGTCATCATATGATGTCTTGATTCTTTGAGATGACCTGCTCCAGACGTTGATAGACCAGTGGTAGTTTTTAGGTTGGGAGCTCAACTGAGGCATCTGTAATATTGGATGTATCTGTCCTTGTAACTATGTATCAATCTACCTAACTACCTGTGTGTCTATTTAGATACACACATAGCCTACTCCTGTTAGACTTCTTACATGGTACCTCAGATCTCCAAGCAGGAGTTGTGTAGGGAACAGGTGGGAGCTGGCCTAGCCTCAGAAGTCAAATAACATGAATTCTATATCCTATTGGGCACAGGTGAGTCCCAAGACTGCCTAGGTCAAAGAAAGGAGGATGTAGATCCTATCTCTTGACACACAGAATATCGAATCTTTGACCATAAAAATAAAACTTCTACAATGGTATTCTCTAAGATCATTGTTGAGAACTTTCTAAGCCCTGCCCATATAAACTGACCCTGCAAAGGACTTGATGCTGGTCCCTTCACAGGTGACCTGATGGCCTGAGCCATCTGCTTTGTTTAAAGTCCTTGTGCATGCATCTACTTTTTGCTGCTGCTTAATTATAGCTCAGGCCACCAGTGAATTATTCTTTTTTTTGTTGTTTGTTTATTTATTTGTTTGTTTTTTGGGGGGTGGTATTTTTGAGACAGGGTCTCCCTTTAGTCCCAGCTGACCTGGAACTCACTCTGTAGACCAGGCTGGCTTTGAACTCACAGAGATCCACCTGCCTCTGCCTCCCGAGTGCTGGGATTACAGGCGTGCACCACGGTGCCCGGCTGCTTGTTTTTGGTTATCTGTATAAGTGTGTGTCTAGATGAGGCTACGTGCACATGAGTGCAGGTACCCTCAGAGGCCAGAAGAGAGCGTCAGATCCCCGGAACATGGAATTATAGGCGGTTGTAAGCCACCTGACATAGGTTCTGGGAACCAACCTCAGATCCTCTGGATGAGCAGCAAACACTCTCAATTACTGAGCCATCGTCTCTCCACCACAGGACCTTGGTCTCGCACATCAAGGTGGTCCTGGCTTCTTTGCCGTCCAAGTTACCCATCCCCTGATAATTTGGGGACTGCTGTTAAACCCTGCCTGCCCTTCACCTGGCTCCCTGCCCCGCACCTCTGGTCACCTTTACCAGGGGTCTCTGGTCACTACCTCCCCTGGGCACCTCCTTTCATACCTCCCAAGAAACCAGAAATGTTCACTTCATCCTCCAACCTGAAGGAAGTAACTGAATGTGTTTCATTACTTTTCCCAAGGGGATACACAGCAACCCCAGACAGGGCTCCACAGACCAAGGAAAGCATGCCATTCAAGACCAGTTTGCCGTATCAATGAGATTACTGGGGTTACTTACAGGGGAATGGGGGAGCTGTTTTTCAGTGAGATGGCTACCTGTGAATTATTCTTTTTGCATCTGTGCATCATGGTCTTCCTCTCTCCTTTTTCCATGCCTACCTCCAGTCTCCATTTTCTACTTTGCTTTGAGGATGAGACTACAAACACCATATGCAGCTGCAATTCCAGACTGAAACATTTAGCAGTCCATTCTACTATCAGTAGCCACTCTGAGACTTCTGATGAGCTCAGCACAAATAGCAAGGCCTTGGCACCACTACCATTTCCAATGTTCATATCTCCAAGGACCTGTAGATTTAGGTCCCTTTGGTTTAGAAAATTCCTGTGCTATTTTTTTAAGGGAAGATGAAATGGTGATGAAGATGACAGTCTTGGAAAACCTTGCTCTTTTTCCCTGCAGAAACCCTTCCTACAGGGGAACATTCCTGGTGACTTTTCCAGGAACCACCTTAGAAAGAAAGCATAATCTGGAGACTTGTACTATCGTCAAAAATCTTAGAGTAAACCAAAACTCATGGACTATAACATGCAAATAAGTTCAATAAATCTTGACATTGCTATTTCTAATACTTTTAATTTTTGAAGGAATTTGGTTCACTGACAAAATAATCTGAAACAGTAGAATTTTATTAGTTATTAAGAACCAATTAGGTAGGAAGTTGTCAATTTATAAACTAATTTTAAATTTATAAAAGGACAACCAAACCAAATTATTTAAAGGATCACAAACTTCCTTCACAATTCTAAATATAATTACACCACAGCCAACATAAATAACGCTACCCCAAACTAAATTTTAAGATAAGTCTGAGTGAGAACTTTTAAGCCTCAAGGAAAATATTTATGAGCAGTCTAAAGGAGAAATAATGGTAATTTATAAGGTAGTTGGGGAGATGAGATTCAAAAGAATATTATGTTCAAGCTATATGTTAGAGCATCCCTGAAGCTTAGAGCAATAGTAAAATATAAAATAAAAAATCCTGAAATTAGAAAGCCAGTCTTTGGGAGCTGAAAGATGTGGTAATTATCCTAGTTGTGGTTAAGGGTGTAGGTAATCCATTTTAAGTAGCAAACCACAGTATTTCTTTCCTGAAATCTCAGAAAAGCAATTTCAGTAAGATGAAAACGACAAAGTTGAAAAAATTGTTTGATTTAGCTTTCTTCATCACCTCATGGACCAAATCAAGAAGACTGGAGAACTGATTGCCCCAATTGTGAGAAAATGAACTTGCAAAGAGAAAGGGGTCTACCCATTGATAATTCAGAGACAAATGAAAATTGTTGTGTATGTTTAATTTTCACTTGAGAGCAGAGAGCCTATATTGGAGAGAGTGAGAGAGCAAGAGAGAGTGAGCCAGAGAGCAAGGGAGAGAAAGAGGGCTCAAGAAGCAGGAATCACAACTGAGCTTTCTTGATGAAATAGTGAGACATTAATATACTGAGGCATTCTTAGGAGGTCTGTGCTGTCTGTGTCCCTTTGCCTCTGATAGTGAGAGATGCAGTATTCTCCACTGTGATATAGGAAACCAACATATTTGCCATCAAGATATGAAAAGCTGTTGAGCTGAAGACAGTTAAAACAGAGGAACTCTCTGCCTTCTAGCTCTGTTTGCATAAAAGCAGGGCAGTGATTTAAAGAGACAAAGGTCTTTCTTCCCTCCCCTCCCCCTTTTCCTTACTACAAACAGGATGTAAATTCTCTTGGACATTCTTTTATCTGCTCAAAGAAGGCTCCAGAGTAATCTGCCAGCAAACGTTATTCTTCCCACAGTTTTCCTGGGTTTGGAAGTGAAGGGCTGCTTTCCCTTTGTCCTGTCATTTCCCAAAAATGTACTGTTATTTATTGAAGAGGGTATACAGGCTGGACTCTAAACTTTGAATACTTTAGAATGGAGCTTTCCCCCGCATGTGTATATACTTGCTTGTTTGTCTCTAGTTAAATCTGTTGTTTGTTACAGGACACTGTCTCCATTGCAAATTGATGAAGATATATATATATATATATTTTTTTTTCTCCTCTACAGTGGAAAGGCCTGTGTCTTTCCAAACCTTGACTAGTTGCCTTGTGTTAAAGTAATTTTGGGAAATCATTGCTACAAGAATTAACATTCTTGGTTAGAATTTCAGATGTTAGGAGCTTCCTGTAATGTTGAACTCAAAGGGAGAAGAATCATATCAGATAGTGAAAAATCTGCTCTTCTTTGCCTCCAAATTCAATAATAAATTCAAGATGTCATGTGTGCTGCCTCATGTGACCTTAAATGGACCCATTTGAAGGAGATCCATATGTTCCTGGAGGCCACTTACATGGTTGGCCATGGTGCTTCCATTACTTGTTGAAGGTTGTTGGAGATATCCTGTTGCTTTCCCTTGGCTACCTCTGCTACTTCTTACATCCCTAGTGGAGGGGCTGTGTAGGAGGAGGACCTAAGAGAAAGCTAAAGCATAATCAACTGTGTCTTTCTTGAGCCCAAGTACTTTAAAGGGCAGAGTAGACCACTTACTCTGACAGATTCGATTTTGGTTTTGGCCTGTAAGTTATTTTAATAATCTGTTCAGGCCTGGAGAGATGCCTCAGAGGGCAAGAGCACTTGCTGTGCAAGAATGAGGACTTGGGTTCAAACCCCTAGAACTTACAAGGAAAGCTGGGCATGGGTGCACAGTCTTATAACCTCAGCCCTGTGGGTGGAAAAATAGGAAGATCTCTACAGTTTGCTAACTGCCAGACTAGCTCCAGGTTTGATTAGAGACCCTGTCTTCAGGGGAACAAGGTGGAGTGTGATAGAGCAGGACACCTGCAATCCACCTCGGGTCTCTACATACATGCATGAGTGCATGTACCTGCATAGACACATGCACACACACATACACACGTGCACACACATACACACGTGCACACACACACTAAATTAAAATGGAATTTGATTACATTGTGGAAAGTTTCTCAAATAATCAACACCAAGTCATCATAAGCATCTTTGTTTACTGACTGGAAGTTTGTCTACCTCCTGTCTTAGGTTATGTGTTCATTTTAAAAAACCCTGAAGGTTCAATTTGAGATACTTTACAGCTTGGTTTTGGAGATTTTATAGACCCACAGTTGATGGAAGGAAGCTGTAAAAGAAGATGGGACTGGAGAGATAGCCTAGCGGTTAAGAGCACCGACGCTCTTGCAGAGGACCCGGGTTCGATCCCCAGCACCCACATGGCGGCTGAGAACCGTCTGTAACTCCAATTCCAGGAGAACTCTAGTTCCAGGGGAATCCGAGACCCTCTTCTGACCTCCGCGGCATTGCACGACACGGGTGCACAGACCTGCATGCAGACAGTACATTCATACACATACAAAGATAAATAATAAAAAAAAAAAAGAAGATATGACCAAAGGCAGGGAGAAGTAAATAGTGTACTGTTGTCCTTTCCTGTTGCTCGTATTGGCTTTCACTTTTCAACTTTGGTGGTAATTGGCAGGTAAATATGTGAAGGGGCACAGACACTTTGCTGATCTCTACCAAGACTTCTCTGAACTCCAAAATCACAGAGCCAACATCTATTTGAGTACTGTCAATTTCTGGTGTGAAGATCTTATTTTCAGTCTTCTTGCTGAGCCGTCATACAATAACAAAGATGGGGAAGTGAAAATATGAATCAGAACTGATCCTTTGTTTAAAACGCTTACAGGGCTTTCACTTGCTTTTAGAATAAAACTCCAAATCTTTAACAACTGTTTGGATTACCTGGTTCCTTCTGGTCAATCCACACCCATTTTGTACCTCTCTCAATTTCCATTTTCCGGCAGTATAAAATAGAGACGTTTTGAAGTTTATGATATCTAGGACAAAATCAAGATGGATTAGGGACACTTAAAGTTGAATTGAAAGGCCATTGCTAATCAAATTTCAGTCACATATAGAACTGAACCTTTGAACTGGGATGTAAATTGTCCTCTGAAACATTGTTAACCTCTGTTGAATGTTGTACAAAATGGTTTCCTTCCCCCAAACCAAGAAACTGAGACCTTACATAATTTGTTTGCTACAAGACAGTTGCAATCATAATTCCTAACTAATGATGTAATTATCAACCCATTTGCAGTTCAAAGCTATAAATACAACTGCTATTATGTAAAACTTCAGAGAACATTTTCACGATTGAAACTGTGTTTTTCCAAATTGCAATTCTAATTAGCCCCCCAATGTAATGTGGTTTTTGTTGTTGTTGTTGTTGTTCTTTACTAGGTTGACTTTATTCTAGGTCAATACTAATAAACACCAATATTTGTAAAAGGAAAGTGGAGGATGTAAGTTGGAACAGAAGAAGTTAAATGTCAGTGCAGATTTCAAAAATTGTCTGCCAATCTAGTGGACAGTTCCAGGCTGTTTTACTCACCAGATTGGTCTTGTCCTTTGTATCTGCCCTGTGATTGTTAATCCTGGGTGTCAACTTGACTGGACTAAGGAACAAATGAGAGCAAAGGATCTTCAGATTGGACCACCTCAACCTGGATGGCCCACCCCAAATGTGGGTGTTACTTTCTGCTGGCAGGCAGTATTAAAGGCCATGTCAGAGGGATCTGGTCCCTTTTTTCCTGTGGCTTGCCTCTCTCTCACTGGTGAGTTTGTCTTGCTGCTGTGATCAACCCTTTGGACCCAAGCATGTACTGAGACTGGCAGATCTCCTGGAATCCATGGGCCTTTAGCACCAGATTGGGACTACTGAGACATCCAGCCTTGCGGACTGAGCAGTTCCCTGGATTCTCAGCCTCTCCAGTTCACCACGGCTACTGTTGGACTACTTGAACTCTGTCACATGAGCAAATCAATAAATTGTATATAGCTATATATCAGTCCTGTTGCTTCTGTTTCTTTAGAGAACCCTCACTAATACAGATTTTGGTACCAGAAGTGGTTCTAGAGAAACAGAATTGAAAGGATGAATTTCTTTAGTGGGCTTGGTAGTCTCTGGAGCCAGCTCTCCAAACCAATGAAGCCTAGAGTTGCTGAAGGTTTTCCTGGTGGCATGAAGAGGAATGATAATCCTTGGTGCAGACTATTTGAAGTAATTATGAAGATAGATCCATTTGACTCACCTAACTAGCCTCTTGTGAGAAGCAAGGAATTTAGCGACTCTATATATAAAACGTTCGAGAAATTGTGGAAAAATAAGGAAAATAATGATGTTGCCTTGTTGCTCCTAGCATCTCTGGATAAAGTGATAGAGGAAAATAAGGAGCTCAGTGATAAAAATGACCAGCTCTGGATTCAAAACAACAGTTTAAAGGTTTCCAAGTGTGCTCTGGAAGAGAATCTTCTCTCCAGCAGCCAAAGAGCTAAAGTGGCAGAAAATCAAGCTGGAGCCCTTATTATATGTTTGCCTGATTTACAACACAAATTTAATTCCCAGCCACGAAGAGTGTCAGCAGTTAAAGTGAGAGCACTGGTGGGGAAAGGGTGGAACCCTGAAACTTGGGATGGAGATGTGTGGGAGAACCATGATGATGAGGATTTTGAACCTTCAGATTCTGAGGGATTTTCTTTATCTGAGGAATTAATCTCCCCACCCTCAGCAGAGAATCCACACCCTGCTGATCCCTCCTCCCCACCCTTGCCTGAGGAAACTAATCCCCCCTCCCAGTGGGAGCTAATGTCCCTCAGGGCCCAACAATTGTTGTCTCTAGACCTATAACCAGATTGAAGTCTAAGCAAGCCCCTCAAGGTGAGATAGAAAGTGTGGTCCAGGAGGAGGTGTGCTACACCACTAAAGAAATTAATGAGTTTGCCGATTCATTATGGCAGAAGCCTAAGGAATATGTGTGGGAATGGATTTTAAGTGTCTGGGATAATGGTGGAAGGAATATAAAATTGGATCATACTGAGTCTTTAGATATGAGTCCACTGAGTAGAGATTCTAGGTTTAACATGGAAGCTTGAGCAGTTAAAAAAGGTGTTAAAAGTTTATTTGAAAGGTTGGCTGATGTATTTGTTAAAACATGGCCTACTAATAGCGAGAGATGCCTGATATTCCTTGGCTTAGTATTGATTAAGGGATTGTGAGGGTCAGGCACATGGGCATGCTCGAGTGGATTCGAAGTGTAAAACCACATTCTCCACAATATGAGGACCCAGAGGACATGCCATTCACTGAATTTATAAGATGGAAAGTACTGAGAGAGACACCAGAACGTTTGAAGAGCTTTGTTTTTGCTCTATTTCTTATGCCAGATCTTACAGTTAGAGAAGTTGTTGCTTGCTTGCATAAATTAAATGTACACATAATAGGTTTAACAGGACCTCAGGGTAAGCATCAGGTGGCAGCACTGAATTGCCGAAGGCCAGATGAGCATAGTTACTGTAATTATCATAATGGGTGGCAAAAGCAAAACAATGCCTATAATGGCATGACCCAAAATGATCTTTGGAACTAGCAAATTAATCATGGTGTTCCCAGGAACCAAATACATAAGAAGCCTTTAAGTTTCTATTTGATTTGTATAAGCAGAAAAGCTCTAGAACAAATGACAGGAAGTCAACATTGGATTTCAGCAGTAGCGAATCCAGTCCAGTTAACCAGTTTCCAGACTTGGACAGTTCACAGACCCAGAACCCCTTGAATGAAGGGGTGGCCGGGTTCCATTGAGGAAGGACCTTGTCACAATACCAAAGAGTTATGCTGCTTGCCTTCCTCCTGTCCTTCCCCAGAGGGACCTGAGGACTTACTAGGGTAACTGTACACTGGGGAAAAGGAAATAATCCGACTTTTTGAGGCCTATTGGATACTGGTTCTGAGTTGACACTGATCCCAGGAGACCCTAAAAAGCATTGTGGCCCTCCAGTTAAAGTAGGGGCCTATGGAGGTCAGGTGATAAATGGAGTTTTGGCTGAAGTCTGACTCACAGTGGGCCCAGTGGGTCCCAGAACTCATCCTGTGGTTATTTCCCCAGTCCCAGAATGTATAATTGGGATAGATATAATTAGAAATTGGCAGAATCCCCACATTGGTTCCCTGACCTGTGGAGTGAGGGCTATTATGGTCGGAAAGGCCAAATGGAAACCATTGGTGTTGCCTCTACCAGGGAAAATAGTGAACCAAAAACAGTATCGTATCCCTGGAGGGATTGCAGAGATTAATGCCACTATCAAGGATTTGAAAGATGCAGGGGTGGTGATTCCTACCACATCTCCATTTAACTCTCCAATTTGGCCTGTGCAAAAGACAGATGGATCATGGAGAATGACAGTTGACTATCGAAAACTCAACCAAGTAGTGACACCAATTGCAGCCGCTGTACCAGATGTGGTGTCCTTACTCGAGCAGATTAATATGTCTCCTGGTACCTGGTATGCAGCTATTGATCTGGCCAATGCTTTTTTCTCAATACCGGTTCATAAGGACCACCAGAAGCAATTTGCTTTCAGCTGGCAAGGCCAACAGTATACCTTTACTGTCTTACCTCAGGGGTATGTTAACTCTCCAGCGTTGTGCCATAACTTAGTTAGAAGGGATCTTGATCGCCTGACTCTTCCACAAAATATCACACTGGTCCACTATATTGATGATGTTATGTTGATTGGACCCAGTGAACAGGAGGTAGCAGCTAGCCTAGACTTGTTGGTAAAGCATATGCGCATGAGAGGATGGGAAATAAATCCAACTAAAATTCAAGGGCCATCTACCTCGGTGAAGTTTCTAGGAGTTCAGTGGTGTGGAGCATGCAGAGACATTCCTTCTAAGGTAAAGAATAAGTTGTTGCACCTGGCCCCTCCCTCCACCAAGAAAGAAGCACAACGTTTGGTGGGTCTTTTTGGATTCTGGAGGCAGCACATTCCTCATCTGGGTGTGTTACTACGACCCATATATCAGGTGACTCGTAAGGCAGCAAACTTTGAGTGGGGCTTGGAACAGGAAAAGGCTCTTCAACAGGTCCAGGCTGCAGTGCAGGCTGCTCTGCCCCTAGGGCCATATGATCCAGCAGACCCAATGGTGCTTGAGGTATCAGTGGCAGATAGAGATGCTGTCTGGAGTCTGTGGCAGGCTCCCATAGGGGAATCACAGCGGAGGCCCTTGGGATTTTGGAGCAAGGCTCTACCTTCATCTGCAAACAACTATTCTCCTTTTGAGAGACAGCTCTTAGCCTGCTATTGGGCCTTAGTGGAAACTGAACGTTTGACAATGGGCCACCAAGTCACCATGCGACCTGAGCTGCCCATCATGAGCTGGGTGTTATCTGACCCACCAGACCATAAAGTAGGACGTGCACAGCAACAGTCCATTGTCAAATGGAAGTGGTACATACGGGACAGGGCCCGGGCAGGCCCTGAGGGCACAAGCAAGCTACATGAAGAAGTTGCCCAAATGCCTATGGTTCCCACTCCTGTTACAATGTCTCCTGGGCTTAAGCATGCACCTATGGCTTCATGGGGTTTGCCCTATGATCAGTTGACTGAGGAAGAGAAGACTAGGGCCTGGTTTACTGATGGTTCTGCACGCTATGCAGGCACCACCCAGAGGTGGACAGCTGCAGCATTACAGCCAATTTCTGAAACAACCCTAAAGGACACTGGTGAAGGAAAGTCTTCACAGTGGGCAGAACTTCGGGCAGTGCACATGGTTGTGCATTTTGCCTGGAAGGAGAAATGGCCAGAGGTTCGATTATATACTGATTCATGGGCTGTAGCCAATGGTTTGGCTGGATGGTCAGGGACTTGGAAGGAGCATGACTGGAAAATTGGTGAGAAAGACATTTGGGGAAGAAGTATGTGGATAGAGCTCTCTGAATGGTCAAAGGATGTGAAGATACTTGTGTCTCATGTAAATGCTCATCAAAAGGTGATCTCAGCAGAGGATGAGTTTAATAATCAAGTAGATCGGATGACTCGTTCTGTGGATTGTCAGCCTCTTTCTCCAGCTATCCCTGTTGTTGCTCAATGGGCCCATGAACAAAGTGGTCATGGTGGCAGAGATGGAGGTTATGCATGGGCTCAACAGCATGGACTCCCACTCACTAAGGCTGATCTGGCTACAGCTGCTGCCGAGTGCCAGATTTGCCAACAGCAGAGACCAACATTGAGCCCCCGATATGGTGCTATTCCCCGGGGTGACCAGCCAGCAACCTGGTGGCAGGTTGACTACATTGGACCACTTCCATCATGGAGGGGACAGCGTTTTGTTCTTACAGGAATAGATACTTATTCTGGTTATGGATTTGCCTTTCCTGCACGTAATGCTTCTGCCAAAACTACCATCCAGGGACTTACGGAATGCCTTATCCACCGTCATGGTATTCCTCACAGCATTGCTTCTGATCAAGGAACTCACTTCACAGCCAAAGAAGTGCGACTGTGGGCCCATGGTCATGGTATCCACTGGTCTTACCATGTTCCCCACCACCCAGAAGCAGCTGGCTTGATAGAACGATGGAATGGCCTCTTGAAGACACAGTTACAGCGCCAATTAGGTAGCAATACCCTGGAGGGCTGGGGCAAGGTTCTCCAGCAAGCAGTATATGCTTTGAATCAGCGTCCACTATATGGTACTGTTTCTCCTATAGCCAGAATTCATGGGTCCAGGAACCAAGGGGTGGAAGTGGGAATGATTCCACTCACTATCACCCCTAGTGACCCAGTAGGAAAATTTTTGCTTCCTGTACCCACGACCTTGCGTTCTGCTGGTCTAGATGTTTTGGCTCCAATGGGGGGAGTGCTTTTGCCAGGAGATACAGCAAACGTTCCATTGAACTGGAAGCTAAGACTTCCCCCTGGCCACTTTGGGCTTCTACTGCCTTTAAGCCAACAGGCTAAGGAAGGAATAACAGTAGTAGGAGGAGTGATTGATCCAGACTACCATGGGGAAATTGGACTTTTTCTCCACAATGGGGGCAAGGAAGATTATGTCTGGAAGGCAGGAGATGCTGTAGGGCGCCTTCTGGTGCTACCATGTCCTATGATTAAGGTCAATGGGAAACTCCAACAACCCAAACCAGACAGGACAATAAATGGCCCAGACCCTTCAGGGATGAAGGTATGGGTCACTCCTCCAGGGAAAGAGCCAAGACCTGCAGAGGTGCTTGCTGATGGTGGAGGAAATACAGAATGGGTAGTAGTAGAAGGTAGTCATAAATATCAGCTGAGGCCATGGGACCAGTTGCAGAAACCTGGATTATAATAGATATTAACTTTTGTCCTATTTGGTTAAGAATGTGCTTGTTCATATATATACGTATATTAAGCAGATACTTGTGTTGTTCCCTTTTGAATGTGCAACTGAGATAAGTGTTAAGTGTTGTCATATTTAGGTTATTAGATACTGAAGGACTAAGTGTTCCTTAAGGAAATTACCACCTACTCTAAGATATAATGCTTTGCTATTGCACATGAGACACTTATAACATGTTAGGTGGAATTATGACCTTGCCATTGTTTGCAATTGACATTTAAGCATAACATAAGGAGAGGCTATTTATTGGGTGTCAAGTTGACAAAGGGTGAACTTGTGATGGTTAATCCTGGGGGTCAACTTGACTGGACTAAGGAACAAATAAGAGAAAAAGATCTTTGGATTGGACCACCTCAACCCGGATGGCCCACCTCAAATGTGGGCGTTACCTTCTGCCGGCAGGCAATATAAAGGGCCACAGCAGAGGGATCTGGTCCCTTTTTTTTTCCTGTGGCTTGCCTCTCTCTCACTGGTGAGTATGTCTTGCTGTTGTAATCAACCCTTCTGATCCCAGCGTGTACTGAGATCGGCAGATCTCCTGGAATCCACTGGGCCTTCAGCACCAGATTGGGACTACTGAGAAATCCAGCCTTGCGGACTGAGCAGTTCCCTTGATTCTCAGCTTCTCCAGTTCAGCCCAGCTACTTTTGGACTCCTTGAGCTCTGTCATGTGAACAAATCAATAAATTGTTATATATTCGTCCTGTTGCTTCTGTTTCTTTAGAAAACCCTGACTAATACATGCCCCAACCTGTGTTATATGTGACTCAGCAGAAATTTGGATGAGATAGATTTCTATAGCTCTAGCAGATAATAGAGGAGCTAAAAGCTGGGGCAGGTCCTGCCCTGGATGTAGGTCACCATGTCTGTCATCTTCAGCCATACTTGAGTTATTCATATTCTTAAGAATCACAAAGCATGGCCTCTCATCAGATCTTTGCACTTGCTCTTCCTTTTCCTTGAAGCACTGCTCCTTCTGTCTTCCTCCTCACCCACTCCTGTGCCAGGTTACAGATCCTTTACTTTCTTTTTTCTTTTTTTTTTTGGTATTTTTGGGACAGGGTCTCCCTTTAGTCCCAGCTGGTCTAGATCTCCCTCTGTAGACCAGTCTGGCCTTGAACTCGTGGAGATCCACCTGCCTCTGCTTCCTGAGTACTGGGATTAAAGGCGTCCACCACCACACCTAGCACTAAATATGGATCTTAGCCACCACGTGGGTGCTGGGAATTGAACCCCGATCCTCTGAAAGAGCAGTCAGTGCTCTTAACTGCTGAGCCATCTTTCCAACCCCATGGATCCTTTACATAGCACATTTCGTACTTTGTAATTTATATCATTTAGGACAATGTGGTATTTGACTAATTATTCTGCTGCATAATTATCTGCATATTGCTTATCTCCCCTGCTACAGTGAAAGCTCCATGGGAGCAGAATCCTGTATATTTTATCTTCACAGACCAGCAGTGTGTCTAACATATCATAAAAAACTTCAAAAACATTTGTTGAGTAGATGAGTGACTGAAAAGGCAGCCAGAGAAAGCAGTGTCAGGGAGCAAGTGGAAGATATCAGTAGAAAGACGGAACCACATTCAACTATACATTCGGCTCCCACTTCTGGCTTCTTTGTTGTTAAGATTAATGAGCTTTCTTCCTTCAGAAAGAAAATATAAATCAAGTAAGTTCATATAACATACCTAGTTTACTTTGTTAAAATGAACACATATTTGAGACATGATAAGCCATTTGGGCCAAAGAGCCAGGATTGAATATTTTGTTTCACAGCATTAGAGCTTATGGGCATTTCAGTGTAAATATATGCCATGATGACTGTTAGAAACTTTGACAATTTGGAGTCTTCCTTTCAGGAGTTTATCTAGATCAAGAGACCTAACACTGGTAGTTTGTCTAACCCTAATATCAAATAGATTCAGGTTCTTCCATGGCTGGTCCAGCCCCACAGGACTGAAGATCTTAAATACTCAGATCCTAAACCAAATCAGCTGACTGTTCATTCAGAGATGCCCCACACCCTGGGATATCTGTTCTACAGGTGGAAACAAATATAATTACCATCCCCACCACACACACTGGGTCTGGTAGTGTTTTTAGGTAGGAAATATTTAAACTTACATATTTTTTCTAAATCTAGAACCCATAAAGAAATCATTTGAGAAATCAAGAAAATGAGAGAAGTACTATAACAGTATATTTTCTTGAAAGAATTAATGTATGCTCATTGACAAAGAGACATTATAGTGGGAAAGAATCTACTGATCTCAGATGGAAGACAAGGACAAGAAATCATGGCTTATTGAGGGAGAGATTAAGGTGGATACATACAGATGAAAAGCCACAGCAACCTAATCATTTTTGCTTCTAGTTGATGGAATTTAATAACTGTATTGGGGGGCCTGTTCTCTGTTAGTGGCGAGTAACACTTGCAAATAAAATAAATATTAGGCAGTTTATACACATAGTATTCTTTTAATGAATCCTATGAGTGTTGTTCCAAGTTTAGGGAGAAAAATAAGTCCTTAAATTGGCAATTTTGATAAATGAACCTATCTAGTGCTATTAAGCTTGCTGGAAAATGCAACTGTTATGGTATTTAAATATCACTTAATATTTGCTAGCATTTTGCAGTTTGGATGTCTGCTAAGGCTTCAGCCCTTTGTAAATATTATAAATCTTAACATTTAATATTTATTTTTAAAACTATCCATATGCAATGATGAGTAAAGAGTGGCAGGGAAAGTGGAAGTATTTTAAGACTAACTTATAATTTCAAGTTATTCTGATAGTGCCTGGAAATTCTGATTTCTCATTTCTAAATCCTAAAGATAAACATGTGTTAGGAATTTGGAAGGCCTAGCTTGGTATGAGCCCCAAATCATCCCAAGTTTCTCCTTCTCTCCCCCCAAGCTCAAACAACATCAGCCTTTCTTCTAAGTTTTCATACATTGGTCCCAGGTGGGTGACTGAGTTTCTAGCTTGAGTCCTGGTTGTGAGATTATTTTCTTGTTCTAGCTATGGACCTCATCTTGAGTGTATGCTTCCTCAAATGAGACCTTTGCTCCTTCTAGATCTGCCTGTTCCACCTTTGCCACTGGACATTGCTCTCTGTAGCCTATGTGAAGACTAAGTTTCCACTAGATCCCAATTGGGCCACCCAAGGAATCATGTGCTGGTCTCTCCATTTGTATCTTTGCTTTAGCCCCAGATCTATTCTCTGCTCACTTCCATGTCCTATTCCATGTTCAAAGAGGCTGAATTTACATTAAAGTTGGGCCCATTGGTCCTTACCATACTGATTATTATTTATGCATTTATTATTCATTTATTTATTTGTTGTCCATGGCAGTTTTCATATTACAAGATCAGAGTAAAGCATAAGCTATATGACATACAAATCATAAAATAATGATCAGGGTTAGGCTAATGGGAAGAGGCTTCAACCTTAGAGCCGAGTATAGAGGCTCCTTGCTTTGATGCTGAAGTCTGGAATCGTATTACCGTGATTGTGCTCCCACAAACTTTCAAGTCTCCTGAGCCAGAGGCTTAGGAAGTAATAATAGTTTCCTGCTGATGCTCATCTCCTGGGGACTCATCTCTTGTTCTCTTAATTTGTGTCACAGTTTTGTAAGAAGACCTTGTAATGATTAACTTCAGTTTCCAAAATTATTGTATTAAGAATTGCATCAGTGAGGTGCACATTTGGATGTGTCTGTAAGATTCATCATTTCCAGAGAGGATCAACTGAGAGGGTGAGAACTGTCATGACTGTGAGACACACTATTCTCAGGATGGTGGACCTGGAATGAATTAAAACAGAAAAAGGAGAAAGTGAAGTGAAACTGGGGATCTATTTCTTGGTTGTTCAGATCTGTGAATCAAACTAAGATCAATGCCAAGCCTGTCATGGTGAGCTGCTTTCCTCTGAATTGTGAGCCCAAATAAATCTGTCCTTCCTTAAGTTGCTCCTAGTCACCTGTTTGATTTTAATAATATAAAGGTAATGAATACAGGCCTTAAATAAAGTCTTTTCATTTGAGTTACCTGGGGTGATTTTTTTTTCTGTTAAGATCTGGGAAATGCAAATTGACTACATGCCCCATCTTGGCCATGTATTTGAGCACACCTCTTTGGCAAGAAGCCCTTTATTTTTATCAAGAACCAAGGTCTGCTTTGCCATGGGTAAAGTGATTTCCTTGTTGGCTCAGTGCAGCAATTCTCATTGGTGAGTTAGGCTTCCAGTCCAGGCTTTCCTTATGAATATCTTATCCCTTTCAAAGATGGAACCATTCTTGAAGTCTTGGTGTACTCCATGTCTTACTCTTCTACATATGATACAAAAACCCCAGAAAATCTCTTTTATACCTTCTTTTAGAAAAACATGAGTGAAGCTGCTTTTAACATCTCTGACTCTGTTTAAATCAATTGCTTCTAAAGTTTGTTAAAATAGTTCCTCTTTTAACTTGCCATCAGAAGCGAGAGTTTAGATTTGTTAGTTTTTAGTCTGGATGGGAAAACCATGACATCAGATATAAATCTGGCTTTCTATAATATTATTTTGAGGGGTGAATTACAAATCTCTCTTCTTATCTCCCCAAGAATCTACAGCTGCTGGCATTTGTTTATCTGATAATTATGTAAGAAACTATTATTTTACAATTGACCATAAAGCAGATTGACTCAAATGTTTTTCAAGAATAAAAATGTAATTTTACATTTTAATTATATATGCTATGTTAGTATTATCTACAGAATATACACTGATCAATTCAGGTTACAGAAATAAAGATATCTGAAAATGAGAAATCCTGAAGTATAACCTCATAGCTAGTGCTCTTGACTTGATTCTCATCTTTGTGGTATTCTGTGATATTATTTTAAATTGTCAATATAATAATTAAATAAAACATATTCTTCTATTCATGGGATATTCTATAATATTTTAGAAACATATGCACTGGATCTATAATACTGATAGATATTAGCATGATGTTTCTGAATTTAATAAACTAAGGATAATATATATTAAGGAAGACATACAAATAATACTTAGCTCCTTTGTGAACTGTAGCTCACAAAGCATTTCCTCATGCATCATTTTTCATTAATCCTTATGAGTATTATTAACTCTAACTTTACAAATGTGAAAGTTAAGACTAAATTACCTACTCCATGTAATACAACTAATACATTTTAAAATTTTTAGTGGGCTCAGGATGTTGTGGAATTAGAGGTTAATTGGAATGGCCTACAACGGGCTAAAACAGGAGCTTGACAAATTGAACCACCAGTAGAGAGTGGTCCCGACATGAATGTCTGCACAGGCTGAAGACAGCAGCTGAAACGCAACTCAGACTGGGACATGCTTTCAGACACATGCATAATCATGGGAGAGAATGCTCTAGCAGACAAATCACAGCAATGGAAATAAATACATAGCTATTTTGGAGTGTTTGGTAGAATCTCAAGTAGCAGTTTAGTGGCATCAAAAATTCAACACAGGAATGCCCATTAGTGCTATTAATTCTAGGTTCTACCTGTGGGGATGCTGAGGCTCCTTTTGTGCATACCCTGCTTCTGTTCCCACGGCTGACTCTATGCATTGGCACTTTCAGTGGCAGGGACAGGGAAAATGAGGGTGAAATAACTTAGGTGTTCTTAAGATAGAAGAAATAATAGTTTGTCCTTTGCTTTATACTCTATGAGCTTTCCATAGTTCCTTACTACCTGTTACTAATTGTTTATGTAAGGGAAGAAAATAATGAAATTGAGATGAAAACTGAGACCTATTGGTACGTAAAGTGATGTGTATAATCAAGAAAGGCTTGGTGCTCCATCTGTGAAATGGGCCTTACATGCTGGGCCAGTTGTTATTGTGGCTGGAAAGGTTCACAAGTAGGTAAAGTTGATGATTGCTTTTAACTTCTGACAGCATACCTTCTAGTACTATGAAAGTTGGCCAGGAGTTATGATGCTTCAGTACATGTTTGAATTCTCTTTGCCTGTTCTATCATTCACATGTATATATATATCTATCTATCTATATATATATATATACCTTTAGCAACAGGGTCTTACCATCAAGTTTTGACAGATAACCAAAGCCAATGGCAAGTAACCAGTACTGTTTGAGGGTGTATGTGATCCCTTCTATCAACAATTCTGAAAGGAGTACATTCCTGACATTGTACTTCCCTGATGCTAGACACATTATAGGGTGTAGGTGATAACCTACTATTACTATTCTGCCAAATAGAAAGAGTACTAAACTGACTATTGATGACTTAAATTTTACCCATAGATTAGCGGATCTCTCAACACTCATCAGAGAAGCTTCTTCTTACAGTGACAATTAATATAAATAACACAGAGGCCTACAACTGATCAATAAGAGACAATGTGGTACTCAGCCTTAAATG
The DNA here is from genome assembly GCA_009823505.1 of Rhizomys pruinosus. Lineage (NCBI taxonomy): Eukaryota > Metazoa > Chordata > Mammalia > Rodentia > Spalacidae > Rhizomys > Rhizomys pruinosus. The sequence goes on along the minus strand of VZQC01004035.1, from coordinate 104,647 downwards.
GAACACCCTTCCCCTCCAAGTTTCAGGGATCATTGCAGAATATGAGGTGGAAATGTTATAAAAGTCAGAAGTGATAGATGAATTTAAAAAGATCATATTGTCTAAGAAGACCAGAACAGTTGCACATATAAAACCATAGATCGCACTAGTGTCAGCATGCACAAGACTTGTGCAAGCCCAAGTCAGTCAAAAACCTAGCATGGATGGGAATGGGTGGACAAGAGCCTGGCCCTAGCTGAAGATCTGTTGGCAGTTGATAGCTGTTGGGAAAGTCAGTTTTCTTTAAGTGTGTGATGTTTGTAAGGCTCTAAAGGACAGACTCAAACCCAAGAGAATTTGGGGAACACAAATTAGACTTAATAAGCCTTTACAAAAAGAAAAATAATAGAAGTGAAGTCATGGGGAGAGCGATTGAAGAGTGGAGGTGGAGATGGAGAAGGGTGCCTGAATATGGTCAATATGCATTCTATGAAATTCTCAAAGAATCAAAACTACTAAAAAAGGTTTACATATTGTCTGCCATCTCCCTGGCTCTTACACTCTTTCTGCTCCCTCTTCCACAATGTTCCCCAGCCCTGGGTGAGTGAAGCTGAGTATAGGCAACCTGTCCATGGACCCTAATCTTCACAGTTTGAACATTAATGCTCTTCAGAGCTCCTGGTCTCCTGTTGCATGGGGGATCTTACATAAGGAGAGTTATGCTCCTAGGATCCTGTCCATATGAACCTACACCATTGGTATCAGCATGCACAAGACCCTTGCAAGCTCAACCAGACAAAAACTCAGCATGGAACTGCAGAAATTGGTAGCAGAACTGAATCTTAGCTGAAGAAATCTTGGCAGCTGATTTCAATTGGGTGAGGAAGAACTGGCCTTCTTTAAGAGGGTGGCTCCAGATAGGCTGACTAGAGCTAAGAGGACAAACTGGCACTGAGGAATGGCCAGCGAGAATAATTTGGCACAATAGGCCCTAACACAAATGACAGAATGTGTGACCTCAGGGGAGGAAGTGTGCTGTGAAAGCATACCAGTGGAGAAGGGGGTATAACAGCCATTAAGACTGATTGAAAAATTATGTATGAAATACTCAAAAATTCAATAAAAAGAAAGGTTTTGTGATAAAAGTGAGTTTTTTATCTTATTTTAAAAGCAAGCCGGCTTCTGTCTCAAGCAGCATCAGTGAGCTTGTGCACCCAGTTATTTATCTTGGGTGGAAAGCATTGAGCTCTGACCAAGCAGACTTCTGTCTCAGTGGTTGAGCTCCGCAGCATCTGGGTTTCATCTAATGTGAGGGTGGAGCTGGGTAGGAGTAGGGATCTGTCTTAGGCAGCAGATGAGAGCCTGGCAGGACCAGACCTCTGGCTCCTATGGACCTAGACAGCATCCTGCAGCTAGGATTCCTGGGCCTGTAGGACTGCAAGGTACTACTGGAGCAGGCTTTCTGCTCCAATGGGCCCAGGGAGCATCTGGGAACTAGACTCTCACCCTGGAGGGACCCAGGAGCACCATGGGACCAAGTATTCAGCCCTGGCAGAATCTGAGCTTTTGCTTTAGTGTGCTCAAGTGTCCCTGAGACACTGGAGATTGGCTCCAGTAGCCCCTTAAGGGTAGTGTGGGTGTGGAGTTTAGGCTTCTGAGGTTCCAAGGGGCACTGTATGGTTGGTAGTCTATGCTGCTGTGGTTTCAGAGAGGTTGTTTCATGCCTGTGCCATTGACTACAGCCTCAATTTTGTGCATAGACTTTGGTGGGTCTTATATTAGGAGGCCTTCCTTTGGCCTGCCCACAGCAGTGATCTCCTTTTAGGCAGTGTCTTGGACAGCCCTCTCCACATAAGGGTCCTCTTCACACCAACAGGTTTGCCCACCCACTCAAGGTATAGTTCCTTACTATTGGTGGGTCTTATATTAGGTTTCTTTCCTCTAACAACTTCACAGATTTCAGGGGGCAGTGGCCATGTCTGGTTGCCTTGGGAGTTGGTATGTGATCCCACCCGGGGTTCTGTTGGCACATAGCCAAGATGGGGTGCCTCAGCAATTCCATTACACAGTGAACACCAAACTCCACCACTCCGCAAGGCTAAGCCCCATACACATACCTGTATGGGAAGAAGTACACATAAAATAACATCCAAATTTTCTTGGAAGAAAGGGAAGTCAAAGCTGAATGACAAACACAATCCAACAAACAAACAAAATGTGACAAAAAGCCCAGAGAATATGGCACAATCATAATCTATGACCATCACCAACCAAACAATTCCCCTATAAGAGAATTAAAACTACAAGACAGCTGAAATGTCTGAGAAAGAATTCAGAGAAATTAAAAGAATTAATGACCATATAGAAGTGTCAAACAGATGCACTAGTTAAGGATATTTATCCTTGGCAAGATGGTCTCCATAGTGAATGACACAGTAAATTGGAGGTGAAAGTCTAAAATATGGAGGACAAATACAATAAGACAGAAACTTTGAAAAGAATAAGACAATCCACTGTAAGCTTTCACTTGTAAACCTGTGGCAATGCAGGCATCAGAAATGGGACTACAGGGACAAAGTTTCAAAGCGGAGCAAGAGAAATGGGTGGGGGACTGATCCTGGATTAAAAACTATAGAGACTGAGTACTATTGGGTGAGGAAGAGTATGCCTTACCTAGGATTCATGGATGTTTTGACTAGATTCCAGTGGGTCTACTTACACAGGACATCTGGGTCTGGGAACTTGACTGGATAGGGCTTAGCTTGGATGTTGTGATGCATGAGCTCTCATGGGGGATTGGGACATGGAGAGGACACAGTTTTATTGGGAATTGTTGCATGAGCTGTAAAAATGCTCAATAAAAAGAAAAGGAATATGATAGAATTACTTGAAATGAAGAAGATAGATAACAAAACAAATAGCACAACAGATAGTATCATTAACAGACAAGACCAGAAGAGCACGGAGTGAATACTTCAAGCTCTGAAAGGAAATAACTGCTAACCAAGAATGCTATATCATGCAAAGCTATTTTTAAAGTTGATAAAGAAATGAGAGCATTTCAAGGAACAAATATTAAGCTAATTTATGACAATGAAACCAGCATTACAGAAAATTAAATTTTTAACTTCTTAAAAATATTTTATCATTTATATAATATGTGTAGGAGTGTATTGTCTTTATATAAATCCTGTCATGCAATGCCCATGGAAGTCAGATGAGGGTATCAAATTCCAAGAACTAGAGTTATGGATGGTTGTTAACGATCATGTGGATTCTGGGAACTGAACCCAAGTCCTCTGTAAGAGTAGGCAGTGCTCTTAACTACTGAGTCATCTCTCCAGACCCCAGAAATTTATTTTTAAGTGAATTTATTTATATTTTGTGGGCATAAGTGTTTTTCTTGCATGTACTTAAGTGTGCCCGTCTCATGCAATGTTCACATGAAGGTCTGAAGAGAGTTTTGGATTCCTTGTAACTGGAGTTAGCTGTCATGTGGGTTCTGGGAATCAAACACAGGTCTTCTGTAAGAGCGGCCAGTGTTCTTAACTACTGAGAAACCTGTTCAGCCTCAAAAAATTATTAATGGAGTACTTTAGAGTGAGGAAAAAGAAATATTACATCCTCCATATAAATACCTGAAAAGTGTACACTCCATGAAAAGAAAGGATTTTTAAAAAGCTAGAGCTGTGAAAGAAAAACCCATGTCAAACATAGTAACTCAGGAAACTAATGCAGGAGAAAGAAAAGAAATATAAATAGTCCAACAAAATAGAGCTTAACTAAATAAATTCAGAGGAAATAGCAAACCCCTTTCTAACTTAAATGTAAATATCTTCAACTCACCACTAAACAGATATAGGCTAATGGACTGGGTTAAAACACAAGAAGCAACTATATATGTTTTCTCCAAGAAGCACAACTAGCCAGAAAATATATAAAGAAATAAAAACTCTCAGGGCTGGAGGGATGGCTCAATGGTTAGGTGCACTCACTGGCGGCTCTCGCAATGGACCCGGTTTTGGTTCCCAATACCCACTTGCTGGCTAACAACCTTTCCTACCTGCAGTTCCCAAGGATCAGACATTGTCTTCTGACCTCAGGATCATTGCAGGACACTGATGCACTTACATACAGGCAGGTAATACAGTAATACACATAAAATGCTTTTTTCTAAATATTAAAACATTAAGGGATTCAGTACCAATTACCAAGTTAATGGAAGATGTAATCAAGCAGACATAGTTATCTTTATATAAGATAAAATAATGTTTATAAAAATAATTAGAAAAGATAAAAATGTACACTACATATTAAAATTAACAAAGGGAACAATAAATCAAGAAAATATAACAATAGCAAACATTTATGCACTGAATATTGGAGCCCAAGATTTTATGAAATGAATACTAAAAGACATAAAAAGCCATATAGGTCCTGATAAAATAATAGTGGTAGACTTCAACACCCACTCATATTTCTAGATAAATCTTCCAAATTAAAAGCAAGTAAAGAAATCATTGCTAAAATACACTGCAGAGTAATGATTTAACTGACATATTTAGAATATTCCACCCAACACTCGAGTATACATTATTTTCAGCAGCACATGGAACATTTTCCAAAGTTGATTACATCATAGGACAAAAGGCAAGTCTCAGTAAATACAAAAAAACTGAGATTATTCCTTTTATCTTATCAGACTACAATGGTATGAAAATAGAAATTAACAATGAAAGAAGCCACAGAAACCACACTGGGTCATCCAAGAGATTAGAGAAGAAATTTAAGAATTCCTAGTGACAAATGATAATGAGAACACAGTATATTAGAACCGCTGGAAACCCATCATGCAGTCCTAAGAGGAAAGTTTGTGGTGATAAATACATTATAAAACTGAAAGATTTTTGTTTCTCACATCAATAGGCATATAAAAAAGAAAGATAAGCCGGGCGTGGTGGCGCACGCCTTTAATCCTAGCACTTGGGAGGCAGAGGCAGGTGGATCTTTGTGAGTTCAAAGCCAGCCTGGTCTACAAAGTGAGTTCCAGGACAGCCTGAGGCTCCAGGGAGACCTTGTCTCAAAAGACAAAAAACAAAGTCTACAGAGAGGAAAAAAAAAAAAAATACACAAAAAAAAAAAAAAAAAAAATAAAAAAAAAATAAAAAATAGAAAGATAATAATGTGGATCTGACTCAAGGGGCAGGGAAGTGTAAATGGTGGAGGGTCCTGATAAGATTAACGTCTATTTTATGAACTTCTCAAAGAATAAAAAAATATTTTTAAACTGTGTGATATACTAAAGTAATCATGTAATAATGCTCCTCAAGGGTCTTGAAAATCAAGGAGCCAATCCCAATTACTGTAGACACAAAAAATAGTATAGATGAGGGGGAAGAAATTAATGAGAGGCTAAAGAAACAAAACATTAAATTAACTGAAGGCTAGTCATTTCTTTAAATTAACTGAATAAGGCTTAGTTATTTCTTTTATTTCTTCTTTTTTTTTTTTTTTTTTTTTTTTTTTGAGGAAAAGGTTCTCCTGTAGCTCAGCTGTCCTGGAACCCTCTATGTAGATCAGGCTGGCCTTGAATTCACAGAGATTCACCTGCCTCTGCCCCTCCAGTGCTAGGATTTCAAGGGGTGAGCCACTACGCCTGGCAAAGTTTACAGCACCCGGCATTCCCAGGCGGTCTCCCATCAAAGTACTAACAAGGCCCAACCCTGCTTAGATTCTGACTACAGATGAGATCGGGAGTGTTCATGGTGGTATGGCCATAGACTAGTTATTTCTTAAAAGTAAAGAGCAACAAAACCTTAGTCCATCTGACCAAAAGAAAGAGGCAGATGTCATAAAGAAACAATGTTGGAGATTAAAAGGGTACAACATTATTCTAAGATTAAGATATGCATACATACCTTTTTTCCACCCATTGTTGTACTCCAGGACTCTGAAAAATAAGTGGGTTAGTTTCAATTGTATCAGCCCTGTTAAGAGATTCATATTATATAAAAAAAGAGATCATATTATAACAGCACACTTGCTTTCAGATAAAAATAAATATCATAATAATGTGGTTCAGCTTGCCTTTCACTGAGGATTGGTGTTAGCATCCAAAAATGAAGGAAATCATTTTTTTGGACTTCACCTTCTTTCCCTTTAATTTTATATTGCTCTAACATATGCAAACATACTCTTCCCCCCTCATATACCACAATTAGAAAGTCTTAAGATAAGTGGTAGGTTCATTTTAGATCCCATTAAGGTATTCACATATAATGGCTTACAGGTGCTTTCAGGTAAAAGAAAAATATTGCTCATTTGCCTTACTACTTAGGTATTTGGTTCTAGCGTCCACAGATGAGGGATACCAATCATCGTCTGTTTTTCTGGGACGTGTGTTTGTGTTTTCCTCATTAGCAGAATGGACTTCTAGTTCCATCCATTTTACCTGAAAAGTTCCATGAGTTCATGACTGTCATCTTTCTTTAAACGCTGCATTAGACCTCCATTTGTGTCGGATGTTACCGCCTTTCTCTTTTCACTCATTGGTTGGGGGGCATTTGTGTTGGTTCCGCTCTTCACTATTGTGAAGAGAGCTGCAATAAACCTCATGTATCTTTGCGATAGGATCAGTCTTGTGGGTATATACCCAGGAGTGGTAAGACTGGGTCACGTAGTAAGCTCATTTTACGTCTTTTAAGGGGTCTCCACACTGCTTTCCCTATTGGTTGTACTAGTTTACATTCCCACCCGCAGCGGATGAGTGTTCCCCTTCCCCACAATTCTCCAGCATTTGCTTGTCTTTTCTTTTCATGATCTTAGCTAGTGTTATCTTGTCGTGAGATGATATCTTAAAGTATTAATTTGCATTTCCTTAAGTATTAAATCGATGTTGAACACTTTTTAAGATCTTTCTCAGCCCTCTTTATTTCTTCACTTGTGCCGTTTCTGTTCACGTCTTTACTCCATCTGATGAGGGGTCATTTGTTTCTTACATCTTTTTTTTTGAGTCGTTATATTTCTGGATGTTAATGCTTGTCAGATGTATCACTGGTGAATGTTTCTTCCCACTATAAAATAAACGGGTGAAAAATGTGAATGCTTAAACTTATTTTTGAAATAATATACAGTTTGTTCTCAGATGACATAATGTTGATACATATGTGAGGTTTATATAAGCATATTTTGGAAGCAATACAAAGGGGGAGGGCAACAACATAACGACTGGGTCAAAGAAGTGACAGAAACAGTGAACTTCTACTCAAAAAAGATAAAAAACAAAAAAAAAAAATTTGGAAAGACTGAGAGAATGGTGCAAACATGTACTGAAGAAGGCATGACCTGGGGTCGGGGTTGGGGACAGGGAAGAGGGGAGAGGGGAATGCTGTCTTAAATTGCCACTAGCCCGATTATGATTCAAATACACAACTCCTCACTCCAAGTATTTCAAAAAATGAAGCATAACGTTCTGTGTTGAGTGCTGGCTAGAGGCCTGCCTCATATATGACTTTGAACACAAGCCAGTCCCAAAGAAAATCAAGTTAAGCTGTCCACACATGTTCTCTGTAGCCTCCATTCTCCAAATCTTTATATTAAAAGCTGTGAAAATCCCCAGGCCTGGGGCACCACCCCCTAAATTCCTTAGCACTTGGGAGGCATAGGCAGGCAGATCTCTGTTAATTTCAAAGGCCTGCCTGATCTACAGTGAGTTCCAGGGACAGCCAGAAGCTACGTGGAGACCCTGTCTCAAAAAGACCACAAAAAAGCTGACTAAATAGAAGAAAATAGAAGAATTCTCATGCCTATCTAACAAAATTATTAAAAAGAAGTTTGTGAATAACTGAAACAGACCACTTATCAAGCAAGGATGATAGAAGCGGTGATTTAACGCTCTGCCCTTGAGAGAAAAGACAAGTGCTGACAGCCTTTCCCTACTTTTGAGTCTATCAACATTCAATGATCTCCCATACCGTACTTTTTGACTTTTTTAAGGACAGGTCTTCCCTTTAGTCCCAGCTGGAATGGAGCTAGCTATATATTGACTACCAGGCTGCGCCTTGCCATATCAGCTACTTCTTCAATTGTTCCACCAAAATAGAAAATTGATAAGAACCAATACCAAATTCTTTATTGAATCACATATATTTGGATACCAAAAGCGAGTTTAAAAACACAACAAACAGGAAACAACTATAACTAATTTTTCCTTAGTTGAACACGGAATTATCGGATGCAAAAAAATTCTCAACAAAATTACTGGCAGAGAGACTGTAAGAACCAGGGATGATGTGATATCCCCCCAAACGAAACAGAGTTGTCCATGAGAGAGGGAGTTTGCTCATATGAACTTACGGTTTTGCTTAATCGGTGACAGTCTGCCACAAGGACTCATGCAAATCGAAGCAGACCAAGTTCAGCATCGAAGTGGAAAAGGAGAAAATGGGGGGTGTAAGAAACCCCCATACCTAAAGACAAGAACTATAGCAATGGAATTCAGTGCTTGGTAGAGGGAGCGATAGGAAGAGTGTGAGATTGTTGCTTTTCTTTAACTGGGCGAGTGAGTGATCCCAGGTTGGCCTGGTGTAGGGGGGTTCCAGTGGATGACCTCACACCAAGGGATATCTGGTGGGACACATTAAAACATTGACTTGGGCGACTTAACATATATGAAGAAGGGAGGCAGGAAAAGCGTTTTGGACTGGGTGACTGCGGAGGGGGGACATAGAAGGTGAGGGAGGCGAAATCTACCGAGAATGTAGAGATGGGAGTGAAGTGATAAGGCCGCAGTCAAAATACATGGAAGAGAAAGCGGGAAAGTAAAACATTTTGCACAGACAACGGAAGGCAGGAATGAGATGAAAAAGAGTCATGGAGCATGATCTACGTAAGGTTGCTGCAGCCAAGTACAGAAAGGCTAAGGTGCGTGGGGAAACACACAGAATGAGAAAGCAATAAAGAATGGAACCGACAGAGCATATTAAGGTGAAAGACAGAAAAGTACATAAATTTATCTGAGCGATGCTGAATCAATAGCAATCTGGAATTAAAAAGTTCAATATATGCGGTCATGTATAAAAATATTTTGAAGAGGTGAGGATAGAGTACTTCTTTTCTCTTCGTTAGGCAATATGCAATAGATCACTGTTCAAACCAATACTCAAAACACACCACCAAAGCATAAAAGGCAAGCCCAACAAACCGAGATAGTAGAAATAGGGAGTCACACGATAGTAGTAGGTAAAGGAGGTGCACTGGCAAGACCAGGACGGGGGAGGCAGTGTTGGGTGGCGAAAATTAGGACCGATAAGGAGCGGGCAGGACTTATACAACGTATGAGCATTAAGTACCTTTTGGGGGGGTCAAATGGTTGAGTAGTTGCAGTAGGAGAGCATGTGGTGATAACATTGATAAAAGAAGAAGAATACTTTGTTTAGCTCGAGCATGATTTGCAAATACGCCTAGAGTTCAATAAATTGGACTAAAATTATGAAAGAGTTGGCAGGATTACTAAGACAAGATGTGGTTTTGCAAGAGTACAAAGAAAAGCGGCGGGGCGTTATGGTCCCTTGGAGTCTTGCTTCCTTCTGCTGGGTTTTTGTTTGGGGGTTTGGTGGGGGTAGAGGCTGCTCGGGGTGGGTTCCGGATGGGGGTGGGGTTATTTGGGGGTGGGCGGGTTGAGGGATTTACGGGTTGGGATTTTGGGTGTGTAGGAATCGGCGCGGGAATCCCCAGCACTCGGAGGCCATAGGGAGAAGGCCTTTTATTTTCTTTTCGTTTTCGAGCATGGCCGCAGCGGGAGACATGATTCTTGGGAGTTCAGCCAGCAGTATCATGTATTGATCTACATATGTGCGTTCCCAGACAGCTAGCTCGGGGAGACAGGGAGGACCCTTCTTTTTTGTCTCAAAAATGACCAAACCAAAAAATAATTTATACAATAAATAAAAAGTATTCCTTCTTTGATATCAAAGTATGCTCTCAAAGAAAGAGACTAGGAAAAATATCCCATTCAAAACAGTATCCCCAACACAAATTTAAATTACTAGGAATAAACTTAAGCCAACAAGGAACAAAGACTCTACAAGCACGGAAAAGTGAAACTATTGCAAACACAAAGGTACTGAGATGATGTAAGAAACTTCATGCTACTTCAATATTGTGACAACTTATGGCTGTACTACCAAAATTAATTTACAGATCTAATTACAATACTTATCAAAATTCCATATTCCTTGTTGTTCTTCGTCCTAACTGTATATGAACAATCTAAGAATTCACTTAAACCTGATAATATCACAAATGACAAAACAATCCACTACGGAAATAAGACACAGTCTGAAGGGGCATCATAATAACCTAACCTACAAATTATACCCAGAGCTAAAGTGAAAAACGACAGATTGGTACTTGTTTATAAAAGAGAAAGTAGACCTAATGAAAAGAATGGAAGACCTGGAAAAAAATAAATGTAATGCTGTGCGCACGTAATTGTTGTTGATAAAGTGAAGCAAATTATCACATTACGAAAAGAAGAAACTATCCATTCTTTCAATAAGTCGTCACTGCCAAACAAACTGGATTCCACTGCAAAGAATGGAATTGATTAAGAATGTTCACCTTGTACAAAAGTCCATTCAAATGTATCAAAGGAATTAATTTAAAACCTGAAACCCTTTTAGATCAAAAGGAGAGGGAAAATTACTCTTCAGGACATTACGTTAGGCAAGAATTTTCATGAATAGAACATTCAGTGGCTACAGAAATTAGCCTGTGGTATACACAGATGGGACTATATAAAATTTAAAAGTTCTGTAAATCAAAGAAAACTTTAGCAGACGCACACAGCCCAGAGAATGTGGGAGAATAATTTTTATCAGTTATACATTGAACAACAGCTGGATTCCAGACTATATAAAGAACTGGCCTAATGTTCACAATCAAAGGAAATTAAATACTTAGATTTTAGCAATGGGTCAAGAAATTGTGTAGACTGTTTGTAGAAAATAGAAAAAGAAATACAAATGGTCAACGAACTATTTTCAAATGCGTTTCAACATCGTAGTCATCACGCGACACGGAAATGCACATTTAAAAAAAAAAAAAAACTACTTTGAGCACTAACTATGGAAAACAGTAAATTTTGTTTTTGTTCTTTTCTCCCCACAGTTCGTGCTGAAATCCTTTAAGATTTTTTAAAAAAAGCATTAAATTTGTTGTTTTTTAAAAGATTTATTTTTATTTATTATTCTTAATTTAGTAATGAGTACATCGTCTTCCCCTGCATGTAACGTGCACCCATGTCATGCTCAGTTGCCTGCAAGAGGGAGTTACGGATTCCCCTAGACTACTGGCCGTTATGTGACGGTTGTTACCACTATGTGCGTGCTTGGAATTAAACCCGGTCTACTGCAAGAGGAGCCTTTGCTCTAACCATTGGAGCCAATCTCTCCCAGCCTTTGCATGCTTTCCAAAGGTTGGATTGGTAGAGATTCTTAATTTAAACTTGATTATACCTTAAGAGATTAAAAAAAAAGAAAATGGAACATACGGCCTTGTGTGGTTCGAAATCCATAGTGCATTTAATGGCACATCATTGTACTAAAGCCCTAGTTTAATTGTTTTATCAGCTTTCCAAAGAAGTTTAGTTTGTTCGTCTTTTTCTTCCATCTTTCCCTCTTGTAAGTATTGATCCTTGTTCCAAATCCTGAAAGGAATAATCCTAGCTCCCATTATCCAATGGACAAAAAAACTCTAGACTTGAAGGTTTGTTGTTTGTGATTGGCACACATGAATTTATAGAGCTTCGAATGTGGCTTTTCCTAATTGAGAGCTACTATAAGTAAAGTTTAAATGTAAAACAAATTTTCATTACTAATTTGATTCTGAATACATGTTGAAAGCACAGTATTTGGACATATTGGATTAGTCTTGAAATATTTTAATTACTTCTGGTATTTTTCTTTTATTTTAAAATGTGCATGCATAGCATTATTTCAAAAATCCCATGTGTAGTTCATGTATTTCTGTTGGATAGACAAGCAATAGCTTCCTTTCAGCCTTTGCCAAATGGTTCTCTCCCCTTTAGGCCAGTTTTAACAAGTCAAATAATGCTTATTTCATAACTGAAAGGAAGGCCGAAAGTCATTTGGAAATTAGGTGATGAATTAAACTGCAATGGGATCATAACTTCTGGCCTGAACAATTTGCTTTTCTAAGTCTCTCGTTTTCCAAATGGAATAGTCACGTGCTCTGTTCTCTCCTTTAGCTAATTTGCATCTTATTTTCTTTCTGTCAGAAGTGTCATTTCCTGTGATTGATGAAGCCATCTTTGCTAAGTGCAAAAGCAAGGCCACTACCTTATTCAAACTGGATTCACTACAAATATTTTCATCCTCTGGGTTGGGAAGAATTCATGTAGTTGCTTAGAAACCCTTTAAAAAAAATCACGATGTTTGGTTACTTTCAGAAAATGAAGTCAGAATTACAGGAACAAAAAATATTACTACATTCCAAATGTGACAGAATTGAGAAACTGGTAGAACATTATCTTTAATCTTAAGAAATGTGCATCTACAACCTCAAAATTGTCTCGTTTTCTTAACTCAACTGTTCTAGGGCCATCTCCATGAGGTTTTGTGAAACTAATTGGATTGGCTATGCAATATATTTAATTCACTTATAAAAAGTTGAATTAATTTTAGACCGAAAATATTTTTACAAGTCTACTAGTCCTTCACTTTGTGAAGAAATTGAGTAAGGATAAAAGTGATGTTGGAATTAATTATAATTAATTTTCCTTGTGTAATTGATGTCTAGTATTTTTTTTAATTTCTTTTTTAATTTATTTAATTTTTAATTATAATTTTATTAATTTCTTACTTCCAAAATAAACCCATTCGCCAGAAGAACCCCGATTCTTTCTACTTTAAGTTGCAGTTGGGACCAATTATGTGCTTATATTTGCTCCCATGACAGCTTGCTTCTGCTTTGCCTTTATTGTCTTTTAATTTAATTTTGTATAATTTTGCATTGTACAATAGATATGTTTGATACATTTATTAAAGCATCAGTTTAGATTTGCTTATTGTGTTTTTTTTATTTAAAGTTGCAAAATAGTGAAATTCACTCTAAAATTTAACTTGCATACTAGATTTTTGTAACTACAATAACAGGATATAGAACAATCTTAACATTCCTCAAAGTCTCCAGTGGCTTCCGTTTTTCAGTTCAATATTCTCCTTACCCTGGATCCTTGACAAACCTGATCTGCTTTCTGACCCTATAATTTTTCCCCTTGAAGACTGTCATATGAATTGAATCATTGAGCATGGAGCCTTTTGAGATCTATTCACATTATTACATCTGCCAATAGGCATTTGAGATGATGTCATTATAATCATTGACTACAATGTTTATCCACTCACTGAGGAATATTTGGGTTGTTTCTTAATTTTTCTGACTATAGATAATGGTGCTATAAATGCTGATGAACACGTGTTTGTGTGAACTTGAGCTATGTCTTAATAGGAAATATCAAGTAGAGGGATGTTAAGTGTATGTCTATTTTTAAGTGTACATTTAAATGTATAATAAATTGTCAAACTTTTCCAAAATGATGATAATTATTTTGGAGTCCTACTAGCAGTAAATACATGAGGGATGTCTGCCTCTTCAGCCTCACTAGCCCGTCTAGCAATTTTATCTCATCTATGCCTCGGCTCTGTATCTCTCCTATCATCTATCTCTCCATAATCTTATGTATTACCCCCGTGACGCTACATCCTTCCCCCGAATTGCCGTCCTCTCTCCCCTTTCTTATCTTTAGTCCTTCCATTTTTCTCTGCCCTCAACTCGCTCCAGGGTCTCATTAATGTATTCCCAGCTGACCTGAACTCAACCTTTCCACAAGTCCCTTCAAAGATCATGGGATTATAGTTATGAGCCACTACTTCTGGCATCAGTATTGTCTTTTTAAAAAATTTTACTTTAGGCATTTATAATAGACATATAATAGTATTTCTTTGTGGTTTCAGTTGGCCTGTACCTAACTGCTAGTGACCTCAAGTATCTATTTGGGAAAATTTTTCAAAAATTATTAGTAATTCAATAAGTTATTTTCTTTTGTCAATATTTTGTCAAATATATAATTTTTCCACGATTTCCATTACTGTTGTCACTTACTTCCATCTGTGTCTCACAGAGTAAACATTTAAATTTAAAAGCTGACTATTTGTTTCAAGTCTGCCTTTGATATAGATGGATGATTTGCAGCATATTGTAAAAAAATACTTGCATAAGCTGTGGACAGGAGGGGGACCGGATGGGCTAGTTTTTAACAGTCAAGCCCAAGTGAGCCAGCACAGAGGCCGCGGCGTACACACCACGGCACCCAAACCCGGTCAATACGTTGCTACCAAACAGGAGTGGCCCGTGGGCGCGTTTTTTAAAGTTGGTCTAGGCAGAGGGTTATGCTTTGGCAGAAGGTGGTGTTTCTGTCAGTTCTTTGGACCCAGTGGCGGGGTTGTTTGGGGGTGCCTCCACGTGAGATGGGGCCAAAATAGGCAGCGGACAGACAGCATCACAGAGTACCAAAATTGTGACGTCTGAGAATAAAAACTGTATGTTATATTCCCGAAAATATTTAGGATTCGATAATTTTAACATTTAAATTTATATTCTATTAAAAATGTTGACAGACCCTCCACTATATATATTGGAATTAAAAGTCTTGAAAATAATAGTGGCTAATGGTTAATTCTCGCGCCCAATAAGGATTCACCATTTTTACCGTACAGGTGCTCTCCGATAAAAAGACAACGAAATATAACAAACATTAACATTGCTCAGTTCACCTTACAGCTGGGGATTTGGGGTTAGCACCCACAAATGAGGTACTCCCATATGTCCTTTTTTTCTGGGACTGTGTTACTTCCCTTAGCATAATGGTTTCTGTTTCATCCATTTACCTGCAAAGTTCATATGTCAGCTTTCTTTAACATGGTCATAGACGTCTTGTATCTTTCTTCTATAGACGTACCACATTTTCTTAATCATTCTTCAGCTTTTCTTCTTAATAATTGAGTATCTGTTCAATTTGTGGATACTTGATGTCCAATTTGAAATAGAGGGGAAGCTTTTCCATATGGCCATCCAATCACTCTTGTTTAATTTGTTGAGAACTGTCCTTTTGCTTGAATTTCCTTTTCACTTTTGTTAAAATCAATTGAGCACATTTATATAGATCCATTCTTAACTCACTTTTCTTTTCCTTTGGTCTATGTGTTTATTTTTGGCCATTACCACCTTCACCTGATTGCTATAGCTTTAAACTTTGTTAATATTAGGTAATATGAGTTCTTCAAGTTTAAATTTTTGAAAAACTTCCAATTATTCATTCCTGTTATATAGACATTTTAGAATCAATATGTACAAAGAGCTTTGATCAAATTTGCATTGATATAGCCAAAAAATATAGGTCAATTGAGAGAAATTAAATATAAACTTAAATATATATGTATCCAATCCATGAACATGGTAGCTTCCTCCATCTATTTTATGCCTTTGTTATTTTTTCTCATTCGTATTTTCAGTTTTCTACTCAGAGATCCTACATTGTTTTGACGGAGTTATAACTATCTTGTATTTTAGTACTAATATGAATGGCATTTTTCACTAAACTTCAAACCTCAGCAGTTTACTATTGGCATATGGGAGAAGTTAACTGTCTTTTGTATGTCGATCTTGTGTTCTCTGACCTTGCTATATTTGCATATCTAGGATTTTAATTTTACTTTTCAACTCTTGTGGAATATGTTTACAGTGTAGTAGGGGAGGAGATTTGTGTGTGTGAATGCAGTGTCCAAGAAGATCAGAAGAGTGTTGCCGGGTCATTTCTGAGTTGCTGGGGCAATGAACTGGCCTTGACGGATTTAGCAAAAAAGCTGTATAACCCCTGACCCCATCTCTTCAGCCTCTATTCAAGGATTCTAAAAATAAATTCTCTCAAGTTTTATATATTGATAATTACATGGATAAATTAGTGTGTTACTTTTTAAAAATTCTTTATTTATTTTTTTATGTGTTTGAATGTACTGTCGGCATGTAGGTTTGTGCACCATGTCATTGCCAATGCCTGTGGAGGTCAGAGAGGGCCATCGGTTCCCCTGGAACTGGTTCAAAATGGTTCTCCGACTTGCCATTGTGGGTGTTGGGGATCCCAACCAGGGTCCTCTGGAGGAGCAGTCGGTGCTCATAATGGCTGCACCATCTCTCCCAAGACCAATAGTGTTATTTCTTACCTTCTGGTATGTGAACATGTTTCCTAAGTTTATATTACTTATAAATTCTAGTACAGTGGTGATGAGAAGTTGTAAAATAGAACATTTTTGCCTTGTTCCGGACCTTGAGGAAAGGAAACTTCAATAGTTAGCCCCTTTCTTACAGGGGTTTCATTCTATTGTTTCAATTTCTTTATGTTTGTGTATTTCATATAATAGATCCCTAATCAAAATTTGGATCCCCTTACTTCCCAGTCCCCCACAGCTCAGCTCAAAACAGCTTTAAGGATTCTGTCATAATTAGTTAAGGGTAATCCCTTAAGCATTTGCACCCCAGGTGACCCTTGGTTGCAAAAGTTCATCCATGGCGTCTCGTCAGTCAAATTTACGTCCCACTGTTTTAAAGAGCGTGGTACTCATTTGCAATAGTGCCTGGCTAGGTTGTGATTGATACTGCCTCCCATTCATCCCCATCTGTGCTGGTGGGTTGGTTTTTTGTTCTATCTAGTTGCTATGGGTATTGTTAATGCTCTGTCACATGTATAAGTTCACTGAGCAAGTTCCCAGAGGCCGGAAAGTCTGTTTCCTTATGTTCATTCACAACTCTGGACTTAGAATCTTTTGCACCCTCTTCTGACAATGGTCCCTGAGCCATTGAGTGAGTGAGGTTTATCCAACCACAGTGAAGCTTCCTTATATATCAGAGTATGATGCATACAGAAGGATACAATGAGCTAAGTTGTAGAGTAAGAGACTACTGAGTGCATGTCTTTGGATAGGACTTCTAGACTTTTTATAGGTATTCTTTATGGAGCTAAGAAACTTATCCTTGATTTCTAATTTGCTGAGAGTTTTTGTCACAAATAAACATTTCATTTGTTAAATGGCTTTTTCAGTATCAATTGATAAGGTCATATAAATTTCCTTATTTGGCTGCTGTTTTGATTTATTCCATTGCTAGATTTTTTTTAACATTAAAGCAGGCTTGCATGACTAAAACAAGTCAGATTTGCTTCAGGTTTGTAATTTTGTTATCATTCTGGAAAGAAAATTTGCTAATATATTTTTCTGAGAATTTTCATTTACCTTTATGAGACACACTGGCCTCTTTAGTTTTCCTATCTTGTAATGTCTGTACTTGGTTTGGGTACTACAGTAACAATAGCCTCATAGAATAAGTTAGAGATTATTTCCTGTGTGTCCATTTTCTGAAAAATATTGTGGAGGATTAGCAAAAGGTTTTCCTGTAACAATGCAGGTAAGATGAAATTTTTACGGGTTTGATTTGCATTTTCTCTGAGTACTAATTTGTCAAAACACTTCTTTAAAGGTGTTCTTAGCTCTTTTTTATTTTCTTCGGTGAAGAGAAAAATGAAAAAGTGTGGGGCTCTCCGGCAAGTTTAGCCATCTGAAACGGTTTTTCCTAAGAAGTTTCTCGGGTCATCGGGTCAGACACACAACAGGATGTTTTGCAGACAGGAAGTTTGAGCCTATCTTAGCTCAACAACAGGATGTTTTGCAAATGTTTGCCCTGAGATAAGACCTGTATCCGAACATCCTTTCCACTGGGTAAACATTGCGGTCTGGCAGTCTGAAATGTTTCCTTCTTCCCTGCCCTATATATTCTGTTTGTGTTCCTACAATAAACGAGGCTTGATCATAACTTCTCTTGTTTCCATTCCTACTCATGTCCCCTTCCCCTCCTCCTCCTCTTCAAGACCCCCGTTGACCCTGTCCCCAGTGGGACGGGTCAAAAAAGACTTTTATTCGGTCCTTTATTTTCTTTTCTTGTCTTTCACGTTCTTTGTCTCTTTGGATAGTAATCCTCTCCCTGATGTGTAAGTAGCTAGTGAAGATTTTTCTCCTACTTGGAGATTTCTTTCACTTCTTTGGTTGTCTCTTTTGCTGTACTGAACTGTTTTAGTTTAATGANCCGTTCATGTGCCTCTAGGATTCAAGCAGGCAGTGAGTCTCTGAAATTTGGCTTGTATGTGTATATGCATTTTATTGTTGACAGTAGTCTATCCTTAGTCAGACTTCTTTCTACTGGAGTATCCAACTCCCAACAGGAGAATTACTATTATTATTGTTATTTGGTCTTTTTGAGAAAAGGTCTCCCTGTAGCTCCAGCTGTCCTGGAACCCCCTATGTAGATCAGGCTGGCCTTGAATTCACAGAGATTCACCTGCCTCTGCCTCCTCAGTTTTAGGATTAAAGGGGTGTGCCACTACGCCTGGCAAAGTTTACAGCACCCGGCATTCCCAGGCGGTCTCCCATCCAAGTATTAACCAGGCCCGACCCTGCTTAGCTTCTGATATCAGATGAGATCAGGCAAGTTCAGGGTGGTATGGCCATAGACTAGTTATTTCTTAAAAGTAAAGAGCAACAAAACCTTAGTCCATCTGACCAAAAGAAAGAGGCAGATGTCATAAAGAAACAATGTTGGAGATTAAAAGGGTACAACATTATTCTAAGATATGAATACATACCTTCCACCCATATGTTGTAATCACAGACTCTGAAAATAAGTGGTAGTTCAATTGTACAGCCTGTTAAGAGATTCATATTATATAAAAAAAGAGATTCATATTATAACAGCACACTTGCTTTCAGATAAAAATAAATATAATAATAATGTTGGTCAGCTTGCCTTTCAACTGAGGATTTGGTGTTAGCATCCACAAATGCAGGCAACCATTTTTTGGAATTCACATTTTTCCCTTTAATTTTATATTGCTCTAACATATGCATACATACCTTCCCCCCATATACCACAATTAGAAAGTCTTAAGATAAGTGGTAGGTTCATTCTAGATCCCATTAAGGTATTCACATTATAATGGTACAGTTGCTTTCAGGTAAAAGAAAATATTGCTCAGTTTGCCTTACTACTTAGGTATTTGGTTCTAGCGTCCACAGATGAGGGATACCATTCATCGCGTGTTTTTCTGGGACGGTGTTTCTTCACTTAGCATAATGGCTTCTAGTTCCATCCATTTACCTGCAAAGTTCATGATGTCATCTTTCTTTAACGCTGCATAGAACTCCATTGTGTAGATGTACCGCATTTTCTCTATTCACTCATTGGTTGGGGGGCATTTGTGTTGGTTCCAGCTCTTCACTATTGTGAAGAGAGCTGCAATAAACCTCATGTATCTTTGCGATAGGATCAGTCTTGTGGGTATATACCCAGGAGTGGTAAGACTGGGTCAAGTGGTAGACACATTTTAAGTCTTTTAAGGGTTCTCCACACTGCTTTCCATAGTGGTTGTACTAGTTTACATTCCTACCAGCAGTGGATGAGTGTTCCCCTTTCCCCACAACTTCTCCAGCATTTGATGTCTTTTATTTTCATGATCTTAGCTAGTGTTATTGGAGTGAGATGATATCTTAAAGTGAATTTAATTTGCATTTCCTTAATTATTAATGATGTTGAACACTTTTTAAGATCTTTCTCAGCCATCTTTATTTCCTCACTTGTGAAGTCTCTGTTCAGCTCTTTACTCCATCTGATGAGTGGGTCATTTGTTTTCTTACATCTTTGTTTTTTGAGTAGTTTATATATTCTGGATGTTAATGCTCTGTCAGATGTATCACTGGTGAAGGTTTCTTCCCAATATAAAATTAAAGGGGAAAAATGTGAATGCTTAAACTTATTTTTGAAATAATATACAGTTTGTTCTCAGATGTCATAATTTTGATACATATGTGATGGTTATATAAGCATATTTTGGAGCAATACAAAGGGGGAGGGAACAACATAAAGACTGGGTCAAAGAACTGGATGCAGTTAAATTTTGCCCCAAACAACAAGCCTCTGCAACGAAAAACTTTGGAAAGACTGAGAGAAGGATGCAAAACATGTACGGAAGAAGGCATGAACTGGGGTGGGGTTGGGGACAGGGAGAGGGGAATGTGTTTAAATTGCACTAGAAGATTATGAATCAAATACACAAATCATCAATAAAAGTATTTCAAAAAATGAAGCATAACGTTCTGTGTTGAGTGCTGGCTAGAGGCCTGCCTCATATATGACTTTGAACACAAGCCAGTCCCAAAGAAAATCAAGTTTAAGCTGTCCACACAGTTCTCTGTAGCCTCCATCTCCCAAATCTTTACTATTAAAAGCTGAAAATCCCCAGGCCTGGTGGCACACCCCCTTAATCCTAGCACTTGGGAGGCAGAGGCAGGCAGATCTCTGTAATTTCAAGGCCTGCCTGATCTACAGTGAGTTCCAGGACAGCCAGAGCTACAGGGAGACCCTGTCTCAAAAAGACCACAAAAAAGCTGAAAAACCTAGAAGAAATAGAAGAATTCCTAATGCCTATCTAACAAAATTAAAACAGAAGTTGTGAATAACTGAAACAGACCAATTATAAGCAAGGAGATAGAAGCTGTGATTAAAAGTCTGCCTTGAGAGAAAAGACAAGTAGCTGACAGCTTTCCCACTGAATTCTATCAGACATTCAATGATCTCATACCAGTACTTTTTTGCCTTTTTGAGACAGGGTCTTCCTTTAGTCCCAGCTGGACTGGAGCTCACTCTATAGACCAGGCTGGCCTTGAATATCAGTACTTCTTCAATTGTTCCACAAAATAGAAAATGAAAGAACACTACCAAATTCTTTATATGAATCACATATTATTTGGATACCAAAAGAGAGTAAAAACACAACAAAAAGGAAAACTATAAACTAATTTCCTTAGTGAACACGGATGCAAAAATTCTCAACAAAATATTTGCAGAGACTGTAAGAACCAGGGATGGTGAATCACCACAAAGAAACAGAGTTGTCCATGAGAGAGGGAGTTTGCTCATATGAACTTACGGTAATGGTGACAGTATGCACAAGACTCATGCAAACTCGAAGCAGACAAAGTTCAGCATAGAAGTGGGAAAATGGGTAAGAAACCCCAACCTAAGCTACAGAACTATTAGCAATGGATCACTGCTGGTAGAGGGAGAGTTGATTTTCTTAAAGGGAGTGATCCCAGGTTGGCTGGTCAGGCTCCAGTGGATGGACTCACACCAAGAGATATCTGGGGACACAAACTTGACTTGGTAGACCTTAACATATATGACAGAATGTATAAAATCTGGTAGGTGAGCTGAGGGGTTACATATAAGGGAGGGAGTCTAAACACGATAAGATATATTGTATGAAATGCTCAAACATTTAATAGAAATTTTAAAAATTCACAGAAACTGAATTCAGGAACATATTAAAAAGATCATGTATCATTACTAAGTAAGTTGCTTCATCCAAGAAAGGCAAGGTTGGTTCAACACACATATATAAATCAATAAATATAAAATACCATATAAATATACTGAAAGACAGAAAGTACATAATTATCTTGATCGATGCTGAACAAGCATCTGAAAAAGTTCAATATATCTTCATTATAAAAATTTTGAAGAGGTTAGGAATAGATCAAACAAAACTCAAAATAATAAAGGATATGCACAACAAACCTAGAGTCACACGATATTAAATGATTCAAGACATACTGAGAGCATTTTTTCTAAAATTAGGGACAGATAAGGATGGGCATACAAATTAGAGATTAAGAGGTCAAACTGTTATTATTTGCAGATGATATATTTGATAACATATTTAAAAGAACCTGTAGTATCTATTGCAAAACTCCTAGATTCAATAAATTTGATAAAGTTGCAGGATACAAGATCTTGCAATATTAAAAAAAAGCGGCTGGGTGTGGTGATGCACGTCTTTAATCCCAGCACTCCGGAGGCAGAGGGAGACAGATCTCTGGGAGTTCAAGGCCAGTCTGGTCTACATAGTGAGTTCCAAGACAGCTGGGGCTACAGGGAGACCCTGTCTCAAAATGACCAAAAAATAAATAAATAAATAAAAAGTATCCTTCTTTGATATCAAAGTATGCTCTCAAAGAAAGAGACTAGGAAAAATATCCCATTCAAAACAGTATCCCCAAACAATTAAATTACTAGGAATAAACTTAAGCAACAAGGACAAAGACCTCTACAAGACACGGAAAAGTGAAATGAACAAAGGTACTAGATGATGTAAGAAACTTTCATGCTACTTCAATATTGTGAAAATGGCTGTACTACCAAAATTAATTTACAGATCTAATTACAATACTTATCAAAATTCCAATGTTGTTCTTCGCATAACTGTATAGAACAATCTAAGAATTCACTTACAACCTGGAAATATCACAAATAGACAAAGCAATCCTACGGAATAAGAACACAGCTGAAGGCATCATAATACCTAACCTCAAATTATACCACAGAGCTAAAGTGAAAAAGACAGCTTGGTATTGTTATAAAAAGAGACAAGTAGACCAATGAAAAGAATGGAAGACCTGGAAAAATAAACTGATAATGCTGTGCGCACGTAATTGTTGATAAAGGAAGCAAAAATATACATTAGAAGAAAATATCCTATTCAATAAGTGTCACTGGCAAAACTGGATTTCCACCTGCAAAGAATGGAATTAGATTAAGAATGTTCACCTTGTACAAAAGTCCATTCAAATGTATCAAAGGAATTAATTTAAAACCTGAAACTCTTAGATTAAAAGAGGGAAAATACTCTTCAGGACATTAAGTTAGGCAAGAATTTCATGAATAGAAATTCAGTGGCACAGAAATTAGCCCTGGGTAACAACAGATGGGACTATATAAAATTTAAAAGTTTCTGTAAATCAAAGAAAACTTAGCAGAGCACACAGCCCAGAGAATGGGAGAATAATTTTTATCAGTTATACATTGGACAAACAGCTGATATCCAGACTATATAAAGAACTGCTAATGTTAAATTCAAAGGAAATAAAATTAGATTTAGCAATGGGTCAAGAAATTGTGTAGACTGTTTGTAGAAAAAGAAATACAAATGGTCAAGAACTATTTTCAAATGCGTTCAACATCTGTAGTCATCACGGAAATGCAAATTAAAACTACTTTGAGATACTACTTGGAAAAAGTAATTTTTGTTTTTGTTCTTGTTCCTAATATTTGCTGCTTTTAAAAAAGCATATTTGCATGTTTTTTTAAAAAAAGATATTTTATTTATTATTTTAATTTATTGAGTAATCGTCTTCCCTGCATGTAAGTGCACCCATGTCATGCAGTGCCTGAAGAGGGCGTCGGATTCCCCTAGAACTGGCGTTATGGATGGTTGTTAGCCACTATGTGCGTGCTTGGAATTAAACCCGGTCTACTGCAAGAGGAGCCATGCTCTTAACCATTGAGCCATCTCTCCAGCCCTTTGCATGCTTTCCATAAGAGTTGTGATTGGTAGAGATTCTTAATTAAAACTGATTTATACCTTTAAGAATTAAAAAAAAAGAAATGGAACATACGGCCTTGTGGTGGTTGAAATCCATAGTGCATTTAAATGACATCAGTTGTACTAAAGCCTAGTTAATTGTTTTATCAGCTTTCCAAAGAAGTTAGTTTGTTCAGCTTTCTTCCAATCTTTCCTCTTGTAAGTATTGATCCTTGATTCCAAATCCTGAAAGGAATAATCCTAGCTCCCATTATCCATGGACAAAAAAACTCTAGAATTGAAGTGTTTGTTGTTTGTGATTGGCCACACATGAATTTATAGAGCTTCGAATGTGGCTTTTCCTAATTGAGAGCTACTATAAGTAAAGTTTAAATGTAAAACAAATTTTCATTACTAATTTGATTCTGAATACATGTTGAAAGCACAGTATTTTGGACATATTGGATTAAGTCAAATATTAAAATTAATTCTGGTTCTTTTTCTTTAATTTTAAAATGTGCATGCAAGCATTATTTCAAATCCCATGTGTAGTTCATGTATTTCTGTTGGATAGACAAGCAATAGCTTCCTTTCAGCCTTTGCCAAATGGTTCTCTCCCCTTTAGGCCA
Organism: Rhizomys pruinosus; assembly: GCA_009823505.1. Taxonomy (NCBI): domain Eukaryota; kingdom Metazoa; phylum Chordata; class Mammalia; order Rodentia; family Spalacidae; genus Rhizomys; species Rhizomys pruinosus. Next base: position 80,500 of record VZQC01004035.1, on the reverse strand, counting down.
GTTTTAACAAGTCAAATAATGCTTATTTCATAACTGAAAGGAAGGCCGAAAGTCATTTGGAAATTAGGTGATGAAACTGCAATGGGATCATAACTTCTGCCTGACAATTTGCTTTTCTAAGTCTCTCTTTTTCCAAATGGAATAGTCACTGCTCTGTTCTCTCCTTTAGCTAATTTGCATCTTATTTTCTTTCTGTCAGAAGTGTCATTTCCTGTGATTGATGAAGCCATCTTTGCTAAGTGCAAAAGCAAGGCCACTACCTTATTCAAACTGGATTCACTACAAATATTTTCATCCTCTGGGTTGGGAAGAATTCATGTAGTTGCTTAGAAACCCTTTAAAAAAAATCACGATGTTTGGTTACTTTCAGAAAATGAAGTCAGAATTACAGGAACAAAAAATATTACTACATTCCAAATGTGACAGAATTGAGAAACTGGTAGAACATTATCTTTAATCTTAAGAAATGTGCATCTACAACCTCAAAATTGTCTCGTTTTCTTAACTCAACTGTTCTAGGGCCATCTCCATGAGGTTTTGTGAAACTAATTGGATTGGCTATGCAATATATTTAATTCACTTATAAAAAGTTGAATTAATTTTTAGAAATTATTTTTACAAGTCTATAGTCTTCACTTTGTGAATACATCTGAGTCAGTAACAGCGATGTTAGGACTTAATTATAATTATTACTTCAAAATAAACACATTCGACAGAAGAAACCAGATTCTTTCACTTTAAGTTGCAGTTGGGACCAATTATGTGCTTATATTTGCTCCCATGACAGCTTGCTTCTGCTTTGCCTTTATTGTCTTTTAATTTAATTTTGTATAATTTTGCATTGTACAATAGATATGTTTGATACATTTATTAAAGCATCAGTTTAGATTTGCTTATTGTGTTTTTTTTATTTAAAGTTGCAAATAGTGAAATTCACTTAAATTTTAACATGCATATAGATTTTTGTAACTACCAATAACAGGATATAGAACAATCTTAACATTCCTCAAAGTCTCCAGTGGCTTCCGTTTTTCAGTTCAATATTCTCCTTACCCTGGATCCTTGACAAACCTGATCTGCTTTCTGACCCTATAATTTTTCCCCTTGAAGACTGTCATATGAATTGAATCATTGAGCATGGAGCCTTTTGAGATCTATTCACATTATTACATCTGCCAATAGGCATTTGAGATGATGTCATTATAATCATTGACTACAATGTTTATCCACTCACTGAGGAATATTTGGGTTGTTTCTTAATTTTTCTGACTATAGATAATGGTGCTATAAATGCTGATGAACACGTGTTTGTGTGAACTTGAGCTATGTCTTAATAGGAAATATCAAGTAGAGGGATGTTAAGTGTATGTCTATTTTTAAGTGTACATTTAAATGTATAATAAATTGTCAAACTTTTCCAAAATGATGATAATTATTTTGGAGTCCTACTAGCAGTAAATACATGAGGGATGTACTGCTCTTCAGCCTCACTAGCACGTCTTAGCAATTTTATCCTCATTCTCTGCCTCTGTCTCTGTCTCTCTCCTCTCATTCTATCTCTCCCTCCTCTTCTTTCTTACCCTTGCCTCTCCCTCCTTCCCTCCTGCCTTCCTTCTCTCCCTTTCTTCCTTAGTCTTTCCATTTTTCTCTGCCCTCAACTCGCTCCAGGGTCTCATCATGTATCCCAGCCTGACCTGAACTCATAACCTTCTCACAGTCCCTTCAAAGATCATGGGATTATAGTTATGAGCCACTACTTCTGGAATCAGTATTGTCTTTAAAAAATTTACTTTTAGGCATTATAATAGACATATAATAGTATTTCTTTGTGGTTTCAGTTGGCCTGTACCTAACTGCTAGTGACCTCAAGTATCTATTTGGTGAACAATTTATTCAAAATTATTAGTAATTAAAATAAGTTATTTTCTTTTGTCAATATTTTGTCAAATATATAATTTTCAATGATTTCCATTACTGTTTTCACTTACTTCATTGTGTCCTTCACAGAGTAAAATTTTAAATTTAAAAGCTGCCTATTTTTTCAAGTTCTTCTTTTCTATAGATGGCTGATTTGAGGCATATTTTTAAAAAAAATCCTTGCCTAAGCTGTGGTCACAGGGAGTTTTCCTGTATGTTCTATTTTTTTAACATTCAATCCAATTTAGCCTCATTGTCCCTTTCACACCCCTTCCCCCCACCCCTGCTCAATACTTTCTACCAAACATGACTTGTCCCTTTTTCTCAGTCTTTTTAAAGTTTTTCTATGCAGAGGTTTACTGCTTTGGGCAGAAGGTTGCTGTTTCTGTCAGTTCTTTGACCCAGTTCTGTTGTTGTTGTTGTTTCCTCCAATTTATATTGGTCCAAAATATGCATATACATACATCACACATATACCAAAATTATGATGTCTGAGAATAAACTGTATGTTAATTCCAGAAAATATTTAGGAATTCGAAATTTTCCCTTTTAAATTTATATTACTATAAAATATGTATACAGACCCTCCACATATATATTGGAATTACAAAGTCTGAAAATAAGTGGTAGGTTAATTCTAGAGCCCAATAATGGATTCACATTTTTAACAGTACAGTTGCTCTCAGATAAAAAGAAATATAACAAACATTAACATTGCTCAGTTTACCTTACAGCTGGGGATTTGGTGTTAGCATCCACAAATGAGGGATCCCATTTGTCCTTTGTTTTTCTGGGACTGTGTTACTTCACTTAGCATAATGGTTTCTAGTTCCATCCATTTACCTGCAAAGTTCATGATGTCATCTTTCTTTAACACTGCATAGAACTGTATTGTATAGATGTACCACATTTTCTTTATCCATTCTTCAGCTCTTCTTTTAATAATTTGAGTATCTGATCAATTTTTGGATACTTTGATGTCCAATTTGAAATAGAGGGGAAGCTTTTCCATATGGCCATCCAATCACTCTTGTTTAATTTGTTGAGAACTGTCCTTTTGCTTGAATTTCCTTTTCACTTTTGTTAAAATCAATTGAGCACATTTATATAGATCCATTCTTAACTCACTTTTCTTTTCCTTTGGTCTATGTGTTTATTTTTGGCCATTACCACCTTCACCTGATTGCTATAGCTTTAAACTTTGTTAATATTAGGTAATATGAGTTCTTCAAGTTTGAATTTTTGAAAACTTCCAATTATTCCAATTCCTGTTATATAGACATTTTAGAATCAATATGTACAAAGAGCTTTGATCAAATTTGCATTGAGATAGCCAAAAATATATAGGTCAATTTGGAGAGAATTAAATATAAACCTTAAATATATCATGTCATCCAATCCATGAACATGGTAGTTCCTCCATCTATTTATGACTTTGTATTTTTCTCATTAGTATTTTCAGTTTTCTACTCAGAGATCCTACATTGTTTTGACGGAGTTATAACTATCTTGTATTTTAGTACTAATATGAATGGCATTTTTCACTAAACTTCAAACCTCAGCAGTTTACTATTGGCATATGGGAGAAGTTAACTGTCTTTTGTATGTCGATCTTGTGTTCTCTGACCTTGCTATATTTGCATATCTAGGATTTTAATTTTTAATTTTTAACTCTGTGAATATGTGTACAAGTGTAGAGGGGAGGAGGATGTGTGTGTGAATGCAGTGTCCAAGAAGATCAGAAGAGTGTGCCAGGGCATTTATGAGTGCTGGCAAATGAACTTGGCTCCTTTGCGATAGCAACAAGCTGTCTTAACATCTGAGCCATCTCTTCAGCCCTCTATTCAAGGATTCTAAAAATAAATTCTCTCAAGTTTTATATATTGATAATTACATGGATAATAGTGTTACTTTTTAAAATTTTATTTATTTTTTTATGTGTATGAATGTACTGTCTGCATGTAGGTTTGTGCACCCATGTCATGCAATGCTGTGGAGGTCAGAAGAGGGCATCGGATTCCCCTGGAACTGGAGTTAAAGATGGTTCTCAGCTGCCATGTGGGTGTTGGGGATCCAACCAGGGTCCTCTGGAAGAGCAGTCGGTGCTCTTAATGGCTAGCCCATCTCTCCAGCCCAATAGTGTTATTTCTTACCTTCTGGTATGTGAACATGTTTCCTAAGTTTATATTACTTATAAATTCTAGTACAGTGGTGATGAGAAGTTGTAAAATAGAACATTTTTGCCTTGTTCCGGACCTTGAGGAAACGTCCATATTTAAGCCCATTCTTACATGTGGTGTTACTTCTAGTTGTTTTCAATTTTTATTGTTTTGTGTATTTCATATAATAGATCCTAATCAAATTTGGATCCCCTTTACTTCCCCAGTCCCCCACAGCTCCAGCTCAACCAGATTTCAGGTATTCTGTCATAATATGTTAAGTGGTATCTCCTTAAGCATTTGCACCCAGGTGACCCTTGGTGCAAGTTCATCCACTGGAGTCTAGTCAGGAAATTTACAGTCACACTGTTAAAGAGGTAATCATTTGCCAATAGTGCCTTGGCTAGGTTGGAGATTACTGCCCATTATCCCCATTCTGTGCTGGGTTTTTGTCTAATTTAGTTGGCATGGGTCTTGTGCATGCTGTCACCATTGTTATAAGTTCATGAGCAAGTTCCCAGAGGCCGGAAAGTCTGTTTCCTTATGTTCATGCACCAACTCTGGAACTTAAAATCTTTCTGCACCCTCTTCTGAAATGGTCCCTGAGCCATGAGTGAGTGAGGTTTAGTCAACAAGGAAGCTTCCTCATACAACAGAGTATGATGCATACAGAAGGATACAATGAGCTAAGTTGTAGAGTATAAGAGACTGTATAATGCATGTCTTTGGATAGGACTTCTAGACTTTTTATAGGTATTCTTTATGGAGCTAAGAAACTTATCCTTGATTTCTAATTTGCTGAGAGTTTTTGTCACAAATAAACATTTCATTTGTTAAATGGCTTTTTCAGTATCAATTGATAAGGTCATATAAATTTCCTTATTTGGCTGCTGTTTTGATTTATTCCATTGCTAGATTTTTTTTAACATTAAAGCAGGCTTGCATGACTAAAACAAGTCAGATTTGCTTCAGGTTTGTAATTTTGTTATTCATTCTTGGAAGAAAATTTGCTAATATATTTTATGGAGATTTTCATTTACATTTATGAGACACACTGCTCTGTAGTTTTCCTATCTTGTAATGTCTGTACTTGGTTTGGGTACTACAGTAACAATAGCCTCATAGAATAAGTTAGAGATTATTTCCTGTGTGTCCATTTTCTGAAAAATATTGTGGAGGATTAGCAAAAGGTTTTCCTGTAACAATGCAGGTAAGATGAAATTTTTAAGTGGTTTTGATTTGCATTTCTCTGATTACTAAATTTGTCAAACACTTTTTAAAGGTGTTTCTTAGCCTTTTTTATTTTTTCGGTTGAGAAAATGAAAAAGTGTGGGGCTCTCCGGCAAGTTTAGCCATCTGACAGTGTTTTTCCACTAAGCAGTTTCTAGGGTCATTGGGTCAGACAGACAACAGGATGTTTTGCAGACAGGAAGTTTGAGCCTATCTTAGCTCAACAACAGGATGTTTTGCAAATGTTTGCCCTGAGATAAGACCTGTATCCGAACATCCTTTCCACTGGGTAAACATTGCGGTCTGGCAGTCTGAAATGTTTCCTCCTTCCCTGCCCTATATATTCTGCTTGTGTTCCTACAATAAACGAGGCTTGATCATAACTTCTCTTGTTTCCATTCCTTACATCACTTGTCCCTTCCCCTCACTCCTCCTCTTCCAGACCCCCGTTGACTGTCCCAGTGGACGGGTCAAAAAAGACCTTTTATTGGGTCCTTTATTTCCTTACTTCTTTGTCTTTCAAGTTCTTTGTATATTTGGATAGTAATCCTCTCCCTGATGTGTAAGTAGCTAGTGAAGATTTTCTCCTACTCTGTGAGATTTCTCTTCACTTCTTGGTTGTCTCTTTTGCTGTACTGAACTGTTTTAGTTTAATGAGGTACCACTTGTGGATTTTTGGAGTTAATTCACGAGCAACTGATGTCTGATTTAGAAAGTCCTTTCCTAGAACTGTGTTTTGTAGAGTACTGCCTATGTTTTTTTCTAACACTTTCAGGGTGCTAATTATAGAGCTGATTACCCCAAAATGAAAGGGCCAATATTGCACTTGTAGAGATTTATTACGATCATTGTTGTTCATAGACTTTACAGATGTCTGGGATCATTGGTTTTCTGCTTTAGCAGTTTGCATAATGATATGACAGCTGGTTTTCAGGGAGGACATTTTCAGATTAGTTGCAGCTCGATTGCTCCAAGTACTTTACTGAACTATGCCCTGTCCAAAGTAAGTCTTGTCTTTGTCAATAGGGTCTTACCTTCACGTTCTGGTAGGCAATCAAGGGCTGTGGAAATATCCTGTGTTATTATTAGAATCTCTTGGACAAACAAACCAAAGGGAGATTTTTCCTGTCTGGCACCATGTTTGTTTTTTTTTGTTGTTGTTGTTGTTATACAACCTTCAGCTATACACATGCACTCGTGTATATATCGTTTGTGTATTTATTCTTCAGTAGGTTTTTGAATGAATGTATTTCCTTCTTGTTTTCCGATCAAACATGTTATTTATCTTTTTCCTCTTATCCATTTAGGCCTTTCTATTCCCTCCCCAGTTAAAGCATCCCTCATTTCCCCTTCCTCCTTGATAACACCTCTCTCCTACTATATCCTTATCTTGAGCTCTTAATTGCACTTCCCCCCCATGCTTCCTTTCTATTTGCCTGGCTTCTGCAGTTACAGCAAGATTTATACTCACATCTAAGAAACTTAAGCTAGGACCCACAAATGAGAGAGAACACAATTCCATTGTTTTTCTGAGCCTGTGATACTTCATTTCATACCACAGTTTCTAGTTCTAACCACCTATGTGAAAATTTAATGATTTTGCCTTTCTTTGCTCATAACTCCACTGTGTAAATATACATTTTCAGTATCTGTTTATTGGCAGAAGGACATTTACGTTGTTTCCATTTCCTAACGCTTATGAAAAGAGCAGCAACAAATACGACTGAGCAAGTAGCTGGGTAATAAGATATTGAGTCCTTTCTGTATATGCCAAGTGCTATAGCCAGATCATATGGCAGGTCTACTGTTAGTTTTTTGAGTTCTCCATACTGATTTACGTAATGGTTGCACAAGTTTGTAATCCCACCAGCAGTAATGAGGGCTCCTCTTGTTAAGAGTAACTTACCTTTGTTTTGTATATTTAGTGTTTTATAATGTGTTTTGGGAAGATTATTTTCTGGTCCTGTGTGTTAGGTGTTATGTGTGCCTTTTGTATGGGTAGTACTTTACTTAATTCAGGGAATGTTTCTTCCATCCTCTTGTTAAAATCTGGTCAACCCAGTTGACCTGAGATTTTTTCACATTCTAGTATGCCTATAATGTTGTCATTTCCTGGTGTCCCTTAGCTTCTGCCTATTTTCTCCCTGTGTTGTTTTTTTAATACTATTATTTTTAGTTTTTTTAGTTTTTCATATTTTTTGCTTGAAGTCCAATTCATTCTGCTCTTGAGACTTTCATCTATTGTGTCAAATTGGCATACCGATTTTTTTGTTTTTATTTTTTATAATGCTTTTATTGATACTTTGTGTATTTCAGGCATCATTTCTCAGTTCAATTTAGAGATATTCCCCTTTCCTTTCCCCACACCCCACCCCAGATCATGCACTCTGCCATAACTATCCTGCTGCATCTTTCTCTCAGTCTTCAGTTTAGGAAATCACATTTTCGTCCTTTAATTTTATATTACTCAAAAATATGTATACATACTTTCCACTCATATACAGTAATTACAGGCTCTGAAAGTAAGTGGTGGATCAATTCTAGAGCCCATTAAGAGATTTACATTTTAACAACATAGTTGCATAGTCTATACATTCTTTTTTTTTAATTTTTATTTATTTTTATGTGTATGAATGTATTGTCTGCATGCAGGTCTGCGCACCCGTGTCGTGCGATGCCGCGGAGGTCAGAAGAGGGTCTCAGATTCCCCTGGAACTGGAGTTCTNGAAACTAACAAATGTCAGGTTTCATTGACCTTGTAGTTTAATGGGCAGACATAGATAGAAAATAATATAAATGTATAGCATGCTAGAGAATAAGTGTTAAGGAGACAGAGTGCTGAAATGGGGCTTATTTTTGATCTCGGTTGTTCCTTTGACCTTTTTCCTCATTGATAACAGTTATATTCTAAGTTTATAGCAACTCTCCATGTCTTATAGGAGTGTATTTTCTGTAACTTGAGGTATCTGAGGCCTTCTGCTTTTCCATTTAATGTTGGGATCAACTTCACATTTTTTTCTATGCTCCTCAGACTTTTTATTGGAATGTTTAATTTGGAGAATAAAATGTAAAATACTGCTTTTCAAAATACTGAGCTTCCTGATATATAAGCACAGTATGTAGCTTTTCATCTATTATGGGCATCTTTTATGTTCCTTAGTTTGGAGTATTTTGTTATTCTTATCTTTTTTGTTAGAAAACATTGATATTCAATAAATTTTATTTTTCAATAAAATTGTTCATCTGTAGTGATAAATTCATTCTGAACACCACTTTAGTACATCTCAAACTTTTGTAATAGAGTGTGTTACTTTGGTGGTTAGACTATGTTGTCATTTTCATTCTGAATTCATTAACCAGTGAGAATTTTGTTCATGAATTTGTCCATAGCTCATTGTTGCCTTTATTGTTAAGGAATATCTTTTTTGGTTTTTGTTGTTTGAGACAGGGTCTCCCTGTAGCCCCAGCAGCCATCAATCTCACAGATAATCTGCCTGCCTCTTCCCCATGCTTACACCAGGTCTTTGAGAGCAGGGCCTTACTGCCTCTCTTCTTGCAGGTATCCCAGTTGTCTGGCAAAAGCCTTTATCTTTTGGGGGGGCTTGGATCCCCTAGCCAACATCTCCTTGGCTGAATAATCCATTTCTGATAACAGAGCTCTCCTGTATTAATATATTTTGCTCAATTACCCAGCTTATATAGACGTTAGTAGTATATTTGGCTCTGAATAGAGAATTATCCTTTCACAGTCCCTATGACTATCAGTCAATTAAAGAAGGCAACTATATCGCTTTATAAGAGATTACCTCTACAAGAGTCAGCTCTAATTTACAGTTAGGGAATGACTTCATTATCATCATGTTTTTCTTTGTTCTATGAAAAGGAGGTAAGGAAGACTCTTATATTAAAACTTTGTGACACCTGAAAGGTAAAGTTTATTAGGACACATAAAAAAAAAATAGTTCTTATACTTAGGATCCACAGAGATGTTTGATACCTGTAGCAGTCTGAGGCTTTTCTTCCTTTTAATGTTTAGCTAGGCCAACTTTTCTGCATTAAATTTACTCAAGCTATTTATCATTACCTGTATGTCGTTAATTTGGGAAGCTAACTTAATTCCTTTAGTTAAATTATCCTACTGGTAGAAGAATATGTTACAAGTTGATACTGTACAACACAGGCATTGTAGAGAATATTTGTATCATTAACTCCAAAGTTGTTTTTATGCAAATTACAAGTGAGGCATATGTGGACTACAATTTATATTTCCAATTATCTTAAATGTATTACCTTTTTTATTAAAACCTTTTAACCAATGTTGTTTAATGTAGACGTTTTTCCTTTTACTAAGACCTAGAATACCATATAATATGTTGACTAAGTCTGGGAAAATTTGGATACCTGTTAAGCTCACATCAATTGACTAAATTTTTGTTTTTTAAAGGCCTATCAAGTCCATTCTGTGTCTCCCATGAGTTCGTGATTGTGGGTCTAAGCCCTGGAGTCGGACAACCTACTAAGCATCATACCAGTAAGGAAAAATGACTCTCTCTCTCTCCCAGCATCCATCAGTTTCTAACAAATACTCATCTAGGGATGGGGCTTCTTTCTCACCTCCTCCATCCATGCTGAGTCCCAGCTGGCTTGGATTTACACAAAACTTGTGCCTGCTGTCATACGTGATGTGGGTTCATAAGTGCAACTACACTGTGGTGCCCAGACAACACAGTTTCCTTGCATTCATCCACTACCTCTGGCACTTAAGGTTTTTCTGACCTCTCCTGCAGATATTCCTGAGCATTGGGAGAAGAAGGTATGATATAAGTGTCCCATTTAGAGCTGAGTACTCTGTTAGTCTCTTGTGTTGACCATTTGTGGGTCTCTATGTTAATCACCATCTGCTGCAAGAAGAAACTTCTGTGGTCAGAGTTGAGAGATATAGTAATGCATAAGTATAACAATAAGTCATTGTGAGTTATTTTAATGTTATATTTATTTCAGGGAATGATATTAGTAAGTTCTCCCATATTGCCTCTGATTTGTCTAGCTACCAGTTCTTGCCCTCATAAGAATGTCAGGTATGGACTTTCTGTTGTGAAGTGGGCCTTAAATCCAGTTAGAAGGTGATTGGTTATTGATGGAGTTATTAATTCCGCATGGAAACATGTTCTGGAGAGAGCAGATGCATGATAACTTCAGTAACAGCCCAGGGACACACCAGAGAGTTCAATTCAAGTGAAACACCAATTTACTCAATTCCATATGTCACTTATATAGGTAGCTTGATATGACCACTTAGCGGCCAATCCCAGACCCTTTATATCACACATTATTCATTATTCTCATGAGATAGGTTAAGGAATGGATGTGGGGGAGAGCAAGTCAGCTCATGGCAGTGGGCACGCACCTGCCCACACCTGCACAATTGCAGCTTGAACACCCCTTTTTGTTTTTGCCCCCATCAACTCAGAGCATTATAGATGTGGTGGTCGGTTTCCTTTGTCTTGCAGAAATGGCCATGAATATTTTGTACAAGTATTTAAACTACTTAGTGCCCAAATAAAGCCAAATACAGGGTAAACCAATTATCAGACATAAGCAATATTCATGTTAGCCTAATTAGGAAGCATCTATGCCCCAATTTTTGGACAACCCAGGGTCTACTAATCCAGTTGGACAGGTTTTCATACACAAGCATGCTAAATAAAAGTCCAGTCCATATTTGTTGTGATCTCACAATTCACTTTACCCTTCATCCTTTACAAACTGGGGTTCCCCTTCTTCCGAGAATGGTCCCTGGTCCTTGGAGAAGGGAGCAAGAGACGGTGAGAAGTAAATTACACATTTTGTTTACTTATAAAAGGAAGAGTTTATTTGAGCTTTGGATTGACAGTTCCAGAGATTTAGAGTCCATGGTGGCAGAAGGCATGGTGGGAGGAGGTGGAGCAGAAAGCAGAGGCAAGTTTGGGATGGACCTTGGCCTACTTAACCACATTTGCAACTTTTCTCTGCCCTTTCCCATGTTTTTTTTTAAGTGACACATCAGACCCTCAGGCCTGTCCAAGCTTTGCTTCCAGTTTGCTGGCAGCTCATCCAGTGGTCTTTTAAAATTCTACTAATAGGGGCTGGAGAGATGGCCTAGCGGTTAAGAGGCTCATCGAACCTGCTTTCTTGCAGAGGACTCGGGTTCTGATCCCCAGCACGCCACATGGCAGGCGGAACCGATCTTGACTCCTAGGTTCCAGGGAATGCTCGGAACCGACCCCTTCTATATCCCGTTGCCAGACCGGTGCACTTGTGCAGTCTAATTACCAACGGAAAAATATAAAAAAATAAATTTAAAAATTAAAATTCTACTAATAGGGGCTGGAGAGATGGCCTAGCGGTTAAGAGCACTGACTGCTCTTGCAGAGGACCTGGGTTTGATCCCCAGCACCCACATGGCAGCTGAGAACCATCTTTAACTCCAGTTCCAGGGGAATCTGACACCCTCTTCTGACCTCTGCAGCATTGCACGACACGGGTGCACAAGCCTGCATGCAGACAGTACATTCATACACATAAAAAATAAATAAAAATTGAAAAAAATTAATAAAAAACACAGATAGCAAGAAGTACAGAACATAGACAAACATCAACTATCACAACAAGTTATGGGCAGAAACACAAATATTTGGATGGTATTTTAGTATAGGAAATGTGGCCGTTTCTGCAAAGGGATGGTAAGGGTGGCAAGCTTACAGTATCAATCATATGCTATGCCTCTCTCCAAGGAGTGGGGCATGCATCCAATTAGATTTTGAGGGGATGTGTACAAATATTAGGCTGCCACTATCTGTGCTCCACGCAAGCAAGTTAGGTGTAGCTTATGAGTTTTGCAGTAACTCTGGAGACCATTTACTTCCAGTGATTTGCATAGTGCTCACTGGATCATGAAGGTCAACTGTCCCTTTGCAGTACTCACCACATCTCCCTTTTACTGTGAACACCACATCTTCAGCAGTATGGCCATATGGTCCTTTTTGCGTGTGTACCCCAACATCACAGGGAAGTAGCCTTTGTTTTGGGTGGCTTTTAAATCCCCCCTAGCCAACAGCTCCTTGGTAAACGCAGCCCACAGTTGGTACTAAAGCCTCTATTTACCAGTGCATCTCAACAGACCACAAAGCAAGTTTAGAGATAGGGCATTAATCCAAAGAGATAGGTACAAATGTCCATGTTTCCACATTTTCTGGATGTTTAAAGAAGTCACCTCCCATGTTGGTAGGCCCCGATCCATATCATCAGTGTGTCTTGCTGAAACCCAGATGGGGGTTACATCTTTGGGAAGACGAAAACAAACCCTTTCCCATTGTCCCAGTATTGCACCCTGCCATGGCGCCAGTGGTACCAATTGTGGCCTGTTAGAGGGCTCCAATGTTTATGGATTGGAGTTGTCAATTCTGATTTTAAAATTAAGAGATTGATAAAAAATAGTTCAGAATAGAGAGTGCTCTGTGAACTGCATCCCAGAGGGAGGCATATTCCCCTCCACCTTTTTGGGTTTTTGTACCATGAACAGAACAGTCTCTCTTGTTTCACAGACTCTTACAGATCAAGAGATCTACGATTTTTTTAAAGGCAGGAGTTGCATTACATACCCATCGAGAGAAAACAAGTTGTAAAGGTCTGCTAAGCCCATCAAAACTGTTTCCTATTGGACTGTATACTGTTTGTTTAAGGGAGTAAAACCCAGCCTTTCTGGAGCAAAAATATTTTATATGCTGTTGATGTGGAGTTGCTCTGTCTTTTTTTTGTTAACAGGGCTAGAGGTCAGTCTATTTTATTTTTTCAAAGATCAAGCTTTTGGATTCATTGATTTTTATGTATTGTTTTCTTGGTTTCTATTTCATTGAATTCTCCTCTGATTTTTGTTATTTCTTCCTGTCTGTTGGGTTTAGGTTCATTTCTTGTCTCTCAAATATTTAGCTGCAGTGTTAGATCTTTATTTTTTTCTTCTTTTCTTTTTTTTTTTTTTTTTTTTTTTTTGATGTGGGCACTTAGGGCTATAAATTTCCCTCTCAAGACTGCTTTTAAATATCCCACAAGTTTTGTTGTGTTGTACTGTCTTTTTCGTTCAGTTCCATGAATAATTTTATTTCACTCTTTGTTTCTTCCCTGACCCATTTGTTATTCAGGATTGTGTTGTTTAGTCTCCATGTGTTCTGGTCCTGTCTGTTTGGTGTACTATGTAATTCTTGTATTTGTATGGGTTTGTCCTTTTTCAGTTTGGGGAAAATTTCTTCTATTATCCTGTTGAAGATCTGGTCAATAGTGTTGGGATTCTTCTCCTTCCTCTATACTATGATACACAGGTTTGGTCTTTTCATAGTGTCCCACATTTCCTGGTTGTTCCACTCTTGTGGTGTTTGTTTGTTTGTTTGTTTTTATATTTGTATGAATATACTCTCTGCATGTAGGTTTGCGCACCCGTGTTGTACAATCCTACAGAGGTCAAAAGAGGGTGTTGGATTCCCCTGGAACTGGAGTTAAAGACGGTTATTAGCCGCCATGTGGGTCCTCTGCAAAGAGCAGTCAGTGGTCTTAACCATTGAGATGTCTCTCCATCTCATAATCTTTATGTGAGCATTCTAGTTGGTCCATGTTATTCTGCAGGTCTGATATTCTTTTTTTTTCTTTTCTTTTTCAATTTTGATTTATTATTGTATGTGTAAAAGTATACTGTAGCATGTAGGTTTGTGCATCGTGTCATGTAATGTGGAGGTAAGAAGAGGCATAAGATTCCCCTGGAACTAGAGTTAAAGACGTTCTCAGCCGACATGTAGGTGCTAGGGATCGAACGTGGTTCCTCTGCAAGAGTACTCAGCGCTCTTTACAATAGGCCATCTCTCAGCCCCCTAATATCTTCGCTCTTCCATTTTCGAGGCTTACCCCACTTCGTTGATTGGAAGAATTTCCCATCAATTTCCTTTTTCATTTCATCTTGTGAATTCTTTAGTGTTTCCACTTCCTTCTGGAGCCTGTCATTCTCATATTGTAGCTCCTTGTTTCATTGGTCATTTTCTTTTTTCATTTCAGCCTGGGGAGTTTGTCATTTTCTACCTCTAGGTCCTTCTTGAGTTTTTCAATCTCTCCCCTTAGTTCTTTCTGCCATTTGTCATTATCTCCCTCTAGGTCCTTCTTGAGTTTTTCATTCTCTTAATTCTCTAATTTCTTTCAATATGTCTACAGTATTCTAAGGTCAGTGTCTTGGTTCTTTCCTGGAGATCTTTGGAGGGATCTTCTGTAGGGTTTTAGAGTTTGGTGTGGATTTATTATGAGCTTTTCCCATTTTTTTTTTTTTTTTTTTTTTTTGAATTCTGGCACCTCATTGTCTGCACAGACTTAATACATAATCCCAATGCTATGCCCGTTAGATCCTCTGTACCAGAGCCACCAGGATTTGGGTGGGGGGGCTGGGTTGAGTTGCTACTTGGCCTGCACCAATAGGCCCCAAGGGTAAAGGCAGGTCCCTTGCCTCACAACCATCACTGACTCCAGGCACATGTCTGGAGTCTGAGCTCGCTTCTGGGGATGTGACAAGCCCCCCAAAGGTCAAGGCCATGCCTTGCCTCACAGGCACCTCACTGACTCCAGGGGCCTGCCAAGAGTCCGAGCAGGACTTACAGGGGTAGGTGTCAAGCCCCCAAAGGGTCAAGGCTGCCTGGAGTCTGAGCTGGGAATTCTGGGGCTGGGTGGAGAGCCCCACAAGGGTCGAGGTGGGTATGCCTTGCTCACCAGCACCTCACTGACTCCAGGTTCTTGTCTGGAGTCTGAGACATCCTGGAACGGTGGCAATCCCCCCCCCCAGGGTCAAGGTGGGTCTGTCTTGGCTCACCGGCACCTCATTGACTCCAGGTGGCTGTCTGGAGTCCGAGCTGGTGAGGCCCCCAAGGGTCAAGTGGATTGCTTCACCTCACGTACCTCAATGACTCTGTGTCTGTCTGGAGTCAGCTGGGATTTCGGGGGGGGTGGGCCAGCCCCAAGGGTCAAGAGAGGTCCACATTGCCTCACCAGCTCCTCACTGACTCCTGGCTGGCGGAGTCTGAACTGGACTTCGGGGTGGGTGGAGAGTCCCAAGGTCAAGGAGGTCTGCCTTGCCTCACCAGCTCCTTACTGACTCCAGGTGCCTGTCTGAGACAGCTGGGATTCAGGCAGGGTGGCAAACCCCCCAAGGGTAAGGAGGTTTGCCTTGCTCTCCAGCTCCTCACTGACTCCAAGGCCTGTCCGGAGTCTGAAATGGGACTTCCTGTGGCCGGTGGAGACCCGAGGGTCAAGACGGTTACTTGCCTCAGCTCCTCACTGACTCCGGTGCTGTCTAGAGTCCAAGCTGGAGGCAGGTGGCGAGTCCCCAAGGGTCAAGCCGGGTGTGCCTTGCCTCACTGGCAACTCATTAATCCGGGCAGCTGTCTGGAGTCCAAACTTGGACTTTCGGGGGCAGGTGGTGAGGCCCCCAAGAGTCAAGGCAGGACCACCTTGGCTCACCCACACCTCACTGACTCCATGCTGTCTGGAGTCTCAGCTAGCATGTCTGGAGGGGGTCAAGCCCCCAAGGGTCAAGGAGGTCCAGCTTGCCTCACCTGACCTCACTGAATCTGGGAACCTATTGGAATCCGAGCTGGGAACTCCAAGTGTGGGTGAAGACCCTAAGTGTCAAGGTGGGGTTCCTTGCTTACCTGCACCTCACGAACTCAACCAGTTGGAGTCAGAGAGGGAGGAGAGGGGGAGTGGGGGGGGGAAGAAAACAAGGGGGAAAAAAAAGTGACTAATACAGTTTCCTTATATTTTTCAACATGGGATCTTTTCAGTGTTTCCACTTCCTTCTTGAGTTCTTCATTCTCTTTTCTTAATTCTTTGATTTGCTCTTTATAATCTTGCACTTCTTTAAGACTGTTCACGATTCTGCTTCTAATATCTGTGTCCTGGCCATCCCAAGGGAGATCCCACTGTAGGAATCTTCCACATGGTTGGTAGAGCTTGGTGTGGGATTATCCAGCACCTTTCCCATATTGTCTCTTCTTCGTGTTCCTGGCATATGGGCTTCTCCTTGCCTGTATTCCTATGTGAGTCCCAAATGTCTCTTCACTGTGTTGAAGGCTTGCTTTGCTTGCCTCCTTCAGATGCCTTCATAATCCCAGTTGGGGGTGTGTGTGTGTGCTGGACAGCTTTAATATCAACTTGACACACCTGGGTTGAGGGAGCCTTAATTGTGGAATTGGCTCCATTGGATTGGCCTGTGGCCACATCTGTGGAGTATTGTCTTGATTGTCAAGCAGTGTGGGAGGGCCCAGCCCACAATGAGTGGTGCCACCCTGGGCAGGTTGTTGTGTACAGTATAAGAAGGCAGGCTGGGAATGAGCCAGGGGAGCAAGTAGTAAACAGCATTCCTCCATGGCTTGTGCTTCAGCTCCTGCCTCCAGGTTCCTGCCCTGAGTTCCCACCTAGGGCTCCCTAAGTGATGAACTGTGACCCAGGAGATGTAATCTGAATAAACCCTTTCCTCCCCAAGTTGGTGTTGGTCTTAGTGTTTTGTCACAGCAATGGAAGACACACTACAGGGGGGGGGGGTGCTCTTTAGCCTGCACCCAGGTACCTGTGCTTCAGGTGGTCTTGGGAGACCTCTGATCTCAAGACTCACACAACCCCACCTTTTATACCACCTGGGAAGATAACTCCTCCCCCACAGCCACAAAAGCCAATTAAGCCAAAGACAACTATATTAACTAGATTAAATCAAACAACAATCGGCCTTGCTGAAGCACCCATCTCCTACCTACCTACCTACCTACCTACCTGTGCTTCAGGAGGTCTTGGGAGATTCCCCGATCTCAAGACTCACACAACCCCACCTTTTATACCAGCTGGGAGGATAACTCCACCCCCACAGCCACAAAAGCCAATCAAGCGAAAGCTAACTAGATTAACTAGATTAAGTCAAACAACAATCTGCCTTGCTGAAGCACCTGGTTCCTACCTACCTGTGGTTCAGGTGGTCTTGGGAGATCTCCGATCACAGCAATCTTCTTTAACATAGTGCTTGAAACACTAGCTAAGGCAATAAGACACAAGAAGGAAATTAAAGGAGTACTAATTGGAAAAGAAGTTAACCTATCCCTTTTTGCAGATGATATGATAATTTACCTAAGGGATGCTAAAAACTCCATCAGAAAATATCTAGAAATGATTAAGAGTTTTAGTAAAATGTCAGGCTACAAAATTAACTTAGCAAAATCAGTAGCTTTTCTTTAGACCAACAATAAACAAGTGGAGAAGGAATATAAGAAGACCTTCCCACTCACAATAGCCTCCCTCAAAAAATAATAAGATACCTGGGGACAAACCTAACCAAAGATACCAAAGACCTCTACAACAAAAATTTTAAACCCCTGAAGAAAGAGATCAAAAATGACATCAAAAGATAGAAAGACCTCCCATGCTCATGGATAGGAAAAATTAACATAGTAAAAATGTCCATTTTACCCAAATTGATATACAGATTCAATGCAATCCCCATCAAAATCCCAATGAACTTCTTCACAGACTTGGAAAAAAAATCCTTAAATTCATATGGAAAATCAAAAGCCCCTGAATAGCTAAGACAACCATGAGTGAAAAATGCAATACAGGGGGTATTGCCCTACCAGACTTCAAACTATATTATAGGGCCATAGTCATAAAACAGCCTGGTACTGGCACAAAAACAGACCTGTTGACCAATGGAACAAAATTGAAGATCCAAACTTGAGCTCATAAAACTTCAGCCACCTCATATTTGTCAAAGGGGCAAATCCTCCTCAGCGGAGGAAGGATAGCATCTTCAGCAAATGGTGCTGGCAAAATTGGATCACCATTTGTAGAAGAACAAAATTAAACCCCTACCTCTCACGCTGTACAAAAATCAACTCCAAGTGGATCAAAGATCTCAATGTGAAAGCCAAAACCCTGAAGCTGATAGAAAAAAAAAAGTTGGCAACAACCTACAAGACATAGGTGTAGGAAAAAACTTTCTAAATCAGACAGCAGCTGCACAGGAAGTAAGGTCAACAATTGACAAATAGGACCTCATAAAACTCAAAAGCTTCTGTACAGAGAAAGAAACAATCAAGAAGGTGAAGAGAAAACCCACAGATTGGGAGGAAATCTTTACCAGTGATACATCTGACAGAGCGTCGACATCAAGAATATATAAACTACTCAAAACACAAAGAAGTAAAAAGACAAATGCCTTACTCAAAAGATGGATTAAAGAACTGAACAGAGACTTCACCAGTTAGGAAGTAAAGATGGCTGAGAAACTTCTTAAAATGTGTTGAACATTATTAGTAATTAAGGAAGTGCAAATTAAAACCACTCTCAGATATCATCTCACTCCAATACGACTAGATAAGTTCAAGAGAACAAACGACAACAGATGTTGGAGAGGTTGTGGGGAAAGGGACCACTCATCCACTGCTGGTGGGAATGCAAACTTGTACAACTACTATGGAAAGCAGTGTGGAGAACCCTTAAAAGACTCGGAATGAGCCTACCACCTGACCCAGTCATACCACTCCTGGGTATATACCCCAAAGACTCATCCTACTGCAAAGATACATGCACATTCATGTTTATTGCAGCCCTCTTCACAATAGCAAAGAGCTGGAACCAACCCAAATGCCCCTCAACAGACGAGTGGATGACAAAAATGTGGTACATCTACACAATGGAGTACTATTCAGCAGTAAAGAAAGATGGCATTATGAAATTTGCAGGTAAATGGATGGAGCTTGAAGCCATTATGATGAGTGAAGTAACACAGTCGCAGAAAGATAAACAGAGAATGGTTTCCCTCATTTGTAGATGCTAATACCACATCCACCAGAAGAAAGGCAAGCTGAATGACATTATTGGTATATTTTTGTCTATCTGAAGGCAACTCTGTTGGTATAATGTGAATCTCTCAATGGGCTCTAGAATCCACCCACCAATTATGCTTAAACTCTGTAATTACTGTATATGGGTGAAGAGAATGTATCCATATTTTAGAGTAATATAAAATTAATGGAGGAAAATGTGAATTCCTAAGCATTAAAAAAAGACTGAGAGAAAGACACAGGACAGTTATGACAGACTGCATGGTCTGAGGTGGGGTGGAGTGGGGTGGGGTAGGGGGAAGGGAAAGAGGAATATGCCTGAACTGAATTGAGAAATGATGTATGAAATACACAAAACTTCAATAAAAAAAATTCAAAAAAGATATTTTTCTTTGAGTAGAACAGATATTACCTAATTTTACCAATAAATAAGTTAATTACCCCTTGTGACATATAAACCCTTCTTTTCTTCTCACACTAAGAGAATGAAAAAAAATGTGAACAAAGTAGGCAGGAAGAAGAGGCTTTTAAGGCTGATTTTGTTTGTTTTCAGTGTTAAGTTTGGAATCCTAGGCACAAAAGAAAGTATATATAAATTCCAAGCTGCACCTAACTTACAGTTTTTGATCATCTGCTTACACTCTTGCCCCTCTTGCTTTCCTTTCCTCCTGCCAGGATTGCCTTGATGATAAAATCAGTCATCTTCAGAAAAACTCTTTCTAAATAGAAGATGCAGAGTAGTTATTATGGTTTATGTGAATTCAACAACTAACCACATATGAAGTTCTCATTCCCTGCAATTAAGTGGAAGATAGTGAGCTAATGGGAAGCAGAGCAGGGATCCTGGAAGTGCTGAATGAGCCAATACTGACATCCTGTGGACATTTAGGATACCAAGGCCCTTGTCCATTGTTGTCTGGTCCTAAGTAACTAAATTTGCGCCTATAGGAATTATAAAGAAGTCATCATCAAGAAAAACTTAAGATGTGATTGAAAAAATGTGGAAATGTAACTATAATTAGAAATGGTCATTTAAACTATATTGTATTTATTATTTTTATTTTATGTGTTTGACTGTATTGCATGCATGTAGGTCATCCAGTGCCTTTGGAGGTCACAGAAAAGGAGTCATATCCCCCGGAACTGGAGTTATGGAATGTTTGTCAGCTGCCATGTGGATGCTCTTAACCACTGAGACATTTCTCTAGTACCCAAGAGTGATTTATGCCCCATCTTGGTCACAAGCTATGAGCATCAATTTCCCCCTTAGGAACTTGAAGATAATAGTCTCTCATTAGTGTTTTAAATGTTAAAAGGTAAAGGAGCATTACTCTAATCCAAAAATGTATTACGTTATTTTTCTGACTTGCTCCATATTTATAACATATAGTTTCAAAGTTCTGCTAATTACTGTTGAAATGCTGTACGGAAAAATATGTACACACTCTTAAAAACTGTTTGTGGGTTGTTGTCTAATATATACTATCTGTTGGTCCTTTATTCATGCCTGGCCACAATCCTCATGATGTTCTTCCCTCCTAGAACCAGGCTGGCAGCTTCATAAGACTGCAAGCCTCAGAGCTGTCTCCTGCGTGCAGGCTAACAGTTCCTAGGCTGAGCTCCTGGCAAGGAGGGGGGAGGGAATCACAAGAAGTTATCCAATGAGAAATGAAAGAAAAGGACTCAAAGAGAGACCAGAAGAAAGATTCAGTTTTATTCATGCCACCAATGTGTTTATATACTAAAAGCTACTGTGCTCTCTCGGCAAGGAAGTGGGGGGCAGGAGGAAGGGAATGGTGAACCACCTCGGCTCCTACTGGGGGCAGCAGAGCTCCTGTTTGTGTAAACAATAAACTAGAGGTGTGACAATTTGCTCAATACCTCAAAGGAAGGCCACCAGGGTCTGGAACTTTGCAGAGATAGGTGAGGCAGGATATACCACAATATCCCAACCTCATGGAGCTACAGATAACTCACAGAAGCAACTTAAATGCCCAAGGAGATATCAGATAACTCACAGAAGTTCTGGGACAAGACTTGCAGGTCCTGCCTCAAGCCAGGCAAAGTTTCATTCCTATGGCACCTCCTTTGTTTTTTATTAAGATGGAGCAGTAATGTCACAGTCCTCCAGAAGATTTTTCTGGGATGGCCTGATACTGGACTAAAGACATTTGAGTTGTAACCCCAAACTGGCTTTTGAGAAACCAAAGTCGACCTCCTGAGGAGGGAAATAGTTTTAACAAAAGGAATAATCCAGGTGGTCTAGGGGAACCTAGGTTGCAGGCAACAGGACTTTGTTAAAAGGTAACATTTTTCTCTCAAACATAAAGGCATTCAGGCATGATTTGGTCGTCTTCTGAGCACAAAGTTAGCAAAAAGCTATAAGCCAATTTCTATGACTCTCAAGTGCATTCACTTAATAATTTAAACATAGAAACTGATGCCAATGCATCACAAACCAACCATAAAAGATGCAAAGAGACCCATCGAGTATGCAACTTTGCCCTTAAGTGGTGGAACTCTAAAAAATGACAAAGCAAAAGTAATCCCTTTTCTCCCATCAAAACATACAGGTATGTGAGTGACATTGTCTCTAAAAATAACATTGCTTGTCCTACACATAAAGATATATAAAGACATACAGGTAAGTGAATGACATCCCTTCTAAGAGTAACATTTCTTATCTTATACATGAAAACATACAGATATCAATTGATATCCCTTTTAACATAGATGGTGTTTTTTACTTATACCCCCAAAGTCCCAAGCCAGGCTGGAGAAATCTGTACATGCAACTACATTGATGGAACAAAATTCAGTCACAATCGTCTCCTGTAGGTTTTTCTTTAGCCAGCAGTTTCCAGGCTTTCCAGGAGGACAAGTAAGAAAAAGGAATAAACCATTTTTTGTTGTTGAAGATAGCACCCAGGTTGTCTCAGCCTTTTCCCAGCAGGAGGCTGAGGACTCAGCTCTGGCTTTTAGTTTCTCTGGAGGCATGGATTGTGTACCTGGAGGCATAGCAAAAGCAGCTGCAGATAGTCTTCCACTGAGCAGGACTCTTGGCTCTCAGAGATATCCTTTTATAGTTTACTGATGAAATATGAATTGTAATAGCATAGACAGTCAAGTAAACATTAATGACTATACTAGGTTGTGCTGCTGGCATAGCATAGGTGGTTAGAGATACAATTCTTTTATATTACTGTAGGTAGGAATTACCTCATTTATCATTCCAGTAGATAAATGGATGAAGGCTTATTAAAGTTCTTTTTAAGAATAACATAGATTAGCCCTTTAATTTTAAGTCTGAAAGGCAAAATAATATATCAGTTTAGTACCTGAAATTACCCAAAGCCCTTTTAGCCTTGGTAGATTTATTGGGCCTGATTTTTAGCTTGATAAAGACAGATGTAATATTTTTTTTACTAATTGGCCGTTGGGAGAATTCCCAGCCAGTATAGTAGCTGGCCTTGATATGTATTTAATAGATTTTTTTTTCAGAAATAGAATAGCCTTCCAAGAGGTTTTATGTATCTTAATGTAAGAAAGAAGTTAATCTGTTCTTTGGAGTACATTACATTAATTTTACCTTATTTTAGGAGAATATATTCTTTCTGAAAAACCATAGTACTACATACATACCCATATGGGACCTGATGTCCCGAGGTTCATTGCTGATTAAGAGATGAAATACTGTCTTTTATAATTAAATTATCTTGTAGACAAAAGGGGATGTTACAGATAACATTATAAAAGGTCATTGGATGCACATTAATGTCAAGGCTGTTACCTGGAAATTAAGTATGGATTAGAAGTAAAAGTAACTTGTAGTTTACATGCATTTAAGTGTGACCAATCTTTTATCTTGACAGTATTAGACTAATATTAAAACAACATAAGAAATTTAGTTTACCATTATCCAATGTGTGAATTGATTTTGAACACAAGCAAAAATAAACTAGAGGACCTTATCAGCATAGAGATGTGATCTTTAAGTACCAATCAAGACGGATCCGGTAGAAACCAAGGATATGTATATTATATATTATCTATATATATATATACTATAGTAATTGTTAAACCCTATATATTTTTAAATTGCTAGATGTAAAATTTAAGGTATAAATTTTATAGAATGGGTTTTACCAGATCCATTCTGGGACTGTGGTGATCACGATACTAGTAGGTAAGCACATATTAACTAAAACTTTGACTCACATGTGTAAATCATATCTACCCTTAATAAATCAATGAATTTATTTAGCTGTTTATGCTGGCAGCCTAGATAGGGAAAATCATTTTGGTTTTCTGAGAGTTAGCCTTTACTAATTTATGTAATATAGAAAAATCACACAAATTACTTTTTAACCAAACCTCAAAAATGACAACATCAGTTGTTAATAGAACTTTATTAGTTTTAATTTTTTTTAGACTCAAGTGCTTGAAAATCTTATAACAAGACTGTCTTTTTTGAAATACAATGGTATTAATCTAGACGTGTCATGAATTAAATGACTGATTCATTCGGTGGTATCAACACTGTGGGGCCTGTGATTAATTTAAAAGATGAAAACAAATCTCAAAAGGACTCCAAATTATTCAGAAACCTTCTTTATTAATTAATTTAGATAGTTTAGATCTTAATGATTGATTTGAAAACTGCCTAGAGACTTTTCATTATCAGTTGTGCACAACTTGTTTAAAGCATGTTTTATGGTAACCCATTGTATCAGATTTTAATAAGCGATGGATTAATAACATTTTAATGGCGCCATTATAAAATCATATTATCTCCAAGCATAAAAACTGATTCTGCAAGGAACAGTACAATACCTCAATTTTAACACATATGACTAATGAGAAACGAACCAATAAAACTTAAAGGTAACATTTTCACTGTATATCTTTTGGAAAACCTAAATCAAAAAGACCTGGAACCATACTGAAATTTTTCATTGGGTAACAGGCCTGAAGCATCTTGAGAAATGTAGTTTCTTGACCTGGAAGGAAAGAAAATGAAAAGGGTGCAACAGGAGTGTTAACATGGCTGCAACAGGCTCCGGGAATTCTGGGGATGTTAGTTTTGCACTCCAAATGGTGTGCACTGATGCTGGAAGATAAAGCTGCATTTTGCTTTCCTGAGAAATGATTTTGTTAAAATTTTTTGCGGTTCTGAGTTGGGGATACATTAAGAAAAAACTGATTTTGGCCCTTTAAGAAAACGTGGCCAGGAATGAAAGGGGAGGGGCAAGCAATGTGGGGCAAGAGCTATGTGGGTGGCAGCGCAGGGCAGGAGCTACTGTGCAGCCGCTGGCTGTGCCCGCCTGGGTCATCTGGCTCCACACGCAGTCCCCCATGGGCCCCACCAGCCCCCAGCCCAGCACTCTGGCACCTCCCTGTGCCTGGGGCAAGCTGCTGGCCCCTCTGCCCACTCAGACTGCCACCACCATAGTCACTTGGACGTTTTGATTAACCTGTTCTCTTAAGACTGGGTCTTTTTGGCATGTCTGTTTCCCATGATAAAGAAAGGCAGGGAATGCTAGTGTTTAGGGATGCTTCCACATGACAAACACAGCTTTTTGTTTGTGGGTACTGAAATTATTTAAAAGATAGACCAAAGACTTATTTCACATGAAAATGAGTATTTTTTCCATGGGATGGGCTAAAAGCCTGGCCTTATCAGAGGAGACCAAGCTGAGACAAGAAGATTAAAATATTAATCTCATGTGAAAGAGAAATTTTCACAGAGATAAGACCAAAGCCTGCCGCCTACCTCTGAACCCTACTTTTCAGGGAGGGTACTTCTCTCCCACAGGTGAACCCTCTGGATTTCCTCTCTCACGGGAGTAAAGTGGGCCGAGGGATGGCAGCCTAGAGAACTATATAATTTTTTCTTCCTCCTTCTTCCCTCTTGTGAAAAGTCAAGCCCCAAGTTGTTGGTTGCCAGTTGTAAGTTGTGTCATAATATATATATATTATATATATAATAGTCATATATATATAATCTATATAATATATCTGTTGTGCCTTTAATCCCTGTGACGGCAATCCACACGACTGTTCTTCTCCGAGACCAGGCCTGGAGCTTCAGGAGATTCAATCCC
>VZQC01004035.1:0-50991 GCA_009823505.1 Rhizomys pruinosus | reverse complement strand
TATCTCTCGTTTTTTTTTTTTTTCATTTTTTAGATAAGTGATAATCCATGAGATAAAGCATTACTTATGCTAAAAACACTTCTGCAGGCTGTGTCCCAAACCCCACAACCCCCCATCAGTGGGGGTTGACATGTACGTTGTTTTCAATCACAGTGATCAAATGAGTGTCCAGATATACATATGCTGTGTTCACCATTCACCCAAGTCAAGCCCTTACATTCTACCACCAACCCCTCTTCGCAGTGCTCACCTAGGCTGAAAGGGCCCACGTGGTGAATGGAGAAGTAAAACAGTCCACTCTCTCTTCTTTGGAGCTGTTGACTTGTACTCTGCGCAATTTCTGCGTAGTTACTTTCATGGGGCTACAGTTTGTCCAGGAATAAACCTTCGATCCTACTATATGAAGCAAAGAGATCTGTAGATATATGGGATATTAGCAGCACTAATGTTATGGTAGGTTTACGTTGGCATTACACATATGTTTGGATGAGTGTACCATGAATTCATTTTCCCCATGTTAAATATGACGGGTCATACTGGGCTTAACTTATCTCCTAACCTGTAGAGGATTGAGCTTGTGGCATCAGCAGGGATTATTCCTCCAAGGAGAGAGCCAATAGCCATTACAAGGCGATCACTTTTGAGCAAACATGCTCTTAGGAACATTATCATTCAGATAGTGGACACTAGGAAGAGATGTTCCACAAATCTCACCCCTATAGATCTCTTAATAGCCCACAATGTCCAAAAAGGATTCAATGTTCCTTGTACTTGTAGTTGTAAATTACTTATTAAACACTGATCTTTCCATAAATGTGATAAACTAAAATTGCAATAAACAAAAAAAACTTAAATTTTTGTAACATTTGATCAAAACCCAAAGTTATGAGTCGTTAAACAGCGAAGCCTTCAGTTTTAGCGTCAGCTAAAGAAAGGAACAGTTTATTTCATGTTATTTTGGACACTTGGAACGATACATTAGAGAAAATGCCACACTGCTTAAATGAAAATATATAATGGACATTTTCTCAAAGGTTCGTTACATTTCTATGGAGATGACATTTTCTCAAAATAGTCAATGGCAGCTTCGTTAAATTACATCTCTGTGGAAACTATATGTTAATGCAATTTTTGTCTCAGATCATAATTGCAATCAAACTCTCTTACTGTTCTTCTTCTTTACACAATTTTAATATGTTTTGAGTTAAGGACATACAATATTAATGTTATACACATAAATTCTTGTATATCTCAATACAGACTCATTTTGTGATTACAGTTGTTCTAGTTTCTTCACTTGCTGTGCACAAAAACTCGACACGCACAACTTGCGGGAGCAAATGGTATTATTGCTATATCTCTGGTTACAGTCTCCACTCAGGGGAGCCCCAATGGCAGGAATCGGACAGAAACCTGGAGACAGGAGTGAGCACAGGCCCATGGAAGGAATGTGCTTACAGATTGTTTCATGCTCCGTCTGTTTCTTTTTTTTTTTTTTGATAATTCTTTATTATTTATATTTTCCGTATGGTGTATGAATGTACTGTCCTGCATGCAAGTTGTGCACCCATGTCACATGTCAACATGCAATGCCCAGGAGATAGAAGATGGTGTGGATCCCCTGAACTGGAGTTCTGCCTGAATTGGAGTTTCAAACGGTCCTCTCAGCCGCCATGTGTGTGCTGGGGATCAACCCGGTCTCGTAATGAGGGCGGCGCTCTTAAACCGCTTAGGCACATCCTCTCGCCCCCATGCTGCTGTTCTTATACCTACACACAACCTGCACCAGCGGTGGCACCACCCGAGTGGGCTAGGCTCCCCACATGGCTCAACAATCAGACAGTACTACAGTATCGTTGGCCATAGGGCCAGCTCAATGGAGACAATTCTAATTGAGGCTCCCTCCCAAGGCATGTGTGCAAATTGTGTACTAAAAGATATATACACACGTATACTTAAGTACCGACACACCATGGAAAATGCTTTCCCTTCCCAGCAGTAATCAAAGGTTAATAGCTCCTCAGTTAAAGGTGGACTCTCTTGATGTCAAACCCTGTGCATGCTAGAAGGTTGACTTGGTTGGGCTTGTTTACAGAATACTTGCAATTAAAGTATTTGTTGATATCTTCACCCATATGACTGCCATTGTACTTGTTTCTGTTTGTTTCATCTATTTCCACTTTATGTAATCTATTTCTTGACCCTATTATAAGTTTCTGAAATATATATTCTACTTCTAGTGGTTTTTATTTGTTTATATCATCTTTATTTATTTTTTATTATTGTCAAATTGTAAAATCCTTTACTTTTTATTGAATTATTGTGAAACACAAATATGAAGTAAGCCAGGTGTGGTGGGCACATGCCTTTTCTACTTGGAACAGAGATTAGGGCAGACGTTGGTGGAGCTCAAAGCCCCCACCACAGAAGCAACAACTGAGACAAGACTGGGCAAAAAACCAAAAAGGACCAAAAAAAAAAAAAAATAGTGAAGTAAACCCAGTAATTGTTATATTAGTTAATTCACAGAACCAGTTCAAACTTTCTAACATTGCTCTTCACAGACAATGTCAACTGGCCCTCCCTCTACCCTGCATACCTACTCCCCACTCACATGGGCACATCCTTTTGTACTCTGTGGTCCTCAGCTATTAGCTTGACAGGAAATATACATTTTGCTCTGAAATATAAAAATTTCATTTCATTTTCTTGGTGGCATTTAAAAATAAATTTACAATGTAGCTACTGACAAAAACCATAATGACTATGAGAGGGAGAGGTAGCTTAGCTTTTAAGAGCACTAACGATTACAAACTCTTGTTTGTAAAAGACCCTGGGTTCAATTCCCAGCACCCACTGGGTGGCTAAGGACTGTCTCTTAGCTCTAGGTATAGTGGACCTGACACCTATCTCTGGCCTCCACAGGCATTGCTTGCATGTGGTATATTTATGTACATGTAGGAAAAAGGGTACAAATAAATTGAAAACTAATTTCAAAAATTAAATCCTAATGACTAACTGGGAAGAGTTGCTAATTCATATGATCACTGCACTCCTACTATTTTAGTGAGAATTAATTATCACTGTGTGAAATAAGTTAACAAACATACTGCTCTATGTAGAACAACCTAACAGGTCCCAACATGGCATTGAAACCAAGGGAAAAGCTAAAAACAACTGGGTTTTCTTGAAAATGCCACTCTAGTAAAATGAATGCAAATCTCCCTTTCTGTTTATGGAAATAACTTCAGGCAAGTTTTCATAATCTGTCTATAGCATCAAGGATATAAACCATCTCTAACTTGCCTTCAAATAAGAAAAAGAATCTACATTCTTTTCTAATAGCAGGTGTTCTAAATTCCAGGAGACCAGTATCTCTGTTCTTATTAGCATGTGAATAGGGATACGGGATGTCCTGGAGAAAACCAGGACTGCTGTCTGGTAAGCTGCTATCTGACTTATTTATTCTTAATTTATGTATGAATGCTTGATCTGCATGTATTTAAATGCATGATGGATGCATTGCACCTGAAGAGAAGAAGGTGTTTGATACCCTGGAACCAAAGTTACTGTGGATGGATGTTAGCTGTCATGTGAGTGCTGGCAACCAAACCTGGGTCCTTCCCAGAGCAGCCAGTGTTCTTAACTGCTGAGCCATCTCTTCAGCCCCATTTACTCTTCACTTTTTTTTTTGTTTGTTTACCATTTAATACTTATCTAAACACACTTCTCCTTCATACATTTCGGGATTTTCCAAGTTGCATATGAGACAAACATTTTCAAATAGTCACATGTTATATTTCTTAGTGAAGTTCTGACATATCTTAGATATTTGTGTTATTAATCCACACTGTGAAGTCTTTGACAGTGAATATATAAGACCTTAAGTTCATAATTCTTAACGACTCCTGCTCAGTATGAAGTTTCTGTTGTGTCCTAAGATGTGAGTAAAATGGAATTATCGTTAAAATTACTTTTAGAATTAGAATTTGTATAAATTTTAGATTCTGTAATATTGGCCAGGATTGAATGAATGAGTAAAACCTTTCTCATTCTTTAAATTTCTACCTTCCCATGAATAAGAATTTTCACATACTGAATTAAAAATAAAAATTTACTACAGAGTTTAAGATTTTATATTTCCAAAATTTCTTCAGTAAACTATGCAGTCTTCTGAAATTTAAATGTTTATTAAAGATTTCAACATGATTATTGCATTTAAAACTTTCCTTCTCAAAAATCAAAATAAAAAAATTAAAAACAACTTTCCTTCTCATATAGATTCTGTATTGTTCTCTATGGAAAGAGTCCAAGATTTGTCAAATTTGCAAAATTGTAAACTATTTCTCCAGTATGTTCTCTAGCTGCATTCACCTATCTGACGTATGGTTAAATGAATGGCTACATCACTTATATTTGTGGTATCTGCCCTCCATTATGTATTCTGTAATGGATTCTGTTTGATATATGAATAAAGGACTTTTCAGAATCTTCGTATTTTTTAAATTTATTTATTTCTGTATGTGTATGAATGTACTGCCTGCATGCAGATCTGTGCACCCGTGTCATGCAATGCCACGGAGGTCAGAAGAGGGTGTCGGATTCCACTGGAACTGGAGTTCTCCTGGAATTGGAGTTTCAGACTGTTCTCAGCTGCCATGTGGGTGCTGGGGATCGAACCCGGCTCCTCTGTAAGAGCAGTTGGTGCTCTTAACCACTAGGCCAACTCTCCAGCCCCAAGACTCTTCATATTTGTAAGATTATTCTCCCATATGAATTGACTCATGTAATCTAAGAGTTGACATACAAGCAAATGTGTTTTTACTTGTTTCACATTTCAGGTTTCTTTGCAGTATGAATTTTTTTTTTTATGACTGCTAAGCTTTGAATACAGTATAAAGGAAGTGTAACAGTTTTCATATTGTAGGGTTTCTTTCCAGTATAAATTCTTCATATCTGTAGGAATTCATACAGTATGAATTCTCTGATGTACAATTAATACTTGAAGTCTTGGATAAGGACTTATCACATTCTTCCCATTAGTGTGGTTTTTGACCAGTATGAAAACTCATGTCTTCTACCTGATGTTAACATGGGAAAGATGTATTGAGACCACACATGCAAGTGTTCAGATGGCCTCTGGAACACCAGAGAGTGTTACCAAAGGCCACTAAACTAATAAAGCAAATACGGGTCTCCCTGAGTCAAGCAAGACTCCACCGTCAGCACCAGCCACACCTCACCTGCCTGGAAAAACTGTGGAGTAGAGGCAGCCATATGCCTGCACATCCCAAATCTAATTCCATTATTTGAAGGGCAGACTTTAGAAGATGAGAGTAACCTTACAAATGTGAAGAATGTGGCAAGTCATTTAGTAAAGTAGCAAATAGCTACAGCAAGTGAGAGAATTCATACTACAGGAAGTCATACAAATGTGAACAACATGACAAGTTGATTAGTAAATTAGCAATTGTTAGAAGGCATGAGTTTTCTTTTTTTTTTAGCATTTTTTTATTGATACATTGTGCATTTCATACATCGTTTTCCAATTCGGTTCGGGCATGTTTCCCTTTCCCTCCCCCGCCACCCCCACCCCATCCCAGATCATGTACTCTGCCGTATCTGTCCTGCATCTTTCTCTCAGTTTTTTTTCCATTTTTTAGCTATAAGTGATAATCCATGAGTACAAGCATCCGTCATGTAAAAACAATTTGCAGGCTGTTGTGCCCAAACCCCCACAGCCCCACCTTCCAGCGGAGGGTGAGGGGTGGTATGTTCAATCAAGTTGATCAAATGAGTGTCCAAACTACATTGCTGTAGTTTCACCATTCACCCCAATCGCAGCCCTTACATTCTACCATGCCCCCTCTTCCGCAGATTGTTCCCTAGGTTTAGGAAAGGGGCACAGGTGGATGAGAAGCAAAACAGTCCACTCTCTCTGGAGCTGTTGACTTGGACTCTGGTCAATTCTGGCTGTTTCCTTTCATGGGCTGACAGTTTGTCCAGGAATAACCTTTCGATCCTACTAATGAAGCACAAGCAATTAGATATATAGGTATTTAAACAGCACTAATAGTTATGGTAGGTTACTTTGGTATAGAAACATATGTTTGGATGGTATGTTAATCCATGAATTACATTTTTTCCTGTTAAATATGACAGGGTCTTACTGTGGCTTATAACATCTCTTAACCTGTAGAGGATGTAAGCTGGAGGAATGTAAAAGCTGTAGTAAGGCATCAGCCATGGTTGTTTCCTCCAAGGAGAGAGCCAATTACTCTTCACTTTTGAAGAACAATTAAATATATATCAGAAGTCTGAGATTCTTTTTCAACAAATATATTTCACCACTGTGCTCTCTTCTGTTACTGAGAAGTCCGCTGTTATTATCTCTACTCTTTTTAGACAAGGTGTCTTTATTTCTCTGGCAATTTCCCTTTTTTAAATCATGGATATTCTTTGGTTGGCAAAAGATATATTTCAGGTCAGTTTCTTTCTTGGAAACTTGCTTATTGATTTCTGGTGTTCTTATATCTCTCTGTGTTTTGTGTCTACACAGAACTGAAGGGAATTCTCAATCATTATTATTTAAAATATCTCTCGGACTAGAGAGGATGGCCCTAGCGTTAAGAGTGCCTACTGTTCTTGCAGAGGAGCTCGGGTTAAATCCCAGCAACCAGCATGAGCACTAAAAACTCTGTACTCCTTACAAAACTCCAGTCCAGGGGAACCCCACCTCTCTTATGACCTCCCTGGGGTGCACATTAGCACAAACATGATGTGCACACCTACATTCTAGACATTACATTCAAGAACATAAAAAATAAATATAAATTAAAAAAATTTTCATATTTTTCTTCTCTTTTTAATATCTATTTGTAAAATTATGGCATTTAATGCTTGGGCAATTCAATTATATTTATTTTCATTTCATTCACGTCTCCCCTGGGATTTTCAACTTTGGAAGTTTCTTAGTGAGCTATCCAGACATGCAGAAATATTCTTTTTTGCCCAAGGAACTTTTAGTATTCTGATAATTCCTCAAAAGGTACACTTTATTCCCACATGTTATTTTTTATGAGGAGAATATTTGTTGGGTTCTAAGAATTCCCAGATCTCTGCTAGTATTGCCTGTCTTTATGTATTGCCTGCTTTATTCACTATAGCTCTTAGCACATTCATCACAATGTTTTTAAAATACCAGTCACATTGTTAGGGTTCTGAGAATCCCAACCAGACTACACTGACGGATGGAAAAACTAAGACTTTCTTTTCACACACAATAAACCAGCATGCTGGGGTAGAGAGATAAAAAGGCCCTGACCCTTATAACTTGGCTTCAGGCCTTTTATAACAGGGTTCTAGGAGAATTTTCAGGGGATTTGTGGTAACTTCTAGCCTATATGGATAATAGACAGGGTCTATAAATCATTGATAACGTCAAGTCCTACCTACCCCAAATGCCAAAGTTATTCTTTAGAACTACAATCCTGTGATTGGAATGAGAGATAGTATTGGGTCAGCCCACGGCTGCCCTCACATACCAACATGTTATCTTTAACACGTTTAATTTTATTAGCTGGCTTTTGGGCCTCTGAGCAACTGACCTCTTCCCTAGAAAAGTCAGTGTCCAGTAAACTTTGGCAGCTTACCTTTTCCCGAATTGGGCAGTTCCAAGTAACTGCTATCATAAATGGTCAATGGCTTACTCAAAATGGAGTACGTGCGGGCCCCTCTTACATTCCTCCCTTGAGTTGTATACTGGGAGGCTAAATCTTAGACTCCATCATCCTCTTCCTCAGGGGAGTCATATATGGAGCATACCTGGTCCTGAGTACCATGATTGTATCCACCCTCTTCAGTCCCAGAACCAAAATTCCAGGTCCCTCACCCAATTCCAAATCGCTGAGGCCCCCTCCCATGTTCTCACTCTACCAATGGAGAGTGGGGCTTCCCCATCTCTGAGCTCAAGGAGAGGAATATATGCACAGTTTACTCCTGGCTCCCCAGTCAGAAACTCGAGTTTAACCCCGAACCAAGTGAAGTTTTCTCTCTTACCCAAAAAGACACGGATGGCAGCCCCAATGTCTCGTAAGTCCCTCTTGGTTATGTATGATCAGGGTCTTGGGGTCCCCATCAATTGTTGTTAAAGTGCAGAGGAGAGACCAGCTCACTCAGAAACTCACATGAGAGTTTAGCGAGGGTTTAATTTATTATTATTATTTTTTTTAATTTATTTTTGTGTGTACTGAATGTCCTGTTCTGCATGTAGGTTTGTGCCTCCGTGTCGTGCAAATGACCGGAGGTCAGCGAGGGTCTTGGATTCCCCTGGAAACTTAGTATTCTCCTGGAATTAGACGGTAGTTACAAGACGGTTCTTAGCCACCGTGTGGGTGCTGGGGATCGCAGACTGGGTCCTCTGAAGAGCCGTCGGAGCTCTAACTGTTAGGCTATCTCTCCAAGCTTCCCAGGAGAGTTTAATTTAATTACTACTCCCGGCCAACACTCAACTCGGAAGGGCATGGCCTTGAGGTATGGGTTACAGGGTAATTTATTAGTACAACAGCCAATCAGAGCTAGCATCACAATTTAAAGTTACCAATCAAGTACACCAGCTTAATCAGAGTTTAACAGCTACACGTTAACAGTAATCCCAATGCAGGAGAAACGTGAAGGAAACAAATCTGTCAATTCCTGGAATGATTCTAAGGTAACAAATGGCCTTAATGGTATCTTAGACCAATTATCCCTGAATTTTTACAATCCTCCAATTATCAAACATCATCTCACAAAATTTTCCATTTGATTGTGTTGGCATGCCCTTTGTCTTCAAACTGGAATGATTAGTGCTTTGTCTTTTTTTTATTTTCCCTTTGTTTTAATATATTTTTTTTTTTTTTGTAACTAGAACCATTGTATCCAGTAAAGTAATTTGGAAAGTCTCAGTCTGTGTATTCTCATTTTTTAATGAGATTGTTCCCCAATCCTGAACTTTATAATGCTCCTAATTTTATTTCCTTCCTTCAAGTGAGACAGACACCTAGAGAGGAGCAACTCTACATGTTAAAACCAATAAGGAACCATTTTTTCTTGCAAACGAAGCAGAGTCTACAACAGCCTTATTTGGAAATTGACTTCAGAAAACTTTGATTTTTAGCTTCAGTCCTTTAGCAGTAAGGATGGTGAATCTTTCCTGGGTGTCTGTTATGTGGATTGAATGCAAACTGGATCATTAGATGGACACAACTGAATTTCTTGGCTATATCTCACCAGACCAGTTGATTTTGTAGCTTGCAATGTTCAAGCTGGTCTTGGGTGACTTATTCATTTCTCCTTGGTAGTTTGCATCACACACCCCTGACCACCCCACTAGGGAAGCTAGGAAATAGAGATGAAGCTTGTTGGGTCAGGACTTTGTTAGTTTCTCCTTATTTGTTCCAGGATTTACCCATGTAATGTCCACAGTAATGGGATTGTACTACTCAATAATTCTGAGAGGGCCACACAAGCATAATAACAATGGCCAGTATTATCTGAGAGTCTATGGGACCTCCCTGGCTACCAATCCCAGAACAGGAAGCTCATTCCTGATACTGATCTTTTTATTTGTTAGCCAAACTAAAGGTAATGGCAAGAGTGCTTCCCCTTTATAATTTTATATGTAGATATGCATTTATATTGTAAGAAGTTTCTACAGATTTCCATATAAGTTTTGCAAAAGGCCTTTGGTATTAGATATCCTTTTTCCTACCCCCTTCCTTTACCTGCTCTCCTGCTATCCCCCAACCCCATTTAATTTCTTACACTTGATTTTATTCCATCGTCTCCCCTTTATATCATTTCACTCCTACCTCTCCTCGTCCTTTATGTTTCCTGAGCCTTAGCTGTGAGGACTTTGTTTATAGATGATTCATCCACAGCTTAGAATTCATAGTCATTTATTTTCAACACTTCGAGTAATTGTGAGTCTTTGCATATCCAATTACTCGCAAAAAGAAGCTTCGCTGACACAAAGTTGGTGAGGAACAAAATCTAAGGGTGTAAATATAAATATTTAAAGACAGCTTGACAGCATTATCATTCAGCTGATCACAGCAGTAATTTACACCTAGGGCCTATAATTTCCATAGCCAAGTCCTTTTAACCAGGTTTGTTGTGCCAGGCATGAAATTCCTCCTATAAATCAGAGCTTGTATCCAATCAGAAAAGCAATTCATTACCTCTATAAATGTTGTATCTTTTTGTTCAGAAATCCTTTATAGCTCCAAACTTAAGATTATCTGAGATTACCATGTTCCCTTTTAGGTATTCAAGTCTTGAATTTTAATGGTACTTAGATTAGTCTATTATTTTTTATAAACAGCAGCCTTTTTTTAAATGAGATACAAAGAACCAGTAATGGAAATAGCATGTGAATTGGGAGGGAAATAGGAATACCAACAGAAAAAAGAGGCCTGCTTCAGGCCTCCACTGTGAAACTGAGTATTTAGAAAACAAATATGAAAGGATTCTTTACTCCAAAGGAAAGAAAGAAAAGTAACAATAATGACATTCTGCATTAAATGACATGATTTATGTGTTTCATTCTCTAAGTTACCAGAAGAACACTTATTACTTCAAATATATCAAAAACAATGAGTTGGTACTTAGACATTTTTACCACCATGTGTAAATCTATAATGAAGCCTATATTTGCCTTTTGGGGACACTGTGCAAACTTTTGAAGTTGCAACCTCTGTTTCATTGGAAGATTTATCCTTCAGTTCATACCAATCCTTGAGATAGTGAGACTCCCGGAGCCAGGCTTTACTGCCCAATGGGTCTTTGTTGACTTAAAATAATAGGATTCCACCTCTCCTTTAAAGGATGTGATCTACGTCTTTGTGTAAAATAATTTCAGGCCAGTCATAGGAGTCAGGGAAATCTGAAAAACTGCACAACCTCTCAACTCCAGCGTTAAAGACAGGCTATTATTTCTCAATGAAGCAATTATAATACAAATATTCTTTAAATCACACTAAAATCTTAGATCCACTCTTGGGAATCATCTTGTAAGGGAGAATTTCCTTGTAGCATTGGGGACTGTTGACTCTGTTATAATTTGGTCTTGAGAGGGATACTTCCCTCTCCTGAGTTTTAACCAAGAGCTACCCACTGCAAAGAGAATAGGTAAGACGGTGGTTACAAGGTTGTCACAAAGTCATTGGCAAGCCTGGAACTAATAAACCCATGAGCAATTTTTTTCCTTTACAAGGGTGATATTTTTTCTCTACTAATATTGTTCTGGAGGCAGCAAAGGTGTAATGGAAGGACACTAAACTTGGAGTCGGAAAATCTGAGTATGCTTTTTTCCTTCCTTCTGTTCTTTCAGAGCAACTTAAATTTCAGTGCCTTGTCTGGAACGCTGGAATTATTTTCTCAGAGCCAACACCATCTATTTGACAGTATAATTCTTTATGGGTCAATACATTGATGCATAATAATTACAAGCCTCATGAAATATTAGCATTACTTAAAGTAACCTATTATTTGTTAATATTAATAGGTGAGAATTAAAATGTACACAAAAAAAGAGGACAGANATTTATTTATTTTTATGTGTATGAATGTATTGTCTGCATGCAGGTCTGCGCACCCGTGTCGTGCGATGCCGCGGAGGTCAGAAGACGGTCTCGGATTCCCCTGGAACTGGAGTTCTCCTGGAACCGGAGTCACAGACGGTTCTCAGCCGCCATGTGGGTGCTGGGGATCGAACCCGGGTCCTCTGCAAGAGCGGTCGTAGCTCTTAACCGCTAGGCCATCCCTCCAGCCCCGCAATTTCCCTTTTTTATTCAATCATGGATATTCTTTGGTTGGCAAAAGATATATTTCAGGTCAGTTTCTTTCTTGGAAACTTGCTTATTGATTTCTGGTGTTCTTATATCTCTCTGTGTTTTGTGTCTACAAGAACTGAAGGTGAATTCTCAATCATTATTATTTAAAATATTTCTCGGACTAGAGAGATGGCCTAGCAGTTAAGAGTGCCTACTGTTCTTGCAGAGGACTCGGGTTCAATCCCCAGCACCAGCAAGGCAGCTGAGAACTGTCTTTAACTCCAGTTCCAGGGGAACCCAACACTCTCTTCTGACCTCCGCGGGTGCGACATTGCACAACATGAGTGCACAAACCTACATTCAGACATTACATTCATACACATAAAAATAAATATAAATTAAAAAAAATTTCTCACTATTTTCTTCTCTTTTTAGTATCTATTTGTAAATTTATGGCATAATGCTTGGGCATTCAATTATATTTATTTTCATTCATTCACTCTCCCCTGGGATTTTCAACTTTGGAAGTTTCTAGTGAGCTATCCAGACATGCAGAAATATTCTTTTTTGCCCAAGGAACTTTTAGTATTCTGATAATTCCTCAAAAGGTACACTTTATTCCCACATGTTATTTTTTATGAGGAGAATATTTGTTGGGTTCTAAGAATTCCCAGATCTCTGCTAGTATTGCCTGTCTTTATGTATTGCCTGCTTTATTCACTATAGCTCTTAGCACATTCATCACAATGTTTTTAAAATACCAGTCACATTGTTAGGGTCTGAGAATCCACACCAGACACACTGAAGGATGGAAAACTAAGACTTTATTTCACACAAATAAACCAGCATGCTGGGGTAAGAGATAAAAAAGGCCCTGACTCTGATAACTTGGCTTGCAGGCCTTTTATACAGGGTCTAGGAGAATTTTAGTGGGATTTGAGTAACTTCTAGCCTTATTGGATAATAGCAGGGTTATAAATCATGATAACGTCAACCTACCTACCCCCAAATGCCAACAGTTATCTTTAGATACAATCCTGTGACTGGAAAGAGATAGTATTGGGTCACTCTACCTGCCCTCACATACCAACAGTTATCTTTAACAAGTTTAATTTTATTAGCTGCTTTTGGTGCCCTGAGCAACTGACCTCTTCCCTGAAAATGTCAGTGTCCAGTAAACTTTGAGCAGCTTACCTTTTCCCCAAATTGGGCAGATTCCAGTAACTGATACATAAATGGTCAAAATGGTGGCTGTACTCAAAATGGAGTCAGTGTGGGCCCCTCTTATATTCCTCCCTTGAGTTGTATACTGGGAGGCTAAATCTTAGACTCCATCATCCTCTTCCTCAGGGGAGTCATATATGGAGCCATACCTGGTCCTGAGTACCATGATTGTATCCACCCTCTTCAGTCCCAGAACCAAAATTCCAGGTCCCTCACCCAATTCCAAATCGCTGAGGCCCCCTCCCTGTTCACACTCTACCAATGGAGAGTTGGGGCATCTCCCATCTCTGTGCTCAAGGAGAAATAATGCATTCAGTTTCTCCTGAGCTCCCCAGTCCAGAAACTCGAGTTTAACCAGAACCAAGTGAAAGTCCTCTCTTACCCAAAAGACACGGATGGCTGCCCAAATGTCTCTAGTCCCTCTGGTTATGTTATGATAGGGTCTTGGGGTCCCCATCAAATTGTTGTAAAGTTGCAGAGGAGAGACCACTCACTCACTAAACCACATGGAGTTTTATACGAGGGTTTAATTTATTATTATTATTTTTTTAATTTATTTTTGTATGTGTATGAATGTACTGTCTGCATGTAGGTTTGTGCATCCGTGTCGTGCAATGACCCGGAGGTCAGACGAGGGTCTTGGATTCCCCTGGAACTAGTATTCTCCTGGAATCGGAGTTACAGACGGTTCTTAGCCACCGTGTGGGTGCTGGGGATCGAACCTGGGTCCTCTGCAAGAGCAGTCGGAGCTCTTAACTGTTAGGCTATCTCTCCAGCTCCCAGGAGAGTTTAATTTAATTACTACTCCCGGCCAACACTCAACTCGGAAGGAGCATGGCCTTGAGGTATGGGTTACAGGGTAACTTATAAGTACAACAGCCAATCAGAGCTTAGCATCACAATTAAAGTTACCAATCAAGTACACCAGCTAATCAGAGTTTAACAGCACACTTAAGGTTACCAATCAAGGGGAAACGTGAAAGGCAAACAAATCAATCACTTTGAGAATGACTAAGGAAACAATGGCTTAATGGTATCTTAGAACATTATCCCTGAATTTTTACAATCCTCCATTTCAACATCATCTCACAAAATTTTCCATTCTGATTGTGGTTGGATGCCCTTTGTCTTCAAACTGAAATATTAGTGCTTTGTCTTTTTTTTTTCCTTTGTCTTTTAATATATATATATATTTTTTTGTAACTAGACATGTATCCAGTAAAGTAATTTGGAAAGGTCTTCAGTCTGTAGTATTCTCATTTTTAATGAGATTGTTCCCCAATCCTGAACTTTATAATGCTCCTAATTTTATTTCCTTCCTTCAAGTGAGACAGACACCTAGAGAGGAGCAACTCTACATGTTAAAACCAATAAGGAACCATTTTTTCTTGCAAACGAAGCAGAGTCTACAACAGCCTTATTTGGAAATTGACTTCAGAAAACTTTGATTTTTAGCTTCAGTCCTTTAGCAGTAAGGATGGTGAATCTTTCCTGGGTGTCTGTTATGTGGATTGAATGCAAACTGGATCATTAGATGGACACAACTGAATTTCTTGGCTATATCTCACCAGACCAGTTGATTTTGTAGCTTGCAATGTTCAGAGCTGGTCTTGGTGATTATTGCATTTCTCCTGTGGTAGTTTGCATCACACACCCCTGACCACCCCACTAGGGAAGCTAGGAAATAGAGATGAAGCTTTGGGGTCAGGACTTGGTTAGTTTCTCCTTATTTGTTCCAGGATTTACCCATGTAATGTCCACAGTAATGGGATTGTACTATCAAATTCTGGAGGGCCGACACAAGCAATAACAATGGCCAGTATTATCTGAGAGTCTATGGGACCTCCCTGGCTACCAATCCCAGAACAGGAAGCTCATTCCTGATACTGATCTTTTTATTTGTTAGCCTATAATGGCAAGAAGTGACATTTTCCCCTTATTATATTTTATATATGTATATGCATATATTGTAAGAAGTTTCTACAGATTTCCATATAAGTTTTGCAAAAGGCCTTTGGTATTAGATATCCTTTTTCCTACCCCCTTCCTTTACCTTGCTCTTCTATCCCCCAACCCCATTTAATTCTTACTATGATTTTATTCCCATCTCTCCCTTTATATCATTTCACTCTACCTCTCCTCTTCCTTTATGTTTCCTGAGCCTTAGCTGTGAGGACTTTGTTTATAGATGATTCATCCACAGCTTAGAATTCATAGTCATTTATTTTCAACACTTCGAGTAATTGTGAGTCTTTGCATTATCCAATTACTGCAAAAAGAAGCTTCGCTGACCAAGTTGGTGAGGAACATAAATCTAAGGGTGTAAATATAAATATTTAAAGACAGCTTGACAGCATTATCATTCAGCTGATCACAGCAGTAATTTACACCTAGGGCCTATAATTTCCATAGCCAAGTCCTTTTAACCAGGTTTGTTGTGCCAGGCATGAAATTCCTCCTATAAATCAGAGCTTGTATCCAATCAGAAAGCAATTCATTACCTCTATAAATGTTGTATCTTTTTGTTCAGAAATCCTTTATAGCTCCAAACTTAAGATTATCTGAGATTACCATGTTCCCTTTTAGGTATTCAAGTCTTGAATTTTAATGGTACTTAGATTATTATTATTTTTTTTGAAAACAGAGCTTTTTAATGAGATACAAAGAACCAGTAATGGAAGTAGCAGTGTGAATTGGGAGGGAAATAGGAATACCAACAGAAAAAAGAGGCCTGC
Organism: Rhizomys pruinosus; assembly: GCA_009823505.1. Lineage (NCBI taxonomy): Eukaryota > Metazoa > Chordata > Mammalia > Rodentia > Spalacidae > Rhizomys > Rhizomys pruinosus. Next base: position 35,219 of record VZQC01004035.1, on the reverse strand, counting down.
TTCAGGCCTCCACTGTGAAACTGAGTATTTAGAAAACAAATATGAAAGGATTCTTTCTCCAAAGGAAAGAAGAAAAGTAACAATAATGACATTCTGCATTAAATGACATGATTTATGTGTTTCATTCTCTAAGTTACCAGAAGAACACTTATTACTTCAAATATATCAAAAACAATGAGTTGGTACTTAGACATTTTTACCACCATGTGTAAATCTATAATGAAGCCTATATTTGCCTTTTGGGGACACTGTGCAAACTTTTGAATGTTGAACCTCTGTTTCATTGGAAGATTTATCTTCAGTTCATCAATCCTTGAGATAGTGAGACTCAGGAGCCAGGCTTTACTGCTTCCAATGGTTTCTTTGTTGACTTAAAATAATAGGATTCCACCTCTCCTTTAAAGGATGTGATCTACGTCTTTGTGTAAAATAATTTCAGGCCAGTCATAGGAGTCAGGGAAATCTGAAAAACTGCACAACCTCTCAACTCCAGCGTTAAAGACAGGCTATTATTTCTCAATGAAGCAATTATAATACAAATATTCTTTAAATCACACTAAAATCTTAGATCCACTCTTGGGAATCATCTTGTAAGGGAGAATTTCCTTGTAGCATTGGGGACTGTTGACTCTGTTATAATTTGGTCTTGAGAGGGATACTTCCCTCTCCTGAGTTTTAACCAAGAGCTACCCACTGCAAAGAGAATAGGTAAGACGGTGGTTACAAGGTTGTCACAAAGTCATTGGCAAGCCTGAAGAATAAACCTTGAGCAAATTTTTTCCCTTTACAAGGTGATTCTTTTTTCTCTACTCAATATTTCTGGAGGCAGCAAAGGTGTAATGGAAGGACACTAAACTTGGAGTCGGAAAATCTGAGTATGCTTTTTTCCTTCCTTTGTTCTTTCAGAGCAACTTAAATTTCAGTGCCATTGTCTGGAACCTGGAATTTATTTTCAGAGCCACAACCATATTTTGAAAGTAATAATTATGGGGTCATACATTGCATGATAAAAATTAAGCCTCATGAAAATAGCATTACTTAAAGTAACTATTATTTGTTAATATTAATAAGTGAGAATTAAAATGTACACAAAATAAAGAGACAGAAGTGTTTATAATATTCTGTAGTGGGTCCCAACAGAAACATGAGCAGATGAAGGGAGTTGCTAATTGACTTAATTTTTCTTCCTTAATATAAGACAGAAATGAGCACTACCTCTTTTACAGAGTCAATGCAATCTGGTTCAATATCTGGATATATTTCTTTTCAATAGAAATTGAATTTCGTGGTTACTTTTTTAAGTGTATCATATATACAAAACCCTTCTTATGAGGGAGTAACATCTTAAGTTACTTTAACTCTCAAGCATTCTAATCTTCTCCATGGCAATGCACCTCTTTCTTTGGAATGCATATACATAAAATTAATACTTTAGTAGGAAATAGACTGTCCACATTTAAGTGGAAGCACTGTTTCTATTCATGTGAACACTCCATTGAAACTATGGATATAGAAGAGTCAAATAATCTTGAGGTTAAAGAAAAAATATGTGAATACAGGACAATCTCGTTTTCTACCTTGGTATATGTGACAGAAGGCCTTTTAATAAGTAAATTTAAATGTTCTCATCACTGTTAAACTTATTCATTCAAAGGACAGTTTTCTTTTTCTTGATGTTTCTATTTTATTGCTAAACTGAAGTGAAATTAAAGCTTTAATTCTATACCTTTACTGCTTACTCCATGGAAAGCTCACAAGCTTTTCAAGTACTTGAATTGAATCATCTTATCTTTATTTCCCTCAACAGAGCACCAAATGGGAGCTATTGAAGCAGAAAGAGGAGATACTGGATGCTGAAATCAGATCTGGGTTGAGTTTTGTGATTGAGGTGCTTTATTTTCCCCCTCAACTAAATTGCTTTAATATTTAATCAAGAAAAAAATTGTCAACCTTAGGTGAATTACCACAAATTTTACAAATGTTCCATATATTTTTATAAAATGTAAATAATTCTTATATAATACACTTTGGATCACTTTACCGATTTATAATTTTTAAATATATTTTCTGATCACTGCTTTCTTTGGGTCTTTTTGAGCCAGGGTCTCCCTGTGGCTCTGGCTGTCCTGGAACAGATTGACCTTGAACTCACAAAGATCCACCTGCCTCTGCCTCCCAAGTGCTAGTATTAAAGGCATGCACCAACACGCCTGGCTAAACAATGCTTTTATAGTGGTTAACTAGAAGGATGAGTGAGAATATTGAGAAATTTTGCCCACTCATTAAGACCTGCATTAAATAGCAAAGTGTTTTCTAGATAGCTAGAGAGTCCCTGAAATGTTTGTACAAATGCAGTGGAAATGTTATAATATAACCACATGGAAAGACTTAAACATATGAGATAGGTAAAGGTCATTGCTATCATGAGGTCTCAGGAAATTGCTGGGCTTAGTGCAAATAACAGGCTGATATAATGAAAAAAATGTGGCTTTTCCACTTAAAAATATCTACAGTTTTATTTTAAGTGAAGAATGTAGTAAACTTAAATATAATTATTTCCTCAGGGTTGCCATTATCTGAAACATGAAAAATCCCAAGGTGATCTGAATGAAATGATCCAGAGGTAAATGAATTTTCTCAATACTTGACAGTAAGCACACAGCATGGACATCTTATACAGATAACAAATCTCAGCTCCTGAGGCCAGGACATTCTGAACTGTTCCAGAACCTACTAATGTGGCTTGGGTTACTTTTATAATACTGTAAAATCTTCCCTGCTGGAGATGGTAGTATATGCCTGCATTTCCAGCATTCTGCAAGGATTTTGGCTGAGCATCAGAGCAAGTTCATGGTCATCCTGAGCTGGTCAGAGCCTGTTTCCCCTAAAATTCCAAGGACAGGAATACAGCACAGTGGCTGAGCACTTGGCTGTCATGGTCACGGCCTTTAGTCAAACTCAACATTAGTACTTGTGGGAATAGTGTTCCTAAGTTCATTTTCGTCTCTCTGATAATTTTGCTTTATTGTTAAAAAATATATATTTTTACTGAATATTTGTATATTCCATACACAGCATCTTAGGCCTCTTTATACCCACTTCCTCATTGGTATGCTCCCATACTTCTCCAACTGAATTTCATACTATTTACATTAAAGACTAAAGAATTAAGTTAGTTTCCTGGTGTTACTCAGCGCAAGTTCATCCACTGGGGTCTAATCAGCTTATCTACTCCTTTAAGGAGATCTGCTCTTCCTCATCTCCTAGTAATCAGCTGCCCAATAGTCCTTTGGCTAATATTAGGGCCTGCTACCCATTTCCCCAGTTGTGTGCTACATTTTTGTTTATTTGAGTTCACATGGGTCTCCTGAACACTGTCACCATTGTTGTAAGTTCATCTCTCTGATAATTTAATTTCTTATCCATCAAAGAATTGACATCTAAAAGAAGGGGACCACTTAGGTGTTTATTTATCTGATAATTATTTTTCCTGAAAAAGATCTTAAATTAAGAATATAACAGACTTATTTTAGAAACCAGGTTTTTACCTACAGATAAATTATCCTTTCTCTAACAAGTACAAGAATATGATAGTTTATTTTCTGCGATATTTGGTTTTCTCGGTTTGTATTTTTTCCCAAATTATAGGTTCATAGTGGTGTTTCATTGTGGGTTAATTTAGATTTCTGTTCATTAATGATACTGAATCTTTTTCCAGTGTTCATTTGCCATCCTTAAAAATTTTGATAAGCTTCAATAAAAATTGGCTTTGAAACAAATAAATGTGGAAAATAATAGAAATAAAATTTGATCCCATATGTGCTTAAAGCATTTGTTCATTTTTTCTTGAGATGGAGAAATTGCTTGATATTTATTGTTGGATATGACGTTTGTAAATATTTTTCTCAATTTGAACTAATTTTTCATTTTCATTCAAAGAACTATTACAGATGTTACAGCTTTTGATTTTGAATCAGTTTTAAAGTTCCAAAAATATTAATGCTTACAAATATCTTGTACTATAACATAATGATATATCATTTTTGTAAAATATGTGTGTGTATCAGTATTTTGACTCCATGCATGTAAGTCCACTCATGCATGTAATGCCCGCAGTAACCAGAAGAGTGTAACAGATCCTCTGGAGTGAAAGATGGTTGTTAGACAGCATAGGGGTGCTGGAAACTTGGGTCATCTGCAAGTGTATACAGTGCTTTTATTTATTTATTTATTTATTTATTTATTTATTTATTTATTTATTTATATGAATGTACTGTCTGCATGTAGGTCTCTGCACCCGTGTCGTGCAATGCTGCGGAGGTCAGAAGAGGGTCTCAGATTCCCCTGGAACTGGAGTTCTCCTGGAATTGGAGTTACAGACGGTTCTCAGCCGCCATGTGGGTGCTGGGGATCGAACCCGGGTCCTGTGCAAGAGCGGTCAGCGCTCTTAACTGCTAGGCTATCCCTCCAGCCCCCTGCTGAGCCATGTATCCAGGCCTGACTATTTTAATTTGTTAACCCTGCTACAATACATAGTGTTTTAACTTCTCCAGTTTTCCAACTAGTATTTTATTTTCCTGCCAGGATGCTCCCAGGAACCTCCCATCAGATTTTTCTTGAGGTTTTTCCTTACTCTCTTTAGTCTTCTGAAGTCCTTAACTGTTCTATACACTTTTGTTGTCTTTCACAAGCTTAATTCCCAAATTTTAATTTCTAATTACTCAAATTATCATATCTGAAAAAATTCATGAATTGCATTTGTGATCTTTAGGAAACTAAGATCACAAAGAGATGCTTCTATTTGTATTCAGAGGAATTTCACATAGAAATTTTGTACTTAGCTCCAATATACATTTAAGTGTACTTTTGTATAAAGAGTTAAGCATAGATCTAGTATAACTGCCTTTTTATTTGGTATTCAGTTTTTCAAGAGCTGATTTTACAAAAGAAAAACAAAACTACTCCACTCTTACTAGATTGTTCAAATTGTCAAAATCAATTCAGTATGTTTTTAGTTTAGTTTTTTTTTTCTAAGTCCTATTGAGTTTTAAGTCTCTTCCTTCACCAATGCTACATTTCCTCAATTAATGTAACAATGTAACACTATTGTAAACATCAAAATCTGCTAGTGAGGATCTCCTTCTCCTCCACCTTCTCCTCCTTTTCCTCCACCTTCTCCTCCTTTTCCTCTTCCTCTTCCTCCTCCTCCTTGTTCTTCTCCTCATCCTACTTCTTCCTTTTTTGTAATACAGCATCTCTGTGGTCCCAGATGGCCCAGAACTTGCTATGTAGACCTGGATGGCCTCTCTCTTGCTAGGATTAAAAGTGTCTGTCCCTATGCACAACAATTAAGAGACTTCTAACTTGATTTTTACAAAATTGGTTTCATGTTTTAAAACTTTTTAATATAGATAGTAGAATCTGCATCTTATTGTTATTAATACCTATACTGAGGTTCAGATTGTTTGCATTGATTATATACTTTAATTTGAAAAACATTATTTCTTTATTTTTCTTTTTTGTTTATTTTAGCTAGCCTGGAACTCACTCTGTACACCAAGATGGCCTTGAACTCATAGAGTTCTGCCTCTGGAGTTCTAGGATTAAAGGCATGCGCCACCACACCCAGCTGGAAAACCTGATTTCTTCACAATGTTACTTTACCCAGTTCATAAACAAGGCGTTTTATTATTATTATTATTATTATTAGTAGTAGTAGTAGTAGTAGTAGTAGTAGTAGTAGTATTTATGTGCATGAGTGTACTGTCTGCATGTAAGTTGGTGCACCCATGTCATGCAATGCCACGGAGGTCAGAAGAGGGTGTCGGATTCCCCTGGAACTGGAGTTAAAGACGGTTCTTAGCCACCATGTGGGCGCTGGGAATCGAACCCGAGTCCTCTGCAAGAGCAGTCGGCGCTCTTAACCGCTGAGCCATCTCTCCAGCCCCCGAACAAAGCATTTTATCCATTTAAAGGTATATTTCTTTTGACAAGCACTAAATTTAAAATATACTGATCATCTACATATTTGGGTAGGTTTTAAACTACCTACTTTGTTTCTATTGTAAATACTACTATTTAATTTCATTATCTTTCTGCTTTTATAAAGACAGGATATTTTCTGGATATTGATTTTCCATGTGCTGATTTCCTGTGTTTAGTTATTAGTATTAATAGCCTTTATTGTAAATCTATGAACTATATTGATAAATAACCACATCTTTTTATATCTCTCCATTTAAACTCTTGCCTTTTTTTCTCCTTTGTTGTTATAACTAAGCTCCAAATTTCATGTTAAATGTTTCTATTCATTAGGTATTTATCACATTCTTGGTGCCCAAATATTATTTTACTCACTTGATTGTTTAAATTAATTTAGTTCTTTTATGTGTATAAGTGCTTTTTGCTGCATGTATTATGTAAGTGCACTCATAAGGGGCAGAAGAGGGCATTGGATCACCTAAAACTGGGGATAAGGATTTTTTCTTTTTGGCCAGTTGGGTTCTGAGTTCTGTGAACTGAACGTACCTTTGTAAGAACAGCCCATGTTCTTAATTGCTGAGCCATCTCTCCATCCTCAAGTTTTTATAATTTAGATGTTTCTGGTGAGAAGATCTATCCTGGCTAATCCTGGCTCAAGTCTGGCTAACCATATCTCATGAAACTTTATAGAATATATTTTAGTATAATTTTTAAATTAAAAAAATAATTACTTTTAAATTCCAATTATTTATTTTACCTTTAATAATACCAGTATCTGAGTAAATTAAGAATTGGTGTCTTTTCATCATCTTTTCTAAAGAACTGATTGCTTTTTTTGTACATTGTATTTAGGAAACTTCATAAGATGTAGTTTCTGAATAATATTGATATTCTCTGAAGAGCATGATGCCTCTTTGCTCATTCAAGTTATTAAGTTCTGTTCATATAAGACAAGTAGTTTCTCCTCCAGCTGTTCTGTTCCCAATGATTGCCACATTAGTTTCAAAATATTCAGTGTACTGGATTGAATTTATGCTCCAAATTTCCACTGGAAAATGATCATGTCTCTAATTTCTCTAATTATCATTGATAGTCTTTAATATCTCTTTGAGACATGAGTTGCTTGGAATGAGCTGTGACTTCAATCATTTTCAAAATATACTTGTCTACATAAATATATGCCACATCAACACATATACATACACAGACACGCACACTCACACATACTCACAAACACACACATATCACTCTACTGTGTTCAGAAACATACTCCAGAAGATTTTGTTTCTCACAATGTTTTTAATTCTTTCCCAATCTTGTACTGTCTTAGTCACAGCTGTAGGAAGGAGGAAAGGAACAGGAAAGGAAAGGACAAGGAGAGTAAGGATTCAAGAGGATTTCCTCACACATTAGTAAGCACAGAGATACATCTTATCAGGGTCCTAAGTCAAAAGATGGATGGATGTTTAATTTTATTATCCTAAATAACTAAGACAAAATTCAGTATTTTAATCTAACTTCAGCACTGAATCATGAGAGTGAAGAGATGAAAAAAGAAGGAACTCCTCATTTATGGAGTAAGCTTCCAGATGTTATTCCTTTACTGTCTGCTTCCTTTTGCTTACCTCACAGGGTGCTTAGGAAAATATTTGTTTCTTAACTGATGTTCTAATTATAATTTGTGAGAAATACAAACTCTTCTGCCATTAACTTAATTTGGATAAACCAAAATGCCTAGTGTTTTCTTAAAACTTTTTATTTTTCTATATGTTTTTATATAGAGATCTGCTCCATGTCAGAAGATTCCTTGTTTAAAGATGAAAACAGCACTTCTATAAGGAGCTCCTTCATTTGTCATCAATCTATGTTTATATTCTGGGGGCTGTGATACATTTTGATTTCCAAATCTGAGATGCAGAATCTCTCAGTGGTGACAGAGTTCATCCTGCTGGGTATCCCGCACACAGAGGGCCTGGAGAAAGTGCTCTTTGTCTTGTTTCTGTGCTTCTACATCTTCACACTTATGGGAAACCTGCTCATACTCCTTGCAATTGTGTCCTCCACATGGCTGCACACACCCATGTACTTCTTCCTTTGCCAGTTGTCTGTGTGTGACATGTTTTTCCCTTCTGTGAGTTCTCCCAAGATGTTGTTCTACCTCTCTGGACACAGCAGAGCCATATCCTATGGAGGTTGTGTTTCCCAACTTTTCTTCTACCATTTCTTGGGTTGTACTGAGGGTTTCCTATATACAGTGATGGCTTATGACCGGTTTATAGCTATATGTTACCCTCTACGCTACTCCATAATCATGAATCACAGAGTGTGTGCCATCCTGGCTATGGGGACACTAGTATCTGCCTGTGTTCAGGCAACATTTCTAAGCACTCTCACATTCCAGTTGCCCTACTGTGGCCCCAACGAGGTGGACTATTCCTTCTGTGATATGCTAGTGCTTCTAAAGCTCGCATGTGCAGACACATCATCACTGGAGATGGTGGCATTCATCAGTGTGGGTGTCATGCCCCTCAGCTGCTTTTTCCTCATCCTCACCTCCTACAGCTATATAGTCTTTTCTATCCTGCAGATCCGCTCTTTGGAGGGCAGACAGAAAGCCTTTTCCACCTGCAGTGCCCACCTCACTGCCATCCTGCTTTATTTCATGCCTGTTGTTTTTGTGTACTTAAAGCCTACAGCAAACCCCTGTGTGGATGCAGCAGTTCAGGTCTTCAATAACTTGGTCATCCCCATGCTGAACCCCTTGATCTACAGCCTGAGAAATACAGAAGTAAAATGTTCTCTGAGGAAAATACTGCAGCACATGACTTATCCTGGGAAGTTTAGATGAAGGTTCAGGAATGAACACTTTAACACCTTGGTTCCCCAAAACGATTTCATTTTATGAGAGAGCATAGAGTTTTAACACTGCCTCATTTTTCTAATTAAAAATACCTCTGGATGAGAGTCAAGTCAGGTTTTCCACATGTGATTCAGAGTACAGGCTTCTGTATCACCTACAGTGTCCTCTGTTGGTCCTAAAGACTAATGCAAGAAAACAAGGAAACGGTACACAAGAAGATTCTGTAAATAGGAGGCTGATTTTGTTGGACATTCATTACAGACTGAGCAGCATGAACAAGTACATGCAATGTCCACACTATAGCTGATTTATGGTTTGGATAGTCTGCTTTAGAAATTCTGTGGCTTTACTCTTCCCTGTCAAAAAATCATTTCAATAGTTTGCCGGGCATGGTGGCACACACCTTTAATCCCAGCACTCGGGAGGCAGAGATAGGTGGATCTCTGTGGGTTGAAGGCTGGCCTGGTCTACAGAGTGAGCACCAGGACACCTGGTACTAAAAGGGAGACCCTGTCTCAAAAATACCAAAAAAAAGTGTAGAAATCATTTCAATAGTCATAGCTCATAGCCTTTAAAGACCTTTTATTACATAAAAGAAACAGTGGAATATTCATATTTTCTATTCATTCAACAAATAATCACCTTTTGGATGGTCATTACTTTGGGCTAATTGTACTGTAGGGTTCTAAAATTTGGAAGCAGGTTACCAATCAGTTAAATGCTGAGTGAAATGATAATGACATCCAGTGGATGTTAAATTTCAAAGACCTCTATTTAAGCTATCTTCTGTTAGTTACTTAAATTAGGTATCAAAAAAGAAACCTTCATCTAATCTCCTTTCCAGTTGCTGGCTTGTTGAGACTAAGACACTCCTGGATCAACATAGGTTATTGTCATTGCTCTTGGGGCCTTCGAGAACTTGATGGTAACACTTTCTAAAGGCATTCCCTACTTCAGACACAGGCCTTTAAAGAATCAAGCTAGAAATGACCTAGAAGTCTCCTACCTGAGGATTATTTTTCATAGTACCAGAAAGCACTATGCAAACTGCAAGAGGAGAGAAGACAACAATTTCCTATACAGCTATAAGCCTACAAATCACACTACACCCATCTTGGAAAAATGTCCCCAATGTTGCAGTAGTGGCATTTATACAGTGGAGAGACAGCATCTCCTAAAGGGTTCTCAGCCACATTCATGAAATAATTTAAGAACGGACTCAAAGGAAGCTTTGGAGGAATTTTATTAAAGACAAATCCTCAGGGCAAGGAAGCTGTGAATCTTGGCACCTCTCTTGAGTAAGAGAATGGATGGGAGAAGGTGAAATGTCATGACCTCATGCTTTCTTAGAGCCTGTACCAATATCAGGCCGGTGGCAGACGAGCAGTTCCATGGTGTGTAGAAGAGAATGTGAAGAGAGAAAGGCAAAGAAATACAAAATGTTGGGGCCTCCTGAAGCATTAGGGAAAGCATGGTTAGAAAAGAGGCATAAAGGAAAAACTGATATTTGTGCTTTTCTGAATAATTCAGAAAAATGGACAAAGTTTTTGGAAAACTACATGTCTGCCTGGGACTGGATCCAAAGGAACCGTAAGAGGCAGGTCAAGAAAATCACCTCCTCAGTGTACAATATGTTCTGCCAATTTCTACAGCATGCCTTAAGTTGAACTCAGCTTCTTAGGACTCCCAGTAGGATCAAGGAAATAACTTGGAAAAATTGAAATGCTAATATTTCAACTAGGCCAGATTATTGTTTTTATTTTTTTATTGAACTTTTGCACATTTCATTCAATAGTTCTTAAAGAAATTTAGAGCCCTCCCCACTCATGTACCCTTACCCACCACCACTGGGCCTTATGTATTCCCCCATACATGGTAAGTTCTATCCAGTCAAGCATTTGTAATCAGATGCCCTTTGGTACGAATTCATCCACTAAAGTCTAGTCAGCCCATCTAGAGATCTTAACATGTACTGTCCTTTACCCAGTAGTAATCAGTCTCCAACAGTTCTCAGATTAGAGTGGGCTCACCTCCCATTTTCCTTGCTCCACTCCCAGCCCTAGTCTGATTATCTTGACCTGAGAACTGAGCTCCATTAGGCCATTGCCACAACTTCACATGAGCAAGCTTCCAGTGGTCTGAAAGTTTCTGCCTCCTGATGTTCATGAACCAGCCCTGTCTCTTAAAGTCTTCCCTCCCCCTCTTCCACAATGGTCCCAGAGCCATGGGTGGGTGAGGTTTAATATAGGAGTTCTATTCAATGACACATATTCAGAAGTCTATTATTCTTTAAAACTTGTCCTGATGTGGCTGCCTATGTGCATCTTACTTTGTTGTACAAAGAAGCTTCAATGATGAGAGGTGAGATGCACTAGTTTTCTCCTTACTCCACATTCTGCTATGCTCCATGAGCCTGAGGAGTACAGGTTCAACTGTAAATATATCACTTAGGCCTTGCCATCTCTCAGACATTTATTCACTCTGTGTGACCGGTTGTGTGCTTCTGCAGGAGCTATCATCTGTTTCAAAAAGAAGATTCTTTGATGAGTACTGTGCAGTATAATTGTCTATAATTATAAGCATACATATTTAGCATATGGTAAGAAAGTACATTTGTTTAGAGATATGTCAGAGATACAGTTTACTTTTTTTTTTTTTTTTTGGTATTTTTGAGCCAGGGTCTCCCTTTAGTCCCAGCTGGACTGGAGCTTGCTCTGTAGACCAGGCTGGCCTTGAACTCACAGAGATCCTCCTGCCTCTGCCTCCAGAGTGCTGGGATTAAAGGTGTACACCACCACATCCGACAGAGATACAGTTTTCTATAGTATCTATCACCTCCCCAGCCATGTTTATTTGGCTCTGTTTACAGTGCCAACTATGAGTCCACTCCCATTGAGATGGCTTTAAGCCCAGTTAGGCAACTGTTTATTACACCCCCACCCCCCAGATAACAGTGCTATTGCTGCACCATTAGAAGTCATTTGTTGTGCCAATCTTTATGGTTATTAGGCTTTATGGCTGGGTTGGAGCATTTTTCTCCTTTAGCAGCTTTCAAAGTATACTCTAGAACCATGAGAGCTAAATTTCAGAAAGAATGCTTAAGGAATTGGTCAGGAGGGATCATAACTCAACACAAATAAAGCTAAATTCAACACACTCATGCCAACACCATTTTACGAGGAGAAAATTTGGAAGCATTCCATTTAAAAATAAAAAAAACAGGCAGGGCTATCTACTAGCTCCACTCCTTTTTATTTATTTTTTATTTTATTTTATTTTTTAATTTTTTTATTTAATTTTATTTATTTCCTTATGTGTATGAATGTAGTGTCTGCATGCAGGTCTGTGCATCCGTGTCGTGCAATGCCACAGAGGTCAGAAGAGGGTCTCGGATTCCCCTGGAACTGGAGTTCTCCTGGAATTGGAGTTTCAGACGGTTTTCGGCCGCCATGTGGGTGCTGGGGATCGAACCCGGATCCTCTGCAAGAGCGGTCGGCGCTCTTAACCGCTAGGCCATCTCTCCAGCCCCTCCACTCCTTTTTAGTATAGTGCTTGAAACTCTTTTGAGAGCAATAAGATAAGAGAAGAAAATTAAAGAAGTAGTAGTTAGAAAATTAGAGGTAAAATTATTTGTAGGTAAAATGATATTATACATAAGAGATCCCAAAAATTCCACCAGAAAACTCTTAGAATGATTAATATTTTCAGTAAAGTGGCAGATTACAAAATTAACTTACAAAAGTCAGTAGACATTCTGTATACTAATAACAAGCAATCAGAAAAAGGATTCAAAGAAACCACCCCATTCACAATAGCCTCAAAAAATCTTCAGGAATAAACTCACTCAAAGACATTAATAATCTTCATAATGAAAAGATAATAATCTTCATAAAGAAAGAGATAGAGGAAGGCACTAGGAGATGGAAAGACCTACCATGTAGAATTAATATTGTAAATATCAAAACCCTACCGAAAGCAATATCCAATGCAATGCCAATCAAAATCCCTCAACATTCTTTACAGAGCTAGAAAAAATTCCAGGACAGCCAGAGCTACAGGGAGACCCTGTCTCAAAAAGACAAAAAAAATAAAAAGAAAAAAATTCATCCTAAAATCCATACAGAATCATAAAAGACCTGGGATAACCAAAAAAATCTTGAACAAAAATAAAATCACAGAAGAAATCACCATACCACATCTCAGACATCTGTAATTATATTACAGGGCTATAGTCATCAAAACCACAAGGTTCTGACACAAAAATAGTCACATAGATCAATGGAACACAATAGAATATACAAACATGGGTACATGCAATTTCAGGCACCTGATATTTGACAAAGGTGCCAAGCACACAATGGAGGAAAGTTAGCATCTTCAACAAATGATGCTGGAAAACTTGGGTCTCCACCAGAGGAATGAAATTGGACTCATATTTTTCAACCTATAAAAATGTCAACTCCAAATGGATCAAAGGCCTCAATATAAGACCTTAAACTCTGCAACTGATAGCAGAAAACATAGGCAGTACCATAAAGATGTAGGTGTAAGAAAAGGGACTTCAGCTGCTCAGGCATTAAGGTCAACAGTCAACATTTGGGACCTCATTAAGGTACAAATTATTATTTTTTAACCAGTTCATCATATGGGGCTTTTTGCTACTCTAACAGCACTTTTATCTTGGGGGTAGCCAATAGCTGTCTAAATGGATTAAAGTCTAGCACTAAAAAAGGGAGGTTGTGACTGCTATTGCAACACTATCCAGCTACCAGTGGCTTTTGCAGAAAATGAAGACTATTAGAGTCAAAATGCAGAAAATAAGTGCAATATCTGCATTGCAAGCCCTTCCCCCTTCAGGGAATATGGAGGAAGAGAAGGCAGATGATTGTAAAAGCCAGAGGACTAGGATGCATGATAGTAAATAGTATTGTCTAGACAATGACAGGAAGTCACACCCATAAAATCTAACAATATTGTTTCCTAAACAATTTCTGCATAATGACAATACCAGTTGTCATTCCAGTCATGTCACGTGTCTTCCATGACTGGAACAAATCTTAAATGACCTCACTCAGAGATGAAGAGCTACAGACAGTCCAGAGTTACTGAAAGAGGGAGAATCAGTTCTCTATAGAGATGAGCTCCATCACAGGTTATGCAGCTCCAAGTGCTAAGCTTTAGATATATGTATATACAGCATGATTAAATGGGATCAGTAGGCTACATACATATATATGCAGACACACAACACACACATATGATGTCATGAAGTTTAAAAAGAAGATGTGTTTGATGGAAAATTTTGAGGAAGTGAAAAGTTAGAGGGGTAGGAGATAAAATTAGGGAAATTCAGTATTCATATGTGAAATTGCCCACCCTCACCTTGCTATGATGTTTGGTGGGATTTGGGTGCTGCTTTTTGTTGGTTGGTTTGATTTTGGAGACAGGGTCTCTGTAGAGTTCCAACTGGCCTAGAGCTCAATATGTACACCACAGAGATCTCACAGAGATCTGAGTCCTGGGAGTAAAGGTCTATGACACTGAAGCTGAGGCACATGTTTGCAATTATTTCTTTTATATCAGAATTTTAGCAGGCAAGACTCCTATGAATACTTTGTGGAAATAATCTCTGTCTGCAAAGGCTGATTGACTAATGATAATTTCAGTGATGTGAAAAGTTTGGAATGCTAGAAAACCATAGACCAATTATCTTATGGAATCTTGGGCCTCCTGTCATTTAAGTTAACCTCAATTAGGAGATTACATCTATTAATGAGACTGTCTATGGAGCATTTTCTTGGTTGGTGAATGATGTGGGAGGGCCCAGCCCACTGTGGGTGGTGCTACCTCTGGGCAGGTGGTCCTGGGTTGTATAAGAAAGCAGGCTGAGCACAGGGTAGGGCAGCAAGCCAATAAGCAGTGTTCCTCCAAGGTCACAGCTTCAGTTTCTGCTCCCTTCTTTAAACTTCTGCCATGACTTCTTTCATTGATGGACTGTGTGGTGGTTTGAATGAGAGTGTCCCCCATAGGCTTTAAGTATTCAGACATTTTGTTCCCAGTTGGTGGCACTGTTCTGGGAGCACTTAGAAGGTGTGGCCATGCTGGAGGAAGTACGTCATTGGGGGGCGGGCTTAGTGAGTTCACCAAACTTTGACAGCCTCCAGTCTCTCTCTCTCTTGACTTCCTGTACTCATTTCGAGATGTAAATTTCAGCTTTCTGCTCCAGCCCCAGCCACCATGCCTCCAGCCACAATGGACTCTAATTTCTAATTCCCTGGAACAGTCAATCATCAATCATAAACTCAAATAAACTGTTCCTTTTTATCATTTTTATTTTTATTTTTTGGTCTTTTCAAGACAGGGTTTCCCTGTAGTCTCAGCTGGCCTGGAACTCACTCTGTAGACCAGGCTGGCCTTAAACTCAAAAAGATCCACCTGCCTCTGCCTCCTGAGTGCTGGATTAAAGGCACGTGACACCATACTCAGCAATAAACTCTTCCTTTTATAAGTTTCCTTGGTCATGGTGTTTTATCACAGCAACAGAAAAGTGACTAATACAGACTGCCACCTGGGCTTCATAAGATGAAATAAACTCTTTCCTTCCCAAGGTGCTATTGGGCAGTTTTACAATAGCAACAGAGAAGCTAACTAAAGCACTCCCTTATTGTTTATTATCCAGCTCTGTACATGACTTAACATCTTTGGGGGGGATTAAGTAAATCTTTTGGAACGTTTGAACAGAACTCTAGTCTCCACCAATCAGGGGCTAAAAGAATGTTGTCAGATAGCATCCTAGACATACACCTGAGTTTTCTGTATTTTGCTGTAACTTCCATATGTGATGTACACACCAATGTATTTGAAAAATGTGTTATTTTATGACATTCACACTTCTGTTACTATAAAAAAGTCACAAAATTGTTACCTGATTGAAACAAGGTATTTGGTAAAATCTAAATCTGTGCTCCGGGTTATGGTCACTCATATTTGGCTCCAAATAAACTATCTCTTCTATAACTTTGAGGTAAGAAGTGTTTCTTTTGTCAACTGTCCTAGTATTAATGTTTATCTTCTGTCAACTGTCCTAATATTAATGTTTATCTTCCACTAGTCACCATTATTTCAATTATCTGCCCTAACACTGAATAGTAGTTTCATCTTTAAGCCTACTTTATTTATTTATTTATTTATTTATTTATTTATTTATTTATTTATTTATTTATTTATTATCTTTTTGAGACAGGGTCTCTCTGTAGCCCCAACTGTCCTGGAACCAACTCTGTAGACCAGGCTGGCCTTGAACTCACAAAGATCTGCCTGCCTCTGCCTCCCAAGTGCTAGGATTAAAGGCATGCACCATCATACCCAGCACCACCTTCTGTATTTTTATACCTTTCTTCTTAAATATTTTTTACCCACCAGTTTCCAATGCCTCAGCCATTTCTCAGACTGAAATTTCTTTAGTTGTCTGCACCAAAGATTATTCTAAATTACTTTGTAAAAGTCAGAACATCATCTCTCTGTATATTTGTGGCTTTTATTCCAATTAAAAAGGATTTTATTATGCTATATTAAATGACACGTGTTCAATTTAAAAGAAATGTGTGAAATTGAACAATAATCTGGATGTTAGTGTTAGAAACTGTGCTAAGGGAAAGGAATGGGCCAAGTCATCTCATTGGTCTCCTGACCTTGTGCCAAGCCTCTCCTATCCATTAATTTTTTAACATGGAAATGACATGCGCTTTCAAGTTAAAAATCATGAGGCAGCAGGTGATGAGATCCAAGCAAGCATGTCTTGGGTTTTGAGCTTCTGTCTTTCTGTTCTGAACTTATATCCCAAGTTCTGCATTTAGCTGACATGTGCATTGTATAATCTTGACAGAGAGAAGGAACTGCCCACGGATGTACTGCTTACCATAAACAGGTGCTAACATTTACTGTGGACCTTGTCAGGACTCAGCTTGGAGATTTTGAAAATTTATTGGTTTGCCTTGAGGCTGAGGCTAGAGAAGTTGGATGTGGCTATGGTTCAGCTCCTCCTCCTCCCCTACCATCTACAAATACTAAGGTGGGTGCAAACTCCGACATAGAGCCCATGTGAACATCCCGTGGTTGGTGGAAATTAGGAGTTTGTTCATACACTCCAAATGATTTAATGCTCACAACATTTCATGCAAACCTATTAAGAGGACGATCTTTGCCAAGTTCCTGGCCAAGGCTGACACTCAGTCTCACAGTCACCAGTGTGGCTTTTTGGCCCAGTAGGCTTTCCTATGGAGTATTTATTAAACCTTCTCATTACTTAAGGAAAAAGTCATTAAAATACACATCTCTTTAAAATGTAGAAACTGAGTTCTATGGTGTAGAAGTAAGATTTCCAAAATCACATTTATTCATAGAAATCATAATTTAGGATTCAATCTACCTCATAATAAACAGATTTTCCTTTTCTTTTAATATTTACCAATTCTATAAGAAATTGCACAAGACTAACTCTAACTCTCTGAAAAGCAAACAGGGCCATCTAGAAATAATACAGTTGAAATACTTTCTCCTTTTAGTCTCTAGCAGAAAGAAACCACTTGCAAATCCAATAGGCCCTTTTCACCTGACCTACCTTGAGTCACATAGCCTTGTATATACTTCAACGTTTACTTCTGGTTTTAATTTATCAGACTGAAGTTAGGGGAGGGGAAACCACTGACACCCTTAAATTCTCCCAGGATGGATATTGAATTTCATCTTTCTGGGTAGCCATTTCTTTCGTTGTTGCATAGAACTGTCCTCTGACATGCAGACCACAGACACTAACTTCTCAAGCTTGATTGCCTCTCCTTGCCTAAGATTATCATAGCTAAGCTTATTGCCTTTCATTCTCAGCAAGAAAGAAGGAGCAGGGAGAGTCAGCCTCCTGTTCCTACCAGCAGGTCAGCATTAGTTGTAAGAGAGGAGGACCAAGGGTATATATACTGAGGAAACTAAGGAGAGGGTCTATCATCATTCTGTGTTTCTGTGAGGAAGTCACTGCCCATTCTTGGATGAAGACTTTATAATGTGGCCTTAGGAGGGGATCACCCACATTACACTAACCCATTGTTCTATAAGTAAGCCCAATAACTCACTAGTTTCCCAGACAGTAATTTGGAGAAATTATACCTCAGTTTGTCATAGCGATCAAGGGAAGAGGGAGTAATATTGCTTACACCTCCCAGAAGGAACTGTAACAATACTTGTGGAAAACTTCATTTTTCTTTATGAATGTCTATGTATGAGTAGTTCTTTGAATGTGATTCTATGTTCTATGAATGTGATTCTTCATCTTTCAATACAAGGCTGTTTCTGGCTCTCTACCGGTGTGGTATTTTCTTGGTTTTTATCTTTAAATTCCTGAGAAAAATGAACCTATCAGAACTCCTAGACTGATAACATGCCAACCACAACCAAATACTTATGCCTATAAAAATGCAGGTGAAATCACTAATAATTATAGAGATTTCATCCATGACTTCTCACGTACATAGATCTATGGAGTCAAGATAAAAGAAAATTTAAACCATAAATAGAAAATTTTGATACTACATTTAACCAAATGGTTATTTTACATGAAGATGAATGTTTTAGTCAGTAACCATCTAGAATCTTCTCATGTATTTAATTTCACAAATACATGATTCTGACAAGTTATATTTGGTAAATATTTGCTTGTGCCAGTTGGTAAATTAAAACACTTTATCATAAGCATTCTAAGGAGGAAGAATTATTAACATCCAAAATTTAGAAGATTACTACACAGATATTTAGAAATTTAAACAATGTCTGAATTTGTCATGTATTGTTTAAGGTTGTTAATCCTGAGCTGACAATAACATAGAAGACTTTTCAGGCTTAAAACACCTTTGAAATTACTTGGGTATCCAAGGCAGGAAGATTTTGAGTTTGAGTCCAGCCTGAAAGAAGGTTATGTATCAGAAAGAAAAAAAGTCTTAAAAGATAAAGTTGGAATGTAATACAAGGAATTATTAACATAATGGATAATATATCAATAGATGTTCTAGGTCAATTGGATGGCAATTAGTCAATGGTGCCACACAGGAATCAAAACAAGAAAAATCAACATCTACAAGAAAGTAATAGTTTTAATAATTCAGTGACAGAATGTGCTTCTGCTAATTGCTAGAAAATTGAAAAATAAATACATACAAGCACTTGTATTCAATTCTAAAAGCAAGCAAGCTAGAAATGGTTCATCTGAGGAACACAATGAAATGAGATGAGTCATTTTGTCACACTGGCTTTCTGCTTTGAGAGTTTCCAGATTTTGGGTAAATGAGGTGTGATTCTAAACAGAAAGGATTTCTCAGATATAGAAGTACAGAAGTCAGAGTTCAGAAATGTCAGAGGCCAGTTTTCAGGGCTGAGCATTGGAGAGAAGGGAGCTAGCTCCTCAAGGAACATTTTCCAGAAATTTTCCTGAAATTCCTATAGTAAAATTCTAATTTGGCAATACACAGAGAAAAATTTCCAAAATTAGGTAAATAAAAGCAAACAAAATACTATTGACATGATTAGATGACTTTGTACTAATTTCTTATAGTATGAAAATATTGTTTTCAAATGTAAATTTACAGTGTTTTCATTGTTTATGTTCATCTTTTCCTGTTGACTTATATTCATTTTCATCAATCCTAGCAATATTAGGGTCTCCTGACTGTTATGACTACCATCTTTGAGGGAGCAATAATATCTCATCCACTTTCTTCTATACAGACAAAATAACAGTTACTTATTTTGTATAAATGTTTTCTATCTACTATAAACTCATGGACTTAAAAATTTTCCACCTTACATTTGAAGAGGTGGGGATGCCTCTGTGGGAAAAATCATATCCGGCCAGACAGACAGGGTGAAAATTGTGAAAGATTACACAACATTGGAGCCTAGGAGTTAAAGATACAACTTATTATTTCCCTTTTTTTTTTTGTCCTTCAGGGGGCTCCTTCCCCTTCCTTGCTCATCTCTGTGCTACATGTCACTTTGTCATCACATCACATCCCTCTGCACCATGCCCATGTCACCCCTTCAGACTCTCTCCCTGTCACCTGTATTTCTCATTGCAGTACAGAGCAAACACCTGCAGCCTGCTTCCTCTGGACTGTCAACTCCTGGGCATAGGATTCTGTTTTGTTCTTGACTGTGTATATGTGTACATGTGCATGTGTGTATGTGTGTATGTGTGTGTGTATGTGTATATGTGTATGCACGTATATGTATGTGTATGTATATATGTGTGTGTGCATGTATGTGTATATGTGTGTGCATATGCATGTATATATGTGTATATGTATCTATGTGTGTATGTACATGTGTGTTTGTGTGTATATATGTGTGTGTATATGTGTGTGTGAGAGAGAGAGTGAGAGAGAGAGAGAGAGAGACTGGGAGAGAGACTGGGAGAGAGAGGTTATTACTTCTTAGTGAGGCAATTATGATACAAATTTTCTTTATATTACACCATAATCTAAAATATCTCCCCTGAGAATCACCTTTAGAAAACAAAATTTTTCTGTAGCCCTGGGACCTTTTGACTTTGTTATAATATGATCTTGAGAGATTTGCTACTCTCTCCTGAGCTAAAAGCCATCCACACACTGTGGAGAGAACAGTAGACATGACGGTGATAGGAAGGATGCCAGAAAGACATAAAAATGTGGAGAATTTATTCTGAAACATTTTTCTCTCTCTGAAAGTGATTCTTTATATTACCATCAAGCATTTCTAGATGAGGCAAAGGTATGATGGAAATAACATTGAATACACGGTTGGCAGATTTGGGTGTGCTTTCCTTTTAAAGTTTTCCTTTCAGAAAAATTTAAATTTCAGTGATCTTGTTTGGGGATTGGTGTTAATTAGCACATCACATTGGAATTTTGTGAGATTATTATTGCATGAAAAGTGCATTATAAAATTGCATTGTAAAATTACAATACAAAATGAAACCGTAGAAAAATAGCATTACTTAAAGTTACTGTCAGGTATGAATAGTAGGAAATAAGGGTACTCAGAAAAGCATTTCTATCATCCAACAGTGGGAAATACCTACTTACAGATTTAGATTCCTGGTCAACTGAGTTTTTTTTTTCTGGTTTACTATAAAACAGAAAAGAACACAGGTCTGTTCATAAAGTTGTTATAAGAACAGAGTTAATGCACATGAAACATCTGGTTCAATATCTAAATATAGTTCTTTCTAATAAAACTTGTGTATTTTGTTTCTTCTTTACTTAGATCCTACATACAAAAGGCATGACCATGAGTTTTTACCATCCTAAGAGATGCTTGTTCAGTGGCGTTCTCAATTTCTACATGTCATATGCAACACTTTTTTTTATAATTGGTATACATAAAATACTATTAAATTTGCCTTATTTTAATCCCTCTAGCAATAACAATTCTTAGTACTTAATGATGGCTGGACATTGCTCCTTAAACCAAAGCATTGCTCCAGATCATATGAGGTTGAAAACAGTTCATATAATAGAATCAATTGATCACTATGCTGAAAGATACAATATGTGAATGTGTGAAAATCTCATTCTGCATAAGAACCATCTTCTTCAAGTCTGTGAAGGATGGATTTTTTTAAATCAGTTCTCTCATCTCTGTTTTGTTTTTGTCGTTTTTTTTTTTGTTTTTTTTTTCTTTCTGAGACAGGGTCTCCCCATAGCTGGATCTGGCCTAATGCTTGCTTTGTAGATCAGGCTGTCCTTGATCTCATAGAAATCTTCCTGCCTCTGCCTCTGGAATCCTGGGATTAAAGGTTCTCATCACTGTAAAATTCATTTTTTCAAATGGCAGTATTTCATTGTTTTTCTTTTGTAATACTGATATAAATTATAAGCTTTTTGTATTCACAATTTTATTGAAGCATAACTAAAGAATAGTTAAGCACATACATACAGTTGATCATTTGGTTTGGTTGCCTTGTATTTATGAATGTGCTTGCTTAATAGTGCTTTTACAACCATTTGAAGACATGTGCAGAATGGGAAAAATTTATACAGTTCTGGTATTGGGAATAAGTGTCCATTTGGGGTCTGTACTCCGGGTCACATTTCCCACATTTTTCACTTCTTGACTAGACCATTCTTTAAAATTGGTTTCTCAAGCTGCATTCAATCTGAAATGCTGTCCCATAATAATGTTGCAATATGATTTGTAGAGAAAATGGTTAGGGAAGCTTCACTCAGGCATAGGCCTAATACCTTGTACTGAGAGCTTAGTTGTCATGAAACAAAAATATGGACAAGTAGAAAAGGAAGAGGAAGACTTCTTATTTGCATTCGAGGAGAATTCATAATATTTATAGATGAAACTAAGAAAACTATGGAGAAATAGTTACATTTATAGATTAATGAGATGACATCTTTTTAAATTTTCTTATTTCCTTTTTAATGTAATATTTTTATTGATGTATTGAGTATTTTGTACATCATTTTTCAGTTCAATTTAGACATATTCCCCTATCCCTTCCCCCCCACCCCAGTTTATGCATTCTGCTATACATGTCCTACATCTTTCTTTCAGTCTTTTTAGAGTTTTTCTCTGCAGAGGTTTAATGTTTGGGGAAGAATTTAACTGTATCAATTCATTCTTTGACTAGTCCTTATGTTGTTGTTGTTCCTTCCAATTTGTATTGCTCTAAAATATGCTTATATAAATGTCATATATGTACCAGAATCATGTCCTCTGGGAATAAGCTGTATGTTAAGTCTGCAATATGTTTAGGAATTCACATTTTTCCCTTTACTTTTATATTACTCTAAACTATGATTATATACCTTCCACCCATATACATTAATGATAATGTCTGAAAGTAAGTGGTAAGTTAATTCTAGGGCCCATTAATTGAGTCACATTATAATATGACAATTGCTTTCAGATAGAAATATAACAATCACATTGCTATTTAAATTAATCCCATGCCTTTTACTGTTTATTGTACAGAAAAGTTCAGAAGGTTTCATTGTTTGCTCTAAATTTTCATATATTCGCTCCCCACAATATGAAAGTCAATAGGATCTATCAGATCAGAAAGATGAGATCTTGGCTCTGAAGTTAGACCTGGGTGTATAGAGTTATTATGTGCTTGAGTAATAAAACCTCAGTGATTTATTTTCCTCTTCTACTAAATAAGGTTTTAAAAATTAAGAAAAATAATTGTAGTTAAAAATTGTAATACCTTACCAATGCTTACACATATTGATCAAGTTAGTTATGAAATTATTTTTGAGTTATTTTTATGAAATGATATTTTAACATTTGATGGTTTATATTGACTGATTTATAACATTCTTTTGAAAATATAAAATACATTGCTTTTATATAGGAGTATTAGACTACATAAAATAATTTAATATTTGTGTCCTGTTTATTAAATATTGTTTGATATAGTGATATTAGTGTTATGTAACTAGAAGATCCCTGAAATGTATAACTGAAGGTTAATTGTTGCAACGCTTCCACATTCAAAGACTTAAACCTGTGAGAAATGTGATAGAAATTGTCTCAAAGCCTTCTCTTTGACAGCAGTCTATCTGCAAGGCTAACAGACTGGTTAATGATCTTTTTTAAATTTCTAATTCAAAGCCTCCATTGTTTATTTTGGATGAGGATTTTATTAAACTTTAATCTAATTGCTCCCTCAAGGCTACTAATGCCTGAATCATGAAAAATCCTTAAGGGGATTTGAGAGAAATCATCTAGGGCGAACTGAATGAGTTCAAAATTTGATCTTAGGAGCAAGCCATAGACATCTTATACAAAACACCAAATATCAGATACTGAGCTGAGATGACCTGAACTCTTCTAAGAAATCTACCCCCCCCCCAAATGTGACTTGGGTGTCTCAAATTCCAGCATTATAGCAAGAAATGGGTGGGATATAAATATGGATTTTATAATGAGTTCAAGGTTAGCCTGAAGTGGTGAGACACTGTCTTCAAAAGACAAAAAACAACAACAACAACAACAACAACAATACACACACACACACACACACACACACACAAAAAAAAAAAAAAAAAAAAACCCTAAGGCTAGGAATATAACTCAGCAGTAGGCTAGGAACTGGGTCTGATTCTCAGCTCTGGATAAAAATCACCTTGGTCCTATGCAAAAAGTGTTTCTTAATTTTTTCTCATCTCTCTGATACCTTTATTTTATTATTCACTGAGGAACTGACATGTAAAGGGAAAAAGCTTATATATTTTCAGTTATTTGAAAAATTATTTTTCAGAAAACAAAAATAGATCATATATTTATCTTCTTATATCCATGGTTTCATGTAAGAATAAATTGTCCTTTCTATATAATAAACTTATGAAAGAGATGACCAATTTATGACATTTGGTTGTTGGGAATTGAACCCCTGTCCTCTGCAAGAGCAGCCAGTGATCTTAACCACTGAACAATCTCTCCAGGTCCCAAAATTTCTATCTTTAATCTTTAGAAGATTTCTAAAGATTCCTTAAGAATTTTATATTTTTCATTTATATGCTTAACATAGAAAATTTTAATTTTTCCAATAAATCAATTTACCTAATTTGAAGAAATATTGTACTGTATTTTTGATGTGTAGGAACCCAAAGCAACAAAGAGATACTTCCCCTGGATATGTAAAGGAATTGAATGTTTAAATTATATATTAAACCCATAATCCATGGAAGTATACTTTTGAATCAGATGTTAAGCCTGGGTCTAGGATCTATTTATCTTTTCATTTGTTTGTTTGTTTGTTTTAGTATAGATATATAGTTGTTCCAGAATTAAAGGTGAACAGAATAATCTTCTGTTAATTTTTGTCCAATTTGTCAAAAATTAATAAACTATGAATCTGTTCTCCTCCTGCATTCTCTATACTGTCCTGCTCAGGTATAAATCTCTTTCTTCTCCAATGACACATGACCTCTAACACAATGCTTCAGGAAGTATTACTGGTAATTTGAGATTCACACTTTATTTTAAAAACTGCATTACATCTATAGTTTTCTCTTTATAACATGAATGATAAAATCAGCTTGTTAATATCATTAAAATTCTACTAATCTTCAGTTTGTGATTGAATTGATTACATGGTTAATTTTGGGAAAAAAACTGTCTATCTAGCAATAGTTTTTCCAATCAAAAAGTTATATTTATTCACAGCAAACTTGATGAAAGTTTTATTAGATTAATTAATGTATACTTTCTGTATTTTTAATCTAATTTTACTTATTATGATTCTAGAAATTAGCAGCTGCATTGTAGGTTCCTTGAGACTTATTTGTGAACAAGCAACCCTTTGGTTTTCTTTCATTTCTCTTGCCAGTTGTTATCCTTCCTTTGTTTCAATGGCAAAGACATCTGATATCATATTAAATGTTTGTATTTAAGCCATTTATTACATTTCAGTACCAAAATTTTTGAGCACTTAATGTTTCATACTTCATATGTCTCTCTCCAGTCATTTTAAATATGCCTATTCATAGCTCATGGACATTACAATAGATATTTTAATGTTTTTTGTTATTGTTGTTGTTGTTGTTGTTTGTTGTTTTTTTCTGTCTTTTCAAGACAGGGTCTCCCTGTAGCCCCAGCTGTCCTGGAACTCACTCTGTAGACCAGGCTGGCCTTGAACTCACAAAGATCCACCTGTCTCTGCCTCCCAAGTGTTAGGATTAAAGGCGTGTGCCGCCACGCCTGGCTTAAGTTAATTTTTTGTTTTTGGTCTTTGCTATTTTAATGTTTTTAACACTAATGATATCAGAGGAATCTCAGTTTTTATCTGCTCATTAGTTCTCATAAATTTATGGAATTTTCTTGTTTGTTTGTTTTGTAGATTGCATGAAGAGCAATTGTTTAGTCCCTAGAGTATGTTGAAATCCTCTGGAACATATTTCTTGAATTTGTCTGTGTTGATCAGTTCAGCTTTTACCAGTCAAGAAGCATCTTTTCCTGTACTCTCTGGGCAATGATTGCAATATCAGCTTCAAAGCCTTTATTTAGTGTGCTGTATTGAGTTTGTCTTATAAGGGTCCCACTGAGTCATTAGCCTGAAATTTAAGTGATATCAATTTCCCCCGTTTCTCTTTTTTCTTTACTTCCATTCTATACACAATATACATGGTAGTGAGCCTTGTTTTTTTTATGTTTCTATAAGATTCTTGGCTATAGAACTACACAGCCCACCAGCACACACCACACACACAAACACACACACACACACACACACACACACACACACACAGGAACACTGATATGTGAAGGGATCCTCTGTTCAAAAAGTTTCCCTGTGAGTATTATATATCACGTTATTTGCACATCTTTCCAAACCTGATAATACTCCTTTGGCACAGCTGGAAAGAATAAGAAAGAGAAGGCAAGGAAGAAAGTGAAGAGAAGAATTTCAGGGAAAACACACAAAGAACAACAAAATCCTCTAAAACTTTACAAAAATAAAGATACTTTTCCTTAGTTTCCTCAGTCCAAAGGTGGATTAATTACTGGAATTTCTTTATCTTGAAGACCATGACACCATTCTATAATTATATCTACTTCAACACTAAAACAGAGGCTGGAAGAAAAGAGAAAAAAGCAAAAATTCTTCTAAGAAGGAAACTTTCTTTCACATTTTATAATTTTTCCCTCTCTGTTTCCTTTTGTTTATTAATCTGAGAGAGTCCTTAAAAGAATGGCTTGCAGGGCTGGAGAGATGGCCTAGCAGTTAAGAGCACCAACTGCTCTTACAGAGGACCCGGGTTCGATCCCCAGCACCCACATGGTGGCTGAGAACCATCTGTAACTCCAATTCCAGGAGAACTCCAGTTCCAGGGGAATCCGATGCCCTCTTCTGACCTCCGCGGCACTGCACGACACGGGTGCACAAATCTACATGCAGACAATACATTCATATAAATAAATAAATAAATAAATAAATAAATAAATAAATAAATAAAATAAAAAATACGTTAAAAAAAGAATGGCTTGCTCAGATTTTAGTTTTAATCTGCATGGAATAAAGCCTGTAGTCAGACTTGTATGATGATAAAACTCCCATATTATACTAAAATATATTATTGTTTCATATTTAATGTAGATTTGCTACTATAATGAAAAGTTAATTGTTGAACATAAAAACAAAATGTGCTTGATAAAACCCCTTGGTCTGAAATCAGTGTTCACGTCTTGGAGGTCTGTGTTCTGTGTTGAAATCCACTATTCTTAGTGAAGATGAGGAACCTCTCTGTGGTGACTGAGTTTATCCTGCTGGGCATCCCACACACAGAGGGTCTGGAGACCATGCTCTTCATCTTGTTTTTGTCCTTCTACATCTTCACTCTTACAGGAAATGTGCTAATCTTCCTGGCAGTTCTCTCCTCCACAAAGCTGCACACTCCCATGTACTTCTTCCTGTGTAAGCTGTCTATCTTTGACCTATTTTTCCCCTCTGTGAGTTCTCCCAAGATGCTGTTCTACCTCTCAGGAAACAGTAGAGCCATCTCCTATGGAGGCTGTGTGTCCCAGCTCTTCTTCTACCATTTCCTGGGTTGTACAGAGTGTTTCCTGTACACAGTCATGGCCTATGACCGATTTGTGGCCATTTGTTACCCTCTCCGCTACTCCATAATCATGAGCCGCAGAGTGTGTGCTGTCCTGGCCACAGGGACATCAGTTTTTGGCTGCATTCAGGCCACCTTTCTAACTACTCTCACCTTCCAGTTGCCCTACTGTGGTTCCAATGAGGTGGACTATTACTTCTGTGACATCCCTGTGATGCTGAAGTTGGCTTGTGCAGACACTTCAACCCTGGAGATGGTGGGTCTCATCAGTGTGGGCCTCATGCCCCTCAGCTGCTTCCTTCTCATCCTCACCTCCTACAGCTGCATTGTTTGCTCAATCCTGCAGATCCGCTCTGCTGAGGGCAGACGTAAAGCTTTCTCCACCTGCAGTGCCCACCTCACTGCCATCCTCCTTGCCTTCATGCCAGTGGTCCTCATCTACCTCCAGCCTTCCCCCAATCCTGGACTTAATGCTGCTGTTCAGGTCTTGAACAACATGATCACCCCTATGCTGAATCCTTTGATCTATAGCCTGAGAAATAAGGAAGTAAAAGGTTCTCTGAAGAAGATGCTACTGTTGACTATTCTTTCTAAAAAGTCATAAAGGATCGAATGTTAGCCATTTGATATCATTTCTTCAAAACCAATTCTCTGTGTGTTATAGAGACCACAAATATTACCAGTGCCTTGTTTAAACAACAAAGTACCTAAAATTTGAAGACCGAGTGGAAGTTCTTCCAGAAGGGAAGAACTTGAAACCCATGAAGGGAAACAACCTGAACAGACTAGAGTCCAAAATGACAACTCCAAAGAAATTAGACTGTTTTCTTCTCACCCACTTGTGCCCCTTTCCCAAAGCCCAGGGAACAAACCGCAGAAGAGGAGGCATGGTAGATTGTAAGGGCTGCGGAGAGATAGGGGTGAATCATGAGACTACAGGGATATAGTCTGGACTCCTAATTGATCAACGTGCCTGTGCATAAAGCATCTCCAACTGGACTATGGGAACCTTGGGTTGTTCAAAATTTGGACATAGATACTTGCAAAATGCACCAATTACCTAATTGTATGACATACTGAGTAACATCAATGTTATCTGCAACCAACTGTGTCATTATATTGTAGAATCCCTTAAAAATAAACAAACAAAAATAAAAAAATAAAAAAAGAATAAAAAAATTACTATGATCCTTGATGATTATTTTATTCTGAGCTTGCAAAGATACTTCCACTTTTTTGGTATACCAAATTTAGTCTTTCTTATAAGACTATATTTAGTTGTCAATTTAAATTAATTACCTTTGATGCTATGTTGAGGAATTATTTCATTCCTTTAAATATAATAAGTATGCATAAATTACCAGCCTAATATAAAATGTCAAGCTTGCTAGTACTGAGAGATTTCAGAAAGTGAAGGCTCGGCCAATCATAAATCCTTAGGAATACTGCAAAAGTGATTCCAGTGCCTACTCCAAGGGTGCGTGAGAACCAGAGCCTGGTACCTCTTCTGTTCATGAAGGAGGGGGAAGAGAGAGCCTCCTGATATGTACTGCGTGACAATGGTAAACTGACTCGGGTCCTCCAGGCAGGCACCCACAAAGTGAATCACACAGGGGTGATTGAGCTGGCAGAGGATGGACACTTCTCGGCAGAACATATCCACATCCGACTTCGAACAGTAGGTGTTGGCTCGATAACTAGAACAGTGGCAATAGGAAGTTCTCAACAGCTGAATGTGCACAAGGGGCCGGCTGTGCTGGGCTTGGATTCCAAGACCACAGGTCCCAACTTCTTCCATTTACTTGCTTACTGTTTTATAGCCACTACTTTATTCCTGCATTGTCCTTTATAGACTTTCCCAAAAGAACCTAAAATCATGAGAAATAAACAAATGCTTATTCATTATTTAAAAAAAAAAATGCCCACAGACTGTTGCTCGCTTCATCATGCCTTTCAACTCATTTTGCTGCACGTGTGTATTTCTGAAATCTATCATAATGGAATTTTTTTCACTAATGGCCATTTTTCATTAGATATTATTAGCTACTGACTGAGGGGCTGGAGAGATGGCCTAGTGGTTAAGAGAGCCGACTGCTCTTGCAGAGGACCCGGGTTCAATCCCCAGCACCTACATGGCGGCTGAGAACCGTCTTTAACTCCAGTTCCAGGGGAATCCAACACCTTCTTCTGACATCCACAGCATTGCGCAACATGGGTGCACAAACCACATGCAAGTTCAGTACATTCATACACAAAAAATAAAAAAAAAATTAACTCCTGACTGATGAATGTTCACACAGAAGGGGATCTTTTTGTATTCTATTTATTGTTTTACCTACAGAACATAATATTGCATGGCCTAAAATATAAATATGACTTTTTCTAGTTGCACCATTGTCTTTTCTTTTAAATAAAATGATACTGCATTATCAGCATTCCTTTAGATATACTGCATTCCATTCTTTTTTTTTTTTTTAGTCTTTTTTGAGACAGGGTCGCCTCCCTGTAGCCCCAGCTGTCCTGGAACTCATCGTAGACGACTGGCCTTGACTCCAAAGATCTGCCTGCCCCGCCTCCCGAGTGCTAGG
The DNA here is from genome assembly GCA_009823505.1 of Rhizomys pruinosus. Lineage (NCBI taxonomy): Eukaryota > Metazoa > Chordata > Mammalia > Rodentia > Spalacidae > Rhizomys > Rhizomys pruinosus. The sequence continues at coordinate 5,190 of VZQC01004035.1, read as the reverse complement.
ATTAAAGGCGTGGGTCATCATTCCTGGCCCATTCTATTCCTTTTAATTTTTCACTTAAAGCATTTTGAAAATTTTTATTTTATATATATGAGTGTTCTGCCTGTATTTATACAGCGATGCTATTCAATGGCCTCAGAGCTCAGAAGAGGGCATTGGATCCCCTCGAACTGGAGTTATAGGTGGTTGTTATGTGCCATGTTGGGAAGCAAACCTGGGTACTCTGTGCAAGACAGTCAGTGCCCTAACTGTGAGCCATCTCTCCAGCCCCACACTCTCCATTCTTTTGACTTAGGTACTTACAATTCTTTTTTAGTAAGAATTTAACAGACAGAATCCTATATCAAATAAATCACTGTCTGCATGTCTAACTAATTATATGCTTAGGTAGAATTCTCTATTTCTATATGCCTTCCTAACAAACAAAAAACAAACAAACAAACAAAACAAACAAACAACAAAAACCTTTCTTTCTGTTTTTTGATGGGGTCCTCCTACAGTCCGGCTGGCCTAGAACTCATTATTTAGATAAGGGTGGCATTGATCTCCTGATTGCTAGGACTAATGTATGCCAAACCACTGGATTTAGACAGTTATTTGACCACACCAACTCCCACTGTCATTAACCAAACCTCATTTGAAATGTCTTTAGTTGCATGCATCTACAAATTAGTAAAAATCCTTGCATTAATCTTGTTGATTATTTAGCCTCACCATATATAGCCTTTTTTAAAATTTTATTTATTTCTGTATGTGTATGAATGTACTGTCCGCATGCGGGTTTTGAGCACCCGTGTCCTGCAATGCCGGGAGGTCAGAAGAGGCGTCGGTTCCCTGGAACTGGAGTTCCCCGAATGGAGTTTTGAACGGTTCTCGGCCGCCATGGGTTGGGTGCTGGGATAGAACCCAATGTCCTCTGCAAAGGGTCAGCGCTCTTAACCGCTAGGGCCATCTCTCCAGCCCCCAATATAAGCCTTTTAAAAAAATTACCAGATGCATATTTACCACATTTGTTAAATGAGACATCTTAATTTGAAAAATAACTTACAAAATTAAATAATAGCATAAACATTTATGTCAGAATCTGTCTCTGTAAAATGGAGAATGGAAGTCTATTGTGTAGGTCCTCCCATGTGCCAAGTATGCCTAAAGAAATTTCTATATATTTTATGAAACAATTAAAGCGTGTATTAGAATTTACATTTTACTGAGGTTTTGTGTATTTCATATAGGATTATTAATCAAATTTAGGCCCATTCCCCCTCCCTTGCTTCCCACTCCACCAGAGCTCATGCGTTCTGCCATATGTATCTTTCATCTTTTTCTCAGTCTTTTTTGAATTTTGGGCACAGTAATTTACTGTTTGGGGGAGAAGTTTGTTGTTTGACCCAGTTCCTTGACCCAGTCTTTTGTTGTTGTTGTTCCTTCTAGTATAGTTATCACCCCTGCTTGATCTTTCTGTTATGGTTGCATTGGCTATCTGGGGTCTTTTGTTTTTCCATATGAACTTTAGGATGTTTTCTCTGGATCTTTGGAGGAAGCTCATTGGGATTTTAATTGGGATTGCATTGAATCTGTATATTATATAGGTAGAATAGATCATGTTTTTTTTTTTATTTGTTTACTATTAAATCTTCCAATCCATGAGCATGGGAGGTCTTTCCACATTCTGCATCCTTCTTCAATCTCCTTTCTCGGGGATTTAAAATTTTCATTGTAAAGATTTTATATCTTTGGTCAGGTTTCCTAGATAATTTTTTTGGAGGCTATTGTTAGTGGGAAAGTATCCTTGTATTTCTTTTCAGGGCTTGTTATTGGTTATAAGGAAAATACTAATTTTTCCATGTTAATTTTGTATCCCATCACTTACTGAAATTGTTAATTATTTTCTAGAAGTTTTTGGTAAATTTCTAGCATACCTTAGGTACATCATGATATCTACAAAAAGGGATAGCTTGAACCCTTCTTTCCAGATGTAGTACTCTTTAATTTTCCTTTTCTTGTCTTATTGCTCTCATGAGTATTTAAAAAGAGTGGGGGTAGGGGGCAGACTTACTGGGTTCCTGATTTCTAATTTTTCCCCAGTTAGGATAATGCTGGCTGAGGGTTTGTTGTATATGGCATTAATTTTGTTGAGGAATATGCCCTCCACTCCAATTCCGTCTAAGACTTTAAACATGAAGGCATGTTTAATTTTGGTGAAGACCTTTTCTGTATCAATTGAGATGACAATGTGGTTTTTGTCTTTCAGTCCGTTTATGTGCTTCATGACATTTATTGATTTATGTATGTTGAACCATCCCTGCATCTATAGTATAAATCTGACTTGGTTGTGATTGATGACTTTTTTGATGTGTGCCTGTATGTGGTTTGGAAGAATTTTGTTAGAATTTTGCATCTATGCTTCATTATGAAATGGGTCTATACTTTTCTTTTTTTGGTTGGTATCTTTGCCTAGTTTTTGGGTATTAGACGAGATGTTGGTTTCAAAGAAGGAATGTGGGAGATTTCCTCTGGTTTCTATCCTTTGAATATTTCTGACGAGTCAAAGTAGGCGGTAAGTCTTTGAATGTCTATAGAATGAATCCAGAATCCAATCTGGGGCCTTTAGCGATTAGTTTTTTTTTTTTTTTTTTTTTTGGTCTTTTTCGAGACAGGGTCTCCCTGTAGCCCAGCTGTCCGGGAATTCACTCTGTAGACCAGACTGGCCGTGAACTCACAAAGATCCGCCTGCCTCTCCTCCCAAGTGCTAGGATCAAAGGCGTGCGCCACCATGCCTGGCTGCACTTTTTTAATTGGGAAGATTTATCATAGTTAAAATTTCCTCATTTATTATGGGTCTGTTTAAGTTGTTGATCTCTTCCTGGTTAAGTTTTGGTGAATTCCATGATTTCAGATATACATCTGTTTTTGTTTGGTTTTCAAATTTAGTAGAGTATAGGTTACTGAAGTATTCTTGTATGATTGAATATTTTCGCTATTTGTCGTGGTTTCCCTATTCGTCTTTAATTTTGTTGATTTGGGCTGTTCTTTCCTTCTTTTGGTCAACTGGGCTAGAGGTCTATTTTTTTTATCCTTTGAAAGAATGAGCTCTAGGATTCATTGATTTTTTTTTGTGTGTGTGTGTGTATTTTCTTTGTTCTATTTCATTTATTTCTCCTCTGACTTTTCTGATTTCTTCCTGACAGGTTTAGGATTCATTTGTTGTTGCCTCTTAAATGTTTTGAGTTGAAGTGTTAGGTCATTTATTTGTGCTGTTTCTGTTTTCTTAATGTAGGCCATTAGAGCTATAAATTGAAAAACCTCTAGGCCTTTTTTTTATTTTCTTTATTTGTTATGTGTAATGAATGTACTGCCTGCATGTAGGGTTTGCCCCATGTCGTGCAATACCCGGGAGGTCAGAAGAGGGTCCTCTGATTCCCTGGACTGGAGTGCTCCCGGAATTAGAGTTAAGAATGGTTGTTAGCCTCCGGGTGGGTGCTGGGGGATCGAACCTGGGTCCTCTGCAAGAGAAGTCCATGCTCTTAACTATTAGGCTATCTCTCCAGCAACCCCCCCGCCAGGCCTGCTTTTAAAGTGTCCCATAGTTTTGTTTTGTTATCATTTTCATTCAGTGTCAGGAATGCTTTATTTATTTACCCTTGACCCATTATTTTTTTAACAGTTTTTATTGAAGTTTTATGTGTTTTTCATAAGTGTTTCTTCATCCCAATCCAGACTCATCTTTATTCCATGCCACCCCATCCCCACCCGAGTGCACATGCACCATTGCTTTAATCAATATGGTGTGTTAGGTCCTCCATGTGTTCTCGTAGGTACTAGAGCTCTTTCTCATGTGAATATTCCACTTTACTGTGAATATACATTTTTCTCAAATGTGGAAACTATGTTCCAGAATGGAGAAGTGATATTTTCAAAATCACATAAGTTCAGAGAAACTATAGTTTAAGATACAGTATACAAGAAACACATTTATGTCCGTTTGTATTATATTTGACTGGTATCGGAAGCCCTAGTACACAATAAATTAAACTGAATTTAAGGCGAAGAAATATACATACACTTTATCTATGATTTCTTTCTGGATATATAAAAATATATATTATTATATATTTTATTAATATTTAATATATTATATATTATATAGAATTGCTGGATATATTAAAAAAATATAAGTATATATTGTTCCAGTAGAATGAAGATATATGAGTTTACAGCAATAAAAAGAAATTGATNAAGGCATAGACTGGGAGAATGGATTAGGAAACTGAACCCTTCCATATGCTGTCTACAAGAAACCCATCTCACCCTCCAGGACAGACATGACCTTAGAGTGAAAGGATGGAAAAAATATTCCAAGCAAATGGTACTAAGAAACAAGCAGGAGTGGCTATTCTAATATCAGACAAAATAGATCTCAAAGCAAAATTAATCAGAAAAGACAAAGAGATCCATTACATCCTTGTCAAAGGAACAATGAACCATGAAGACTTCACAATCCTAAATGTCCATGCACCAAACTCTAGTGCTCCTAACTTTATAAACACAACTCTGCAGGACCTCAAGACACAGACTAATCCTAACACAATAGTGGGGGATTTCAGCACCCCACTGAGCCCCTTGGATAGATAAACAGGACAAAAAATAAACAGACAGACATCAGAACTGAACAATACAATACACCAAATGGACCTCACAGACATCTACAGAATATTCCATCCAAGTACCAGAGAATATACTTTCTACTCAGCACCTCACAGAACATTCTCCAAATCTGATCACATACTGGGGCACAAAAGGAACCTCAACAAATACAAAAGGATAGAAGTTAGTCCATGCATTCTATCAGACCACAGTGCAATAAAGCTCAATACGAACACTAGAATAACTCCAACTAGCTACAAGGGCACATGGAGACTAAACTACACAATCCTGAACAATGAATAGGTCAGGGAAGAAATAAAGAATGAAATAAAAGTATTCATGGAACTGAATGAAAAAGACAATAAAACACAACAAAACCTATGGGATACTTTTAAAGCAATCTTGAGAGGGAAATTTATAGCCCTAAGTGCCCACATCAAAAAAACAGAAAGGGATCAAGTAAATGTTCTAACACTGCATCTAAAAACACTTGAGAGACAAAAACAAATGAACCCCAAACCTAACTAACAGACAGGAAGAAATAACAAA
>VZQC01004034.1:0-11123 GCA_009823505.1 Rhizomys pruinosus | reverse complement strand
GGGTATAAACATAAATATTTAGAAGGCAGTTTGACAGCATGATCATTTAGCAAAATAATCTCTTCCCCCTTAAGGCCTATGACATCCCCAGACACAAGGAGGACTGACTAGGTTTACGATACCAGGCCTAAATTCAAGTATAATAAGAAAGTGATTGGCTGCCCTCATCCCATTCATGCCGCTAGCGCCCATGGGCCATCTTGCCTGGTGAGTAGGTATTTCAGTGTTCAGAGTCCTCTGCTGTGCCACACCCTTGACTTTTCTCCCCAGGACCTACATTGCACCTTCTGGTCCTGTGAAGTTAGCTAACAGTGAATAAGTTTGCATGTCAGGTCCAGCTTGATTTTCTGTCATACAACCAGAGCTGTGTGTGGTATCTTCAGCAGTAATGTCTTCCCATCTAGTTACAGAGGCCGACCCAGGGCAAGGGCAAGAGCTGTGTCATGCCGAGGGCCCTGTGGCCTCGCTGACCAACAAAGAACCCCACTCCTGGCATCGAGACCTTCCTAATTCCTTTTTTTTTTTTTTTGTCTTTTCGAGACAGGGTCTCCCTGTAGCCCCAGCTGTCTTGGAACTCACTCTGTAGACCAGGCTGGCCTTGAACTCACAGAGATCCACCTGCCTCTGTATCCTGAGTGCTGAGATTAAAGGCATGCACCACCATGCCTGGCCATTTTAAAGTTTTATGAAAGATATTTAATAGACTCAAAATACCACACTTTAAAAAATTTATTTTATGTGCAACAATACAATTTGCATATTAAAGAACATTGTAATAAAATTATTTGGTACATTTTTTGGTCTTTTTCGAGACAGGGCCTTCCTGTAGCCCCAGCTGTCCTGCAACTTGCTATGTAGACTAGGCTGGCCTTGAACCCACAAAGATCCACCTGCCTCTGCCTCCCAAGTGCTAGGATCAAAGGCGTGTGCCACAACGCCCGGGTTATTTGGTACATTTTTAAAACAGAAGATAAAAGGGGAAATTTCAGTTTACAAAACAAATTTAACATAAAGTCACTTTTTCCAAGTGCGTCAGTAGCTAGCCAGGCTCCCCTCCTACTGCACTGCCTCCTAGCGGCCAATGGAAGGAAAAAGCCCTGCCTTCCTAGCCTCAAGGCCAGAACACATGTTGACTCCTGATTCTTACGAATTTGCAAGTGGAGATGGTTCCTGCTGTTAGAGGCCCAGGAAGCTGAATTCACAATATTCTCCATGAGGAAACAAGAACTATGCTTTTTCGAAAAATCACCCTTTTTGTTCTCCTATCTAAATATTACAGTATGTATCCACATATACATTTTTTAAAACCTGATAATATTCCAGTTTATGTTTGAATCAGATTTTCATTATCCACTTATTTGTTAAGGACAGCTAGATTGGTTCCATTTCCTTGATACAATGAACATAGCAGCAATAAAAATGATGGTGTAAATACCTGTATAGTATTATATTGCATTTTCTGTGTTACATGTCCAGTAGTGACATAGTTGGATTGTATGGTACCTCTATTTTTAATTTTTTGAGGAAACTCCAAACTGATTTAGTACAAAGTACTAAATTATAAAAACTACACTTTAAAAGAAATAAGTTTTAAGCCAGCTGTTGTGGCATATGCCTTTATTTTTTTTATAGCAAGTAAAATTTTTCTTTTTTATTTCATTTTTTTAACAATAAGTAGTAAGTTGTGAGTACAAGCATCCTTCATGTAAAACCAACTTGCAAGCAGCTATGCCCAAACTCACACAGCCCAAAGCTCCCACCATCCAGCTGGAGGGGCTTGTATGTACAATCATGTTGATCAAATAAGTGGCCAGTCTATATTGCTGTATTTTCATCATTCACCCCAGTCCCAGCCCTTACATTCTACCATGCCCCTTCTTCTGCAGATTGTTCCCTAGGCTTAGAAAAGGGGCACAGGTGGACGAGAAGCAAGGCAGTCTACTTTCTCTGGAGATGTTGTTTTGGACTCTGATCAGTTCAGGCTGTTTCCTTTCATGGGTTGACAGTTTGTCCAGGAATAACCTTTCAATCCTACTAATGAAGCACAAGCAATTCGATATACAGGCATTTAAACAGTACTAATTATTATGGTAGGTTACTTTGGTATAGACACAGATGTTTGGATGGTATGCTAATCCATAAACTATAGTTTTTCTGTAAAAGATGACAAGGTCTTACAGTGGCTTATAACATCTCCTAACCACTAGAAGATGTAAGCTTGTGGCATCAGCTGTGGGTTATTCCTCCAAGGAGAGAGCTACTAGCTAATTAGATTTGGGATATACAGGCATATGGCTGCCACTGCTGCACAGTATTTCCAGGCAGGTGAGGTGTAGCTGATGCTGATGCAGGAGTCTTGCTTGACTCAAGGAGACCAATATTTGCTTTATTGGTTTAGTGGCCTTTGGTACACTCTCTGGCATTCCAGAGACCAACTGTACACTTGCAAGTGTGGTCTCTACATCTTTCCCATGCTTACATCAGGTCTTCAACAGCAGGGCCTTAATGCCACTCTTCTTGCAGGTATTCCAGTTTACAGGCAAGAAGACTTTACCTTTTGGGAGGGGGGCTTGGATCTCCTGGCCAACATCTCCTTGGCAGAATAATCCATTGCTGATATCAGAGCTCTCCTGTATTAATATGTTTTGCTTAATTGAATAGCTTAAAAAGACTTTAGTATTATATTTGGCTCTGAATAGAGAATAATTCTTTTCACAGTTCCTATATATATTAGTCAATCAAAGAAAGCACTTATACTGGTTTTTTTTAAGAGATTACCTCTATAACAGTCGGCTCTAATTTACAGTTAGAGAATGACTTCATTACCATCATGTTTTTCTTTGTTCTATGAAAAGGAGATAAGAAAGTCTCTCATATTAAAACTTTGAAGCACCTGGAAGGTAAGGTTCATTAGGACTCATTATAAACAGTTGTTACTAATAGGATCTACAGAGATGTTTGATGCCTGTAGCAGTCGGAGGCTTTTCTTCCTTTTAATGTTTAGATGGGCCAACTTCTCTGCTGGTATTTCTTGGTACATCCTGCACAATGCAAAGCTGTATCTTTTCTTTCTCAGCCATTAAGTTGGTGACCTTTTGACCTGTGGGAACATACAAATCTTTTTCCATAGTTAGTTTTAAGATTTAAATTGAAAAGTTTGACAAAAAGGTTTAATATATAACTGTATTCCCCCCTTTTAATTTAGGTTTTTATTTTTTGACACATAAGTTTCAAAAAGGCAGTCATAGTACACATACCTATAGGCAGGAATCAAGGCATAAATTTCATTAAATTTACCCAAGCTGTTTTGGATGACCGTATGTTGTTAATTTGGGAAGCAAACTTAATTCCTTAAGTTAAATTATCCTACAGGTAAAAGAAAATGTTACAAGTTGATACTGTATAACACAAAAATTATAGAGAACATTTGTATACATTACTCCCAAACTTATTGTTATACAAATTTTAAGTAAAACAAATGTGGACAACAATTTATATTTCCAATTAGCTTAAATGTATTACTGTTTTATTAAAACCTTTTAACCAATGTTGTTCAATATAGACATATTTATTTATTTGTATGAATATACTGTCTGCATGTAGGTTTGTGCACCCATGTCGTGCAATGCCACGGAGGTAAGAAGAGAGTGCCGGGGCTGGAGAGATGGCCTAGCGGTTAAGTGTGCTGACCGCTCTTGCAGAGGACCCAGGTTCGATCCCCAGCACCCAGATGGTGGCTGAGAACCATGTGAAACTCCAATTCCAGGAGAACTCCAGTTCCAGGGGAATCTGAGACCCTCTTCTGACCTCCGCAGCATTGCACGACACGGGTGCACAAACCTGCATGCAGACAGTACATTCATACACATACAGAAATAAATAAAATTTAAAAAAAAGAGAGAGAAAAAAGAAGAGAGTGCCATATTCTCCTGGAACTGGAGTTACAGATGGTTCTCAGCTGCCATGTGGGTGCTGGGGATCAAACTCGGGTCCTCTGCAAGAGCAGTTGGCACTCTTAACTGCTAGGCCATCTCTCCAGCCCCCGACATTTTTACCTAAAATACCATATAATTTGTAGATAGAGTTTGGGCAAATTTGGATACTTGTAAAACTCACATCAATTAAATATACATTAATTGAATATAGACCCGTGTCCCTCTCCCAACCCTCCTACCCCACCAGATTCACCGTTTCAGTTTTTGATGCAGTCTTTCTGTTGTTGTTCTTTCCAATATGCATCCCTCCCCACAAGAAATATTTACAACTAGGTTATTGACGCTAGCATCCACAGATGAGGGATACCATTCGTCATGTGTTTTTCTGGGACTGTGTTACTTCACTTAACATAATATCTTCTAGCTCCATCCATTTACCTGCAAAGTTCATGATGTCATCTTTCTTTACTGCTGCATAGAACTCCATTGTGCACACGTACCACATTTTCTCTATCTACTTGTCAGTTGAGGGGCATTTGGGTTGGTTCCAGCTTTTTGCTATTGTGAACAGACCTGCAATAAATATAGCTGTGCATGTATTTCTGCAGTAGATGAGTCTTGTGGGTATATACCCAGGAGTGGTATGACTGGGTCAAATGGCAAGCTCATTCTGAGTCTTCCAAGGGTTCTCCACACTGCTTTCCATAGTGGCTGTACAACATTACCACCAGCAATGGATGAGTGTGCCCCTTTCCCCACAACCTCTCCAGCACTTGGTATCATTTGTTTTCTTGATCCTAGCCAGTCTTATTGGAGTGAGATGATATCTTAAAGTGGTTTTAATTTGCATTTCCCAAATTATTAGTGACTGTTCTAGTTTGTTTTCCATTGCTGTGACAAAACACTCTGACCAACATCAACTTGGGGAGGAAAGGGTTTATTCAGCTTACATCTCCTGGGTCACAGTTCTCAGGGAGCCCAAGGCAAGAACTCAGGGCAGGAACCTAGAGGCAGGACCTGAAGCACAGGCCATGGACGAATGCTGTTCACTGGCTTGCTCCCCTGGCTCATGCCCAGCCTGCCTTCTTATACAGTACACAACAACCTGCCCAGGGTGGCACTACTCATTGTGGGCTGGGCCCTCCCATGCTGTTCGACAATCAGACAATACTCCACAGATGTGGCCATAGGCCAATCCAATGGAGCCAATTCCCCAACTGAGGCTCCCTCAACCCAGGTGTGTCAAGTTGACACTAAAGCTATTCAGCATAGTGACATTGAATTTTTTTTCTATTTTTTCTATTTCTCAATTTCTCATTTAAAGACTCAGATGACACAAAAACACAGGAATAAATAATACAGTAGAAATATCTTCAAAGTCCCAAGGATTTGAGTCACAAAGAAAGTAAATACGTATGAGCATTCCTGGGCCATGCCGTATCTCTATCTTAGGTCTTCTTGTTCCACATTAGCTATTCTTCATGAGACAATGATTTTACTCACTGTTTTTCTCAGGAAGGATGTGTGATCCAATAGTTAAAGGAATTTGAGATTATTTTGGCATGCTCAGAAAGCATCTTACAATGTTCTGGGAATATCTTTAGAGCACTCTTCAATCTCTTGATGTCCTGCAGTAATAGTGTTTCATGTGATCCAGAATGAGCATGTCTGAGGGAGGCATGCTGTGAGACTCAAGGAGATGAAGCAGCTCGTCAGCGCCTTCCACACATACAGCTGAATCTGAGTCTTTGGAAATACCATGATAAAAATAAATTTCTTGTGTTGACTTCAGACAATCTAGGATGCTGTCTGTCTTGCTGTGGGCAAGCTCAGTATCTTCCTGGGTGGCGTCTGTGAGTGTGTGCTCTTCCTGGGGATCTTCTGCCTCTTCCCCTGCAACACCCTCCAGACCTTCCTGCTTGCTTTTGCTTTCCTCAGGCTGGTACAGGAAGCTAACATCAAAGGCCTTCGTGAGGAGCCAGCTGCTTGCTTCCTCCTAAGTTGCAGCTTCTTCTTCAGCTTTATTTTTGTTCATCATGGGAACGTCTGTGTGCAGTGGATACAATGTTTCTTGTAAAAGACTCTGCTGCTTCTCTAATTCTGCTTGCTCTGTAACATCATTGGGATTTTTTCCTTTTATTTGTTTATTTTTTTAAGGGATTCTACAATATATTAGCACAGTTGTTTTCAGATAATATTGACGTTATTCAGTTTGCCATACAATTGGGTAATTGGTGCATTTTTTTTGAAGTGAGCCAAATTATTAAGCATAAGCAATGAATGTAAGTAACATTCATGTAAAACCAATTTGCAAGTATCTATGTCCAAATTTTGAACAACCCAAGGTTCCCATAGTCCAGTTGGAGATGCTTGTATGCACAAACATGTTGATCAAATAGGAGTCCAGCCTATATTGCTGTAGTCTCATGATTCACCCCAATCTCTCCGCAGCCCTTACATTCTACCACACCTCCTCTTCTGCAAGTTGTTCCCTAGGCTTTGGGAAAGGGGCACAAGTGGGTGAGAAGCAAAACAGCCTATTTTCTCTGGAGATGTCATTTTGGACTCTAGTCTGTTCAGGTTGTTCCCCTTCATGGGTTGACAGCTTATCCAGGGATACCTTTTTAATCCATCATCTCCAGCAAACCTCCAACAGGATTAGTTACCGGGGCCTCACAGTGACTCTTTAGGTATCTGTTTTTGAGATTTTATTTACATTTTATTTTATGTGTATGAGTGGTTGCATCATGAGCGTTTAATGCCCGTGGAGGGAGAAAGAAGGCATCCGATCCTCTGGGCCTGGATCTGCAATATTCAAATGCTCCATAATCACAAAATCTAATCAGTCAATCAGCCTTGGAGTATCCTGAACATAAGCATAGTTTTATATGGGAAGTTCAGTTCACAGGGACCTGGAGTCAGCCATGTCAGCGTGAAGGGACAGGCCAGCCAGGCTGAGGATGTCATGGGAGAGGTGATCAGCTGCAACAAGTCTTTAGAAAGTACTAGAAAAAGGCCTTGGCACACATGGAGTTGAAGGAGAACTCAAGGTTGAATTCCAAGAAGGAAAACATGCTGGAAAAAGCGAAAAACAAAGTATAACCTGAAGCGATGGAAACGGCTCAAGCCAGAAAATGCCTTCAGAGGTGCCACAAAAGCTGGCCTCTGCGGGGCCCCTTTCCTCAAGGTTGGGTTTCACCAGGAAGAGAAAGGATGCTAGAAGGCTAAGACCCTGTCTGTTCTGTCAAGCCACCCAACACGCATCTTCACAGTGCATCATGCTCACTTCAAGTGGATTCTAACCAGTAAAAAACAAAGGTAAGACAACCTACTTTTGCCAAGGACTTGATATCACAGAAATGGTTTAGTGGGTAAAGGTGCTTGGACATATATTAGAGCGTGTGTGTGTGTGTGTGTGTGTGTGTGTGTGTGTGTGTGTTCAGCATAACACCAATAATGGTGTAGATCAGAAGGTGTCCTGATTCAAATAATCCATTTTAAGCTAGTTTAGTGATACATACCTTTGATCCCAGCACTCTGGAGGCAGAGGCAGGTGGATCTCAGTGAAACTGAGACTACCTGGGTCTACATAGCAAGTTCCAGGCCAGACCCTGTCTCAAAAATACCAAAAATGAAAAATGAAACAAACCATCCATTTTACAGATGAGAGCAGTGAGCCTGCAGCCAGGACCTTACAGCATCCAAGTTTACAGCTTATGTCACTGATTCATCATAGCATTCCCAGAGAAAGGATGGATTTGGGATCAGAAATGACATAAACAAGTAAAAGCCAACTGGCTGTGTCCCTGAGGTTGGGTGTGCTGGTGAGAATGGCTCCCATGGTTGGTGGCAGGAGGCATTGTGTCTGCTGTGGCAACTGTGCAGGATGTGGTAAGGGGTGCAGGAACCAGTTCAAAGCTCCTGCCTTAATTCAAGTCTAGTTTTTCTCCTACGTGAGTTGTTTGCTGTGGAAATAAGGGAACAGAAACTGGCGGCGGGGGGGACCAGGGTAGGAGTCTCAGCCTGTTTCTGCTTATCTGCCCACAGGCCCTGAGTCAAGTCCCCGGAGAGACTCTGCTCTTCCTTGTGCTACATGTGGTCTCATTTCTCCAGATTTGAAAGGCAATTCTCACTATATTCCAGAATTTTCTTACATTAGAATTAATCTGTGCCAGCCATGGTGGTTCATTCCTATAATCCTGGAATGAGGGGGGCAGAGGAAGAGGGTCAGGAGCTCAAGGCCAGACTTGAGTTACATAGTAAGTTGGAGGCTAACCTGGGCTACTTAAGAACCTGTTTCAGAAAAAAATAATTTAATTCTATTTGTATAGTCGAAACATGCATATATGTAAGTTCTCATAAGAGGCTCCTTCTGAAATGGAATCAGCCTAAATGTCCATCAACAGATGAATGGATAATTAAAATGTGATACATATACACCATGGAATTTTTTATTCAGTCATAAATAAAAATAAAACTTGCAGGAAATTGGATGGAATTAGAAAATATTATATTAAGTTAGATAACTATGATCAGAAAGACAGACTGCATGTTCTCTCACATGTGGGCCCTCACTTTTAAATGTTAATTACGTGGGGCCAGAGAAATAACTCAGAAATCAGTAGCACGTCCTGCTCTTCCAGAGGATCTGAATCTGGTTCCCAGCTCTGCTTCTGGGGGCTCATGACTGTCTGTAACTGTAGCTCCAGGGGCTTCCACAGGCGTCCTCAAACACGTGGCATTCATCCATGCAGACATACACACACACACACACACACACACACATAAAAATAGTAATCATCAACATTTAAATGTTAAATATGTATATTTATGTGGGGGTAGAGGCCAGGAAGCTAGAAAAGGGCCCATGAGATGGGGTCGGGGTGGTAAGGGGAGGACGGAGAGGGCAACAGAACACGAGACACAAAAGAGAGCAGAAGGCACAGCAACGAGACGGGGGCGCGGAGATGGGGAGGACTGGATGGGAGGACAGTTTTTCAATTTATTTTTATTTTATGTGTATGACTGTTTTGCCTGCATATATGTAAGTGCACCCATAGAATGCATAAAGCTGCAATCTAACATTCAATTCAAAGAAATATTTAGTCACATATCTTTACTAGACTTTTTTTTTTTTTACTAGACTTTTATAGAACCTGTTTCCCAGAGACAAAAGCCATAGAGGGCACTGGATCCCCTGGAACTGGAGGTACTGACAGATCACACCTTAGCAGGCAAACACACCTAGAGGAAAATCATACTTCACAGGGAGATCACCTCTTACAGGGAACTTCAAGAGAGTTCATGTCCTAGAACAGTGGCATCTAACCCACTGCCCACGGCCACACAGCCCAGCCACCACTGCAGGCCAACACAAAACCCTAAACTAACCTAAAACGTGAGGTCGTTTTTTTATTTTGTTTTTTGCTGTTTTGTTTTGTAACTCAATTGCATGGCTCTTGAGTGTGAACTTTGTAGATTACAGCACTGTGTCATAATGTCACATAAGGCAAATATATATATATATGTATGTGTGCATGTGTGAGCGTGTGTGTGCATGTGTGTGTGTGTTCTCACCATATAACTCATGTGTCTTCAGTTTGTGGTGGCACGCAGCTTCAAGTATGTAATTTTCAAAACACAGACAAACTGGCACTATCAGACATTGCATGAACAACCTGATGGGGCAGGTGAAACGCAGTGATTATTGATACTGTTTTAACCTATTATGAAAAATGGGCATTTCACATTATGTAAGAGAGAAGTAAGCATTCTTATTTGATTTACTTATTTCTGTATTTTTAGTTTATGTTTATGCACTTTGCCTGCATGTAAGTGCATCTGTATGTAATGCCTGCACAGGCCAGAAGGAGATGTCAGATCCTTGGAACTGGAGTTAAAGATGGTTGCTAGCCACCATGGGTGCCAGGAAGCAAACCTGAGTCCTCTCCAAGGGCAGCCAGTGCTCATCACCACTGAGCCATCTCTCCAGACCCTCTTACTTGATTAAGGGTACTTTCAAGCCTCAGGTTTGCGTCACTCACCACCTGCTGTGCCCTCCACTCAGCCCTCTCAGCCCTCCCCTCACCCCTCCTCTCAGCCTTCAAGTGTTCACATCCAATCAGCAGCTGAGATCTAGAAGGGGCCAAACCTTGTTTCTATTCTCCTGCCAATAATAATAAAAGTAAATATAGCCTTTTATCTGTTTTTTTTTTTTTTGTAATCCCAATATGGCTTCTACAATGAAGTCCTCGAAATAAAACAGAACTCCCAAAAGGAAAAATTACTAATGAAAGAAGACTGTTCAAGGATAAGTGAACAGGTGACTCATTTTTAGTCAAGGATAACAGCCACTCTACAAAATTTGTAAGGAATTTGTGCAAGCTTTCGAAGACTACAATTTGAACTCACAGCATAGGCAATAACACGGTGCCAAATTCAGTACATGTCAGGGTTATATCATGGGGACAAAACAGTAGAACTGAAAAAAGCTTGCATTTTTAACATAAAGAAACTTTTAAGTTATAGCTCAGTTGAATTCTATCATAAATAAGCTAGTTATGTGGTAGCATATTTAATGGTTAAAAACAAACGAAACCGAGGAGGGATGGTGACGGGACTAAGCAGTGTAGGGAAGTATGGCAGATACGCTCAGAAAAGAGGTGAGGACATTTCCAAGATCACTGTCTCACCACACCTTAGCAGGCGAATTGAAGGAACTGGAAAATAGACTGAAAGAATTTTGGAGAATAAGTCTTCTGGTTTGAAATCGTGTGATTTGGCAATGGATGAGGCACTGGTGATGCAAATGCACCCCGACTTTGTGTTTCTATTCATGGACTTGATGATGAGTATAATATCGCTGGAGAAACAGATTCTCCAAGGTTAATAAATCCACAATCCGGGCCAGTGAGATGGCTAGGTGAGTAAAGGTGCCTGCCCGAGCCTGACCTGAGCTCAATGCGCAGATGGCCAGGTGAGTAAAGGTGCTTGCCCGAGCCTGACCTGAGCTCAATGCGTAGATGGCCAGGTGAGTAAAGGTGCCCGCCCGAGCCTGAGCTGAGCTCAATGCGCAGGACCCACGTGGTGGGAGAAGAGGGCCTGTGTGTTCTCCTCTGCCTTCCACATGGGCTGAGGCACGTGTGCACTCATGAGCACACCCCTGAGCTACACACACACACACACACA
>VZQC01004033.1:2176836-2198479 GCA_009823505.1 Rhizomys pruinosus | reverse complement strand
CTGGCTTGCTCTCTACTGGCTTGCTCTCTGACTTATGCCCAGCCTGCCTTCTTATACTGTCACTGCTCAACAATCAAGACAATACACCACAGATGTGGCCACAGGCCAATCCAATGGAGCCAATTCCCCAACCGAGGCTCTCTCAACCCAGGTGTGTCAAGTTGACACCAAAGCTATCCAGCACAGATGGTGAGATGGTGAGATGATGAGATGGTGAGATGATGGTGAGATAGTGAGGTGATGGTGAGATGGTGACATGATGCTGAGATGGTGAAATGGTGAGATGATGGTGAGATGGTGAGATGATGAGATGTTGAGTTGGTGAGATGATGAGATGGTGAAATGGTGAGATGGTGAGATGATGAGATGGTGAGATGCTAAGATGGTGAAGTAGTGAGATGGTGAGATGGTGAGATGATGAGATGGTGAGATGATGAGATGGTGAGATGGTGAGATGGTGAGATGGTGAGATGGTGAGATGATGGTGAGATGGTGAGATGATGAGATGGTGAGATGATGGTGAGATGGTGAGATGGTGAGATGATGGTGAGATGGTGAGATGGTGAGATGATGAGATGGTGAGATGGTGAGATGGTGAGATGGTGAGATGGTGAGATGATGAGATGGTGAGATGGTGAGATGATGGTGAGATGGTGAGATGGTGAGATGGTGAGATGGTGAGATGGTGAGATGGTGAGATGATCAGATGGTGAGATGGTGAGATGGTGAGAAGGTGAGATGGTGATATGATGGTGAGATGGTGAGATGATGAGATGGTGAGATGATTTTGAGATGTTGAGATGGTGAGTTGATCGTGAGATGGTGAGATGGTGAGATGGTGAGATGATGATGATGATGAGATGGTGAGATGATGAGATGGTGAGATGATGGTGAGATGGTGAGATGATGAGATGGTGAGATGATGGTGAGGTGGTGAGATTGTGAGATGGTGAGATGGTGAGATGATGGTGAGATGGTGAGATGATGGTGAGATAGTGAGATGGTGAGATGGTGAGATGATGAGATGGTGAGATGATGGTGAGATGGTGAGATGATGGTGAGATGGTGAGATGGTAAGATGATGGTGAGATGGTGAGATGATGGTGAGATGGTGAGATGATGGTGAGATGGTGAGATGGTGAGATGATGAGATGGTGAGATGGTGGTTAGATGGTGAGATGATGAGATGGTGAGATGATGAGATGGTGAGTTGATGGTGAGATGGTGAGATGATGGTGAGATGGTGAGATGGTGAGATGGTGAGATGGTGAGATGGTGAGATGATGAGATGGTGAGATGGTGAGAAGTTGAGATGGTGAGATGATGGTGAGATGGTGAGATGATGAGATGGTGAGATGATTTTGAGATGTTGAGATGGTGAGTTGATGGTGAGATGGTGAGATGGTGAGATGATGGTGAGATGGTGACATGATGGTGAGATGGTGAGATGATGAGATGTTGAGTTGGTGAGATGATGAGATGGTGAGATGGTGAGATGATGAGATGGTGAGATGATGGTTACATGATGAGATGATGAGATGGTGAGATGATGGTGAGATGTTGACATGATGGTGAGATGGTGAGATGATGAGATGGTGAAATGATGGTGAGACGGTGAGATGGTGAGATGGTAAGATGATGAGATGGTGAGATGATGGTTAGATGGTGAGATGATGAGATGGTGAGATGGTGAGATAGTGAGATGGTGAGATGGTGAGATGATGAGATGGTGAGATGATGGTGAGATGGTGAGATGATGAGATGGTGAGAAGGTGAGATGATGAGATGGTGAGATGGAGAGATGGTGAGATGGTGAGGTGATGGTGAGATGGTGAAATGGTGAGATGGTGAGATGGTGAGGTGATGGTGAGATGGTGAAATGGTGAGATGGTGAGATGATGGTGAGATGGTGAGATGATGGTGAGATTGTGAGATGGTGAGATGATGAGATGGTGAGATGGTGAAATGATGGTGAGATGGTGAGATGATGAGATGGTGAAATGATGGTGAGATGGTGAGATGGTGAGATGGTGAGATGGCATCGACAAAGCAGAAATGTCCATCAGGCAAAAGTCCAACAACCTTGTGATCTGCATCTTGAGCCTCTGAACACAATGTGATTGTCCAGCTGTTCTGGCCACTCCAGATGTCTTTAGTCAAAGGCTGGAGGTGACCAAAGTTCATGTTCCAGGCAGCAGCCAAAACCCTGCACCAGTCCCACCCTATTCTGGCATCCCAAATCCGTCTTGCAAATCTCTGTGTGTCTGTGAGTAATGGTTTTGATTCAGCTTCTGCCCAATATCTACCACTATTCTCTCTCTCTTCCCCACCTTCAACTCCAGCCCATGGCCTGCTCTTGAAGACAGTAAACCATTATGACAGCCTTTCAAGTTTAACTTCGAGTGAGAGTTCCCTGAGATAACAGCCACCTCTGTAGAAAAGGCTTACTGTATGCTTAATAGGAGAAAGTACCCCACATAACCAGATCCCAATGCAGAGGGAATGGAGAGTATGAATGGTTGAACAACCATCGTGGATGGAGAATGGATTCTCCCTGGAGTGAGACAGGTTGGTAACACTGCCGCTTGCATTTGGAAGAACCTGGAGGTGAGAAGTCAGGCTGGGAGTTCAGGAGGTCTGCAGGCCTTTCTCATTGGAACAAAACATCAAAGTGAACTGGACCTTCTGCAGAGGGAGGCTAGTTGGGGTTGGGATGATTGTAAGGAGCCAGAACTAAAATGAAAGTCACTTGACTGATGAGTGGTGTGTGTTTGTGTGTGTATGAGTGTGTGTGTCTATGTGTCTGTGTGTCTGTGTGTCCGTGTGTCTGTGTGTGTAAGACAGAGAGAGGGAGAGGGAGAGGGAGAGGGAGAAGGAGAAGGAGAAGGAGAGAGAGAGAGAGAGAGAGAGAGAGAGAGAGAGAGAGAGAGAGAGAAAGAGTCTTATATAGCCCAAGTTGGCCTCAAACTCACACAAACTTACACATCTGATCCTCCTGCCTGTCTGGAGTGCTGAGGTTGTAAGTATGCACCACCACACCCAGCTTATTTGGTGCTAAGGATGGAATCCAGGCTCTGTGCCAGCCCTCTGCCAACTAATCAAATCCCCAGCCCACTTGTCAACTTGTAATTCCTCCTTCCTTTTTGCCATTTTTCCCCAATGGTAGTCATATTTTTGGATTGTTTACCAATTTTATTATTTTCCTGAGTTACAACTTTTCAGGTTTATTTAACAAATGTCTCTTATCACCTGCCTCATTGGTGGAGTGTCACAGAACATGATGTCAAAAGACAAGATCACACTCTATAGATGGAGCAAAGAGCTGAACAGAGACTTCACAAGTGAGGAATTACAGATGGCTGAGAAACACCTTAAGAAGTGTTCAACATCACTAATCATTAAGGAAATGCAAATCAAAACCACTTTAAGATATCATCTTACTCCAATAAGACTGGCTAGGATCAAGAAAACAATTGATACCAAGTGCTGGAGAGGTTGTGGGGAAAGGTGAACACTCATCCACTGCTGGTGGGAATGTAAACTCATGCAGCCACTATGGAAAGCAGTGTGAAGAACCCTTGGAAGACTTGGAATGAACTTGCCACCCGACCCAGCCATACCACTCCTGGGCATGTACCCTCAAGACTCACCCTACCACAGAGATACATGCATGGCCATGTTTATTTTAGCTCTCTTCACAATAGCAAGGAGCTGGAACCAACCCAAATGCCCATCAACTGACGAGTGGATAGAGAAAATGTGGTACATCTGCACAATGGAGTTCTATGTGGCAGTAAAGAAAGACAACATCATGAGGTTTGCAGGTAAATGGCTGGAGCTAGAGGACATCATACTGAGTGAAGTAACACAGTCCCAGAAAAACCAACGATGAATGGTATCCCTCATCTGTGGATGTTAGTGCCAATTACCTAGTTGTAAGTATTTCTTGTGTATGGCCCCTTGAGCTTTTGTCCAAAGCAGTTGTTTGTTATGCATATTGGAAACAACAACAACAACAACAGAAAGGACTGCATCAAAGAACTGACTGAAACAGTGAACTTCTGCTCACAACAGTCAACTTCCTCATGGAGAATATTGAGAAAGACTGAGAAAGAGATGAAAAGCACGTTTGGCAGAATGCATGAGCTCTGGTGGGGTGGGGGGAATGGGGGGGACACGGGTCTAGATTTGATAAAATATATATATTATTTAATTAATTAAAAAAGACAAAATCACAACAGTTTAGTATAAAGGTCTTAAATGGCTTTATTTCACTAATCTTGAGTTGGCCATGCTTTGTCCCCTAAGTGCAGAGTAAATGTTTGAACTGAGCAGAGGAAGCTAGTTTTACAGAGAAGGATTGAAAGAAGCAATCATACAAAACAGATTGGTCATTTCAAAATTACTTTCTTCATAACATGGGGGCATGAGGCAGAACAATAAGAAAATAACTGATTGGTTAATACCAGGTTACTTTTTAAACATATAGGGATTAAAGCAGGGGAACTCCACTCTCATGCTGGTTGAAACCATCTGCTTCCTCTCTCCTGGTGGCTCTAGAAGTCGGACAACTTGAGTGACTCCATTTCTATTTTTAATTTGCTCTTTTGGAGTGCAGTACAGGAGCCTGGTCCAAAACATTGTTCTCCTGTCATTTTTATTTAGCAATGGCTTAAAGCAGAAGAAATTTATTTTCTCAGAATTCAGGACTCCAGAAGTTGAAATGAAGGCACCTGTTGAGCTGGACTCTGTCTGAGCCTCTAGGGAGGGTCTCTCCTTGCCACATTCAGTTTCTAGTGTTGTGGACAATCTTCTCCTAGCCATGTGTCCCCCCAGTGTGTAGATTCTGCACTCCATTCTGTAGCTCCACCATCTCATGGTGTCCTTGTGTCTTTTTTAATGAGATGAGATAGACAAATCTAAGATCCTGCCTTCCACAAGCTTGCAGTCCTGAGACATGTTTGAGAGGTGCTATAATCTGGATTCAGACTATTCTTCAAAAGCCTGGAGCTATGGAGGGGTGTGGAAACTTTAAGTGAAAGGGTCTAGCAAGAGGGCTTAGGGTGCCTGGGGCATTGTGGGACACCAGTGTCTTCTTCTCCCAGCCACGATGAGGTGAGCAGCTTCCTTGGCTGCACACTCCCAGGGTCACATATTGCCTCACCCGTGGACCAAAAGCTTCTATATTGTAACCAAAATCAACCTTTTTTCTTTTTAAGTTGGCCGTCTCTGGTGCTTAGTTATAGTAATCGAAAGCTCACTAGCACAGATTATGAAACAATGAAATGTTTTTATATCCAGGTGTATTAGTTATTCTGTTGCTGTGATAAAATACCATGACCAAAAGCAACTTATAGAAGAAAAAGTTTATTTTGTCTGATAGTTCTAGAGGGATGAGTCCTTCATGGGACAGCATGGTGGCCAGAGTAGGAAGCTCAGAAGTCAGAGCTTCAACCACAATCATGAAGCAGAGAGAGCAAACTCAAGGTGAGGCAAGGCTACAAACTCTCCAAGCCCACCCCAGAGACACACTTCCTCCAGCATGGCCACACCTCCTAAAGAGTCCCCAAACAGCACCACCAACTGGGGACCAAGTGTTCAAATACTTGAGCTTAGAGGGGACAATTCTCATTCAAACCACCAAGTTCTACTCTCTGGAACATGGCCATATCATAATGCAAAATGTATATAGTCCAACTTCAAAAGTCCCCATAGTTTAGAACACTATCCACACTGTTCAAAAGTTCAATATCCAAAGTCTCCTCTGAGACTCAAGGCAATCTCTTAATTGTAACCTCCTGTGAAATTTAAAAAAAGCAAATTTTACACTTCCAACATACATGACACAGACTACAAATTACCATTAGAGGGAGGAATGGAGATATAGCGAGGTAACATGCAACCAGAGCGAGACTGAAACCCAGCAAGGAAAACACTAAATCCGTAAGACTGTGTTCTTGTCTGAGACTTTAGTTCCCAAGGGCCTAGATGGCTCCGCCCCTCCCGCTTTGCTGTCTAGAACATACATCTCTCCGTTGAGCTGGTTTTACTCACTGGAAGATGTTTCTTGATTCCGGCATCTCTGACATCTTGAAGTCTTCACTGCAATCCAGGCTTCACCTTCGCAGCTTCATGCAATGGCTTCCCAGGGCCTTCTTCATGCAGGGACACACACTGCCTGGCCTCAGCAGCTCTCTGAAATCACAGAGGAAAATCTATGACTCCCTCCTTGCAACTTCATGCCTCCAAAGTCAGTACCATGTGGGTGACACTGCCAAGTTGCACTACCAGCTTTGACCCTTGCTCCCTTTAATGACATTTGCAGTATGTTTTGTATTCTGTTGTTTTCTAGGAGCAGAAACTTCTTAGATCTTTTCCTTTCACCAGTTGGAAGCTTAGCTGGGTGGGTCTTTCCCTGAGAGCAGAGCACCCTTCCCATCCGTCCAGTATAGAGGCCTCTCCTTAATGGCACTAATCTCAACAATTACAGCCTCTCTTCTAGCACATACTACGTTAAGCTTCCTAGTGCTCCTTTCCTCTACAGACTGCATATTTTCTATCTTTTGTCCAAGTTGCTCTTTTTCATTGTAGAGCTACATAATCATTAATCACCACAATCATTAATAACAGATTCAGATGGGCGTGGTGGCACACGCCTTTAATCCTAGCACTTGGGAGGCAGAGGCAGGCGGATCTTTGTGAGTTCAAGGCCAGCCTGGTCTACAGAGTGAGTTCCAGGACAGCTGAAGCTACAGGGAGACCCTGTCTCAAAAAGATCAAAAACAAACAAACAAACAAAAAACAGATTCAATACCATACTATCTTGAAACTTCCTCTGCTAAAGAAATTAGCTCATTTTAAAAGTTATGTTTATTTTATATTTATGACTGTTTGCTTACATGTATGCATGTGTACCACGTGGGTTCCTGGTGCCCACTGAGACCAGAATAGGGCATAGGATTCTTTGGAACTAGAGTTACAAGTGGCTGTGAGCTCTCATGTGGGTGCTGGGAATGTAACCTGGATCCTCTGTAAGAGCAGCAATACTCTTAACCACTGAGCCATCTCACCAACCTTTAGACCACTACTTTTTAATTCAGCCTCCCATAAATTCTCAGCACACAAGCACAAAATACCAAAACATCAGAAGAGTGGTCTCCAGCCCAGCTGGTAATGTTGCTCCCCTCTGAAACCTTCTTAAACTGGATCACCACAGGCCACACCACTCTCAACAGGACTGTCTTACAGGCTCTTACTGGAACAGCTCATTAAGCTCCATTTACAACATTCAATCACCTTTCTGATGCAAATTCCCAAAGTCTTTCATAGTCCTCCAAAAACAACATCATGTTCTTCACAGCAATAGCCCACTCTCTGGGCAGGTGGCAGGAGGTTAAAGAAGAAGAGTGTAGGCTAGGCATGTGGCTCAGTGGATATCCCGTTCCACTGCATTCCATCTTAATCCATCTTAATCCCTCGAGACAGGGTCTCTTAACCAAACTGGAGCTTGGCTGACAGCCTGAAAGCCCAATCATGGCCCCCCCATCTCTGCCCCTCACAGTGTTGGGATTACAGGTGTGGGAAATCCTACCTGGCTTTTTATATGGGTGCTGGGGATTCAAAGGCAGGTCTTCATGCTTGCACATGAGCTCAGCCCTTATTTCTGTTTCCTGAGGTCTTCTGACAGATGGCTAGTTTTCTTAAGTTTATTTCACAAGAGCTAAATGTTAGGGCGAACCTACATATCTTGGTTTTGACCTGACTGTCAGGAGCCGTTCCCCATCTCCTCAGCAGAGGAGGAAAGACCTTCAGTCAGGGGTTCTTCAACGCCCCTTGGTACTCTGATTTCCCAAAATCCACCTGCTTACTAGGCTTGCAGGCCAAGCAAGACCCTGGGGGGGGGCACAATGCCCTGTGTGATGTCACCAGGTTCTGATACAACCTGAAGCAGCACTTTGAGCCCTCTGCTGCTGCAGACCAACCCAGCATGAGCTAGGAAAAAGCTACTTCTTCCCAACACTCCAGGACCTCCACGTGATCTGGCCTATGCCTCTGCCTGGCAAATAAACCACTTTCAAAGCAGCCAGAGTGAGCCACCTTCTGGGTAGGTGACCTGCTGGAGTGAGGGGAACAGACCCAGGGAAGTCCCAGCACCTGTGTCAGTGTAAGCCGAGATTCAGCGCAGGACAGGGCCATGGGGAGCAGGCCTGAGGTCTATCTGATGGCCAAATGTCATCATCAACTGTCTTTTCAATCACCTCATCTCATTTTTAAATTTAAATTTTAAATTTTTCAATAAATTTAATCTCTTTTGATGTTTTAAAGGAGTTAGAGTTCAGTTTGAGTGGATACAATCCACCCTGGTGGGGATGCCTGGTACTTGAGCAAGGTCTGGGTGGATGTTATCATTTTGGAATGGTTGGTTAGGGGAAGTTCGCCTGTTTTCATTCTTTGACAGTTTTGTATATGCATATAATGAATTTTGGTCCCATTCAGTCCCATTACCTCTCTCATTGCTGTCCCTCTCCTGCTGAAACTCTTCCCAAGAAGTCTCTCTCCTACTTTCAAATCTCTTTTGTACGGTCACCCTCTGGGTTTAATTATGGTTACTCCTGTGAGCTCTTGGGTAAGAGGTGTTTGTTTGTTTGTTTGTTTGTTTGAGACAGGGTCTCCTTTTACTCCCAGCTGGCCTGGAGCTCGCTATGTAGACCAGGCTGGCCTTGAACTTACAGAGATCCACCTGCCTCTGCCTCCCGAGTGCTAGGTTTAAGGGCGTGCACCACCACACCCAGCCTAAGACGGTTCTTAGCCGCCATGTGGGTACTGGGAATCGAGCCCCATTCCTCTACAAGAGCAGTCAGTGCTCTTGACCGCTGAGCCATCTCTGCAGCCCCTGGTAAGAGGCTCTTTACCACAGCTTGAGCACCTTTTCAGTGGCTAAAAGCTCACTTCTTGAAGCAGGTGTCTCACTGAACCTGGAGCTTCTTGATTGGCTACACTGCCTAGCCAACAAACCCCAAGGACATTTCGGCCTCTTCCTTTCCAGGATTGCCTGGATTTTGTGTGGTGCTCAGGTTTGAGCTCTGGGCCCTGGGCTTCCACAGCTGTCACTATCCACTGAGCCATCTCACGGTGTGTATGTGTGTGTGTGTGTGTGTGTGTGTGTGTGTGATCCAAGCACGCACATGCCATAGCAAGTGTGTGGAGGTCAGAGGACACAGAGGGGTATCGCTTCTCTTGCCCCACTTATTTCTTTTGACTTATTCATTTTTATTTTATGTGTATGAGTGCTATGCCTGCATGTATGTAAGTGCACCTGTGTCATGCAGTGTTCACAGAGGCCAGAAGGAGGTGTCAGAGCCTCTAGAACTGGAGTTATGGACAGTTGTTAGCTGCCATGTTGGCGCTGGGAAGCAAACCCAGGTCGTCTGCAAGAGCAGCCAGTGCCCTTAACCGCTGTGCTGTCTCTCCAGCTCTGGTATTTTCTCATCTACTCGGCCAATCTATGCTCTTTGTTGGCTTGATCATTTCCTGTTCTCCATTTTCTCCTAAGGCTTTTTGGAACACATTTCTGATTAGATGGTCCTGGAAGATACCCACCCATCTTTCTCTTGAGTTGTTTCTCTGTTATTAAAAAAAAAAGTTATATTTTCCAGAAAATTCCCTTCATGTTTCCACTCTTGGTACTGGCTTCATTAACTACAGCAGCATGTTTTAAATCTCCACAATCCTCTTTGTTCTCTTTCCTGGTTGTTCTTTTCCTGGTTCTTTAAGCATAATGTCTTTGATTACTCAGCAACCAAAATCAGTGTTTCCATATTTGGAAAGTTCTTGTTTATCCCTCTTTTCTGGTTCTCCTTACGCTTTTTTTCTTTCTCAAATGCCTTGGCTGGTCCTGGGTGTTTGTATGAGTCTGCGCGGGTGATGAGTCTGCGCAGGTGATTGAAACAAAATATCCAAGTGCCTGAGGAACACTGAGAATTTCTTTTTTTTTTCATGACAAACTAGTTTTTTTCTCATTCGTTTGATTGTATATTACTCTAAAATATGCATACATACCCTCCACCCATATACTGAAAAATCCAAAGTCCAAAAATAAATGGTAGGTTAATTCTAGAACCTGTTAAGGGATTCACAATAAAAGAGCGCAGTTGTTTTCAGATCACGAGGAATATAATATTCATTAACATTGCTCAGTTTGCCTTACAACTAGGTAATTGGCACTAGCATCCACAGATGAGGAATATCATTCCTCTTTTGTTTTTCTGGGACTGTGTTACTTCACTTAACATAATATCTTCTAGTTCCATCCATTTACCTGCAAAGTTCATGATGTCATCTTTCTTTTTTTCCTAAAATTTAAATGTTTATTAAATATTTAAGCAAGATTGTTGCATGTAAAACTGTTCCTCTCATACAGATTCTGTATTGTTCTCTACAGAATGAGCCCAAGACCTGACAAACTTGTACAATGGTAAACTATTTCACCACTATGCTTTCTTGCTCTATTCTTGAATCTGACATATGGATAAATGAATGGCTGTGGCACTTAGATATCTGCTATCCCCTTTCATTATTAGTTCTGTGATGTCTTCTAAAAGGTGACTTATTAGTAAAGGACTTTTCACACTTTTCACATTTGTAGGTTTTCTCCCCTGTACAAATTCTCTCATGTAGTCTAAGATCAGGCCTTCAAATAAAGGACTTGTCACATTCTTCACATGTGTAGGGTTTCTCCCCTGTATGAATTTTCTCACGTAGTCTGTAAGATGAGGCCTTCAAATAAAGGACTTCTCACATTCTTCACATTTGTAGGGTTTCTCTCCTGCCATGGATTCTCTCATGTACTCTAAGATCAGGCCTTCAAATAAAGGACTTGTCACATTCTTCACATTTTTATGTTTCTCCCCTGTATGAATTCTCTCATGTACTCTAATATGTGCCTTTTGATTAAAGGACTTGTCACATTCTTCACATTTGTAGGGGTTATCCCCTTTATGAATTCTCTCATGTATTCTATGATCAGTCCTTCGAATAAATGACTAGTCAAATTCTTCACATTTGTAGGCTTTCTCCCCTGTATGAATTCTCTCATGTTGACCAATATGTGCCCTTCAAATAAAGGACTTGTCATATTCTTCACATTTGTAGGGTCTCTTCCCTGAATGCATTCTCTCATGTCCTCTAAGACCTGCCCTATCATTAAAGGACTTGTCAAATTCTTCACATTTGTAGGGTTTCTTCCCTGTATGAATTCTCATGTACTCTAAGATTTGACCTATACATAAAGGACTTGTCACATTCTTCACATTTGTAGGGTTTCTCCCCTATATGAAGTCTCTCATGTAGTCTAAGATCAGAGCTTCAACTAAAGGCCTTGTCACATTCTTCACATTTGTAGGGATTTGTCACATTATTCACATTTGTAGGGTTTCTCCCCTATATGAATTCTCTCATGTTTTCCAAGATCTGACCTGTGCCTAAAGGACTGGTCACATTCTTCACATGTGTAGGGTTTCTATCCTGTATGAATTCTCTCATGTACTCTAAGATGTTGCCTTTGAATAAAGGATTTGTCACATTCTTCACATTTGTAGGGATTTGTCACATTATTCACATTTGTAGGGTTTCTCCCCTATATGAATTCTCTAGGGGCCTTTAGTTGAAGCTCTGATCTTAGACTACATGAGAGACTTCATACAGGGGAGAAACCCTACAAATGTGAAGAATGTGACAAGTCCTTTATGCATAGGTCAAATCTTAGAGTACATAAGAGACTTCATAAAGGGGAGAAACCCTACAAATGTGAATAATATGACCACTTCTTTATTTGAAGGGAACGTCTTAGACAAAAGAGAGAATTCATACAGGGGAGAAACCCCACAAATGTAACGAATGTGACAAGTCCTTTCATCATAAGGCAGATCTTAGACGACATGAGAGAATTCATACAGGGGAGAAACCCTACAAATGTGCAGAATGTGACAAGTCCTTTAGGCACAGGTCAGATCTTGGAAAACATGAGAGAATTCATACAGGAGAGAAACCCTACAAATGTGCAGAATGTGACAAGGCCTTTATTCGAAGGGAACATCTTGGATGTCATCTTTCTTTACTGCTGCATAGAACTCCATTGTGTAGATGGACCATATTTTCTCTATCCACTCATCAATTGAGGGGCACTTGGGTTGGTTCCAGCTCTTCACTATTGTGAAGAGAGCTGCAATAAACATGGCTGTGCATGTATCTCTATGGTAGGATGAGTCTTGTGGTTATATACCAAGGAGTGGTATAACTAGGTCAGATGGTAGGCTTTCTTTTAAGGGTTCTCCACTCTGCTTTCCATAGTGGTTGTATGAGTTTACATTCCTACCAGCAGTGGATGAATGTTCCCCTTTCCCAACCACCTCTCCAGTATTTGGTGTCTTTTGTTTTCTTGAACTTAGCCAGTCTTATCAGAGTGAGGTGATATCCTAGAGTGGGTTTAATTTGCATTTCTTTAATCATTAATGATGTTGAACACTTTTTAAGATGTTTCTTGCCAGGTGTGGTGGTGCATGCCTTTAATCCTAGCACTTGGGAGGCAGAGGCAGGTGGATCTCTGGGAGTTCAAAGCCAGCCTGGTCTACATAGTGAATTCCAGGATAGCTGGAGCTACAGGGAGACCTTGTCTCAAAAAGACCAAAAAAAAGGTGTTTCTCAGCCATCTTTACTTCCTCACTGGTGAAATCTCTGTATAGCTCTTTACTCCATCTTTTGAGTAGGTCATTTGTTTTCTTACGTCTTTATCTTTTGAGTAGTTTATATATTCTGGATGTTAATGCTCTGTCAGATGTATCACTTGTGAAGGCTTTCTCCTACTCTTTGGGTTTTCTCTTCACTTCATGGATTATTTCTTTCGCTGTACAGAAGCTCCTGAGTTTGATGAGGTCCCACTTGTCAATTGTTGACTTTATTTCCTGTACAACTGCTGTTTGATTTAGAAATTCTTTCCCTATGCCTGTGTCTTGTAGGTTGCTGCCAACTTTTTCTTCTGTCACCTTCAGAGTTTCAGGTTTCACGTTTTGAGGTCTTTAATCCACTTGGAGTTGATTTTAGTACAAGGTGAGNCTTTCTATTTCTTTCTTTTTTTTTTTTTTTGGTATTTTTGAGACAGGGTCTCCCTTTAGTCCCAGCTGGCCTGGAGCTTTCTTTGTAGACCAGGCTGGCCTTGAACTCACAGAGATCAGCCTGCCTCTGCCTCCCCACTGCTGGGATTAAAGGCAGATGCCACCATACCTGGCTCTTTCTATTTTAGTGCATGTGCCTGACTGCATGCGTGCGTGCGTGTGTGCGTGCATTGGTTTGTGTTGATGACAACTTGCAGGAGTTGATTCTTACCTTCTACCATGTGAGTCCCAGGATGGAACTCAGGCTTGGCACCAAGCCCCTTTACCCACTGAGCTGCCTCCCTGGCCCTTCTGCCTTTGTCTTTAGAGACAGTGTCTCTCACTGAACCCGAAGTTCATTGATTTGTCTAGGCTGGCTGACCAGTGAGCTTCAGGGATCTGCCTGCCTCCCTGCATTCCACAGCACTGGGGTCTCAGGCACATGCCACCCTGCCTGGCTCCTTAGGTAGGTTCTGAGAACCCAAACTCAGCCCCTCCTGCTAGCTCTCCAGACCCTTCTGCTTACTTCTTGCACATCATCCTGGTTTTAAACTGTCATGGTAACACACCTCCAGCTACAGTTGATCCATGCTTGATGCTCAAGGAACTGCTTCACATTTTCAGTGCTTCTGCAGAGAGAAGCTCCAGTAACATGTTCGTGAATGCCAGTGTTGCTTCAGGAGACTTTTGTGTGTGTGTCTGAAGGCAGCATCCATAGCTCACCCTTACTGGATATGATCCAAACCACTGAGTCCAAATGCAGACCCCTCCACAGGGGACCATGGTGCTCCCTGCTCACTTTCTCCCCAATGTGTGACACTGCATGCATTTACATCTCAAACATTCTTGACTGGTGGAAGATCAGATTTTTATTGACTTACACAATCTCTCCGAGGGGGGCTAAGCAGGGATAAAGAAGATAAGGCTTTTTCATGTTATTTCCTTGAACTCTATGCTCAAAAATAGAAGCAAAGGCTTTAAAAAATGCATGGGTTTTTTTGGTTTTGTTTATTCGTATGTTTGTGTGTTTATTTATTTATTTGTTTGTTTGTTTGTTTTGAGACAGAGTTTCCCCATAACCCCAGCTAGCCCAGAACTCAACATGTAGATCAGGCTGGCCTCCCTCAGTCTCAAAGAGATCCGCCTGCCTCTGCTTCTGAGTGCTGGAATTAAAAGCTTGTGCCACCATGCTCAGAATGTACTGCCTATTTTGTATCAATATATCTGGATTTTATGGGGGGGTCTTTTTGAGACAGGGTCTCCCGGTAGTCCCAGCTGGCCTGGAACTAGCTCTGTAGACCAGGCTGGCCTTGAACTCACAGAGATCCGCCTGCCTCTGCCTCCCAAGTGCTGGGATTAAAGGTGTGCACCACCACATCTGGCTATATCTGGATTTTAAGTAATCTTATGGGAATCTGTATTAAGAATTTTTGTTATAGAAAAGAGGTGTACTTTATGTATTATGTATGGGGAAAGTGTCAAAAATTATTTGCTTTTAAACCAATAAAAACTGGGCTGGAGAGATGGCTCAGTGGTTAAGAGCACCAATTGCTCTTGCAGAGGACCTCGGTTCGATTCCCAGCATCCACATGACAGCTAAGAATCATCTTTAAGCCAGGCGTGGTGGTGCATGCCTTTAGTCCCAGCATTCGGGAGGCAGAGGCAGGTGGATCTCTGTGAGATCAAGGCCACCTGGTCTACAGAGTGAGTTCCAGGACAGCTGGGGCTATAGGGAGACCCTATCTCAAAACAAAACAAAAACAAAAACAAAAAAACCCCTAAAAACTGAATTTAAGACAAGTTGATGATGCATACACCATCAAAATATCTAACACAGTGTCTCTTAAATCACTCTGGCTTAGGAAATGGAAACTCAAACCTTCAAAAATGCCAACTCCACAATGAAGAATATCATAATTCAGTGTTTCCTCTTTAGTGTGGTGATATTTGGGCTTTGGATAGCTGCGTTCTTTGCATATTTCCACTACAATCAAATGATCAAACAGCAGATGATATTCCAGGAACCCACAGGAATTCAGTTCCTTGGAAACAATGTGCAGCAGCCAATCAGTGCCTCAAAGGAAATGATCAAAGAGCCTGTGAAAAGTGATGAGTATGATAAAGATTTACTTGAAAACCCAGAAATTGATCCAGAGTTAGGTAAGAGTCATCATCTGTTTCTGTTAACCATTTTAAAGGGAAAACACATAAGTTCAAAATTCGGAAGAGTAAGAGAATACCCTCTTCATGGTAATTTAACTTCTGAATCATCGAATGTTTCATATATGGGTATATTTGTATAGAAATTTGTGAAGCAGACACGCGGACATTTATCTATTTTGCTATATTGGCAGCTATTTTCCAAAGTGATGAATATCAATGAATACAGTAAGAATGGTGCGTCCCCTCACAGCCACCTCAGAGGCAGCTGCTGGCGGGGGTGTGGGGGGTCTTCCATGTGTACTATCACTCAGTGGATCTGGTGTTGCAGGTTTTAACGCATCTGTAGGTATTTCTCTCCATGTGTACACATGATAACTTGATGTGGTAGTTTGGACACTGGGTCCACAATTGGTGACACTGTTTGGAGAGGCGATGTAACGTTTAGGAGGGTCAGCTTTTCTGGAGGAAAGACACCATGGGGTGCGGGGGTTGGCTGTAAGAGCTTATGGTCTTGGCCTTCTAGCTCGGTCACTTGGCTTCCTGGGAGATGAACTACAAGCAGCCACCTTCTTGTTCCAGCTCCTTGGACACCCCAACAGCACATCCTGAGCTCTCCCTCTGGAACCAGAATAAGCTCCTCCTCTATAGCTTGCCCTGGGTGTGGTATTTTACCACAGCAACAAAGTAACTAACAAAGTAAGCTTCCCCCAAAATGAAGAGAATAGAGAACTAATGGTTTAAAAGCTGCATCTGCTGGGTGTGGTGGCACATGCCTTTAATCCTAGCACTCAGGAGGCAGAGGATCTTTGTGAGTTCAAGGCCAGCCTGGTCTACAGAGCGGGTTCCAGGACAGCTGGGGCTACAGGGAAACCCTGTCTTGAAAAGACCAAAAAAAAAAAAAAAAGCTGCATCTGTGGTCTGCATAGCCCTGGAGCACTGCTGTAGGCATATGTAAGAATATGATGTAAAACAGCCTACCGTCAGCTCCCCCCTGCTGATCACACAAGCACACACACACCCTTTATATAAATAGCCTTTATCCCAATTTTGGAAAGCAGCCTTTGAGCTTTGGAGGGCAAGTTAATTCTCTAGAAAGCAGAGTACAGTCCACTAAGGGAACAATAGTTGTGATAGGCACATCACATTCTTGTCTGATCCAGAGTTCTGCAAGTGTCCATTACTGCCAACTCATGGTGGTACATTCGGATGTGTCCCTGCTCAAAGCATTGTTTACAGTTGTTAAGTTCAGGCTCTTGCTATTCAACCTTTCTCATGGCTTATATGTCACTGTAAAATCACTTTCCATGGGGCTGGAGAGATGGCCTAGCGGTTAAGAGCGCCGACCGCTCTTGCAGAGGACCCGGGTTCGATCCCCAGCACCCACATGGCGGCTGAGAACCGTCTGAAACTCCAATTCCAGGAGAACTCCAGTTCCAGGAGAACTCCAGTTCCAGGGGAATCCGACACCCTCTTCTGACCTCCGCGGCATTGCACGACACGGGTGCACAAACTTGCATGCAGACAGTACATTCATACACATACTAAATAAATAAAAATTAATATAACAAAATAAAATAACAATAGTTAAAAAAATCACTTTCCATATGCTCCTGTCACTCAATGGTAGACTTTTAAAAAATGATTTTTTCACTTCTGTTTTCTTTAACCAATCTTCACTTTTAACTATTTTTATGCCTTTATTTTTTTTTTTTTTTTTTTGCTATTTTTGAGTCAGGGTCTCCCTTCAGTCCCAGCTGGCCTGGAGCTTGCTCTGTAGACAGGCTGGCTGTGAACTCCCAGAGATCCACCTACCTCTGCCTCCTGAGAGCTGGGATTAAAGGCGTGCACCACCACGCCTGGCCCTATTTATCTTCTATAACTTTGTTTTTATAATCCCCTGAGTTTTTGTTTTTTGATAGGGAATTTGTTCCACTTTCATTGTTTTGAGTGTTGTGTTTGAGGTTTCCTCCAATGCCATGGTTTTTTAAAAAATTTTTCATTTATTTTTTTTTATGTGTATGAGTGTCTCTGCATGTAGGTTGGTGCACCCATGTCATGCAATGCCGCAGAGGTCAGAAGAGGGCGTCGGATTCCCCTGGAACTGGAGTAAAAGATGGGTATTAGCTGCCATGTGGGTGCTGGGAATCGAACCCGGGTCCTCTGCAAGAGCAGTCAGCGCTCTTAACTGTTGAGCCATCTCTCTAGCCCCCCCCTTTTTTATTCCATCTTCTTCCACCATCCCTCACTCTTTCCATTACCAAGATCTCACACTCAGACAAGAATCACAGTGGCACCTGTGATGATTAATATTGATGATAAATTTGACAGGATCTGTAATCGCCTAGGATACAAGCCTCAGGAATGCCTGTGGGAGGTTATGGAGATTAGGTTAGCCCTTGGCCTTTGCCTGGGAAGCGTTTTCTTGACTGGTTAGTTGAAGTGTGGGTGGCACTACTCTCTGGGCTAGGGTTTTGAACTACACAAACAAGAGGAAGCAAGCCGAAGGCCAGCATTTGTTGCCCTCTGCCCCCTGAATGCAGATGCAACACAACCAGCCATTTAACGGGCTTGCTGCCACGCTCTCCCCTCCTGTCTTAAGTTGCTTTGCTCCTGGTATCTTATCACAGCAACAGGAAAAGTGACTAAGACAACACCAAAAGAACTGGGCATCCTCCATCATGGAAAATGAATGACTGTACTTTATTAAAAAATTTGCTTTTGTTTATGTAAGTACTTTGTGCTTTTACCTTTTACCTTGTCATCTGGGGGTGGTTTAGCTTCTAAGAGAAAGAGGGGCTCAGGATGAAGTTTCTCTTGTCTGCATCTATGTGACAGTACAAAGCCTCTACTTGTGTGACTCTAATTATATTTTCTTACAGCTCATATCATTAAAACTGCAGACCCAGAATTTTACACTGAACTTCTCAAATATGGATTTAATGCCATGGCCAGTAAAAAACTGGGCTACGAGAGAGCGATACCAGATTCCCGGGACAAAACGTACGTGCTCTCCCTAACCAGACTTCAGTTTCACCATCTAAGAACACTTCGGGTATAAGATTCTTATTTTTAAGACTTTAAGTCAGACAACCTCAAGAACCTCTGTCAAGACTCTGCAGCTTAAGGTTGGACACAGTGGTGCATACCTTTAATCCGAGCACTGGGGAGGTAGAGGGAAGTGGAGCCCTGAGTTCAAGACCAGCTCTGTCTACGCATAGAGAGCTCCAAGCCAGCCATAGCCACACAGTGAGGCCCCGTCTCAAATAAAATAAAATAAAATAAAATAAAATAAAATAAAATAAATAAAATATAAAAATAAAATAAAATAAAATAATAAAATAAAAGATTTTACAGCTTATGGTATGGCCACTCCCTTCCCCATTGGCAGAGTATGCTCTAGAGCTTTCCCAAGAACTAAATGCCTGGAAGGTCATTTAACTCAGTCACCAATAATGGCTTCTGGCCAAAATGGATTCTTTCCCAATAGAAAATGCTTCAGACATCTACTTATTTCTTTTTTTTTCAAGGGGCTCTCCATTTTTATTATTCCTTCAACTATTTGTGTCAATATTGGTAAAATGCATATAGTATAAAATTACCATGTGAATAATTTTTAATTTTTTTTTAGACAAGCTGGCCTGGAACTCTCTACATAGACCAGGCTGGCCTTGAACTCATAGAGATCTGCCTCCCTCTGCCTTCTGAGTGCTGGGATTAAAGATATGAGCCACCACAC
This sequence comes from Rhizomys pruinosus, assembly GCA_009823505.1. NCBI lineage: Eukaryota > Metazoa > Chordata > Mammalia > Rodentia > Spalacidae > Rhizomys > Rhizomys pruinosus. The sequence continues at coordinate 2,179,432 of VZQC01004033.1, read as the reverse complement.
CCAGCTTAATTAATTTTTTTTATTTTATGTGTATGAATGTTTTGCTTGCATGTATGTCCATCCATGTGTGCAGTTCCCGTGGAGGCCAAAGAGACGTCGGGTCCCTTGGAACTGGCACTCTAAAGTTGTGTACTGACTCTGTTTCCTTCCTTCCTTCCTTCCTTCCTTCCTTCCTTCCTTCCTTCCTTCCTTCCTTCCTTCTTCCTTCTTCCATGACATAATTATTTGTTAAGAAAAGCAAAGTTTAAAAAGACTTGTCCTAAAATGGAAGTGGACTTTGCAGTTTGAGTATTCAAAGTATGAACCTGGGGGCTGGAAGAGACGGCTGAGTGGATAAGAGCACTGGCTGCTCTAACAGAAAACCCACCTGTTCCCAGCACCACGCGGCAGCTAACAACCAACTATAACTTCAGTTCCTAGGGATCTGATGCCCTCTTCTGGCCTCTGTGGACAGTGCATGCACATAGTGCACCTCTGTATCAGCAAAACACTCAAGCACATAAAATAACAAAGAAATCTTTAAAATGTGCTCTGCCAGAGGAGGAGGCATGGAAGGGGGATGGGTCTAAATTATATTAAGAAATGTTGTATGAAATGCACAAAAATTCAATAAAAAATGAAAAAACAAAAGCGTATCCAAAGTATGACCCTACTTAGAAAGAAATTTGGTATTATACAGAGAGCCCTAGTGCGTTTCTGAGCTAGCTCTTCTGTGAAGGGTGGCCACTGCATTTGCAGTCTGAGAAGATGCTCAGCCATTATTATAGAGTCCACATCTTTCCATTAGGTGGGACTTCTACTTCAGCTGTGCTGTTGTTTTTTTAATATAAATTGAAAAGTAAAAGTGGTTCATCTGCGGTACACAGCATATTTTGGTTTTGTAGAATGGCTAAATCAAGTGCATTAGCACTTGTATCATGTCACATCATTGATGTGTGGTGAGAACATTTAAGATCTAGTCTCTTAGGACGTTTCAAGGTCAAGGTGTTTTGTTCACTGTACCACACATGCTGTACAACGAGCCCGTGATCTGATTCTCCCTGTGTGACTGAGTTTCTGTGTGCTTTGACCAGTGTTTTCCCAGTCGTCCCTCTCCACCCGTCCTCAATTCTTCAACAATCACTTTGTGTGGTGGTTTGAATGAGAATGTCCTCCATAGGCTTCAAGTATTTGGACATTTTGTCCCCAGCTCCAGTTGGTGGCACTGTTTTGGGGGATCTTAAGAAGGTGTGGCCATGCTGGAGGTGGGCTTAGAAAGTTCTTAAGCCTTGTCACCGTGCACTCCATCTCTGCCTCCTGTGTCTGCTTGAAGATGTGAGCCTCTGATTTCTGGTCCTGCTGTGGCACCTCCTGCCACCATGCCTCCCTGCTAATGATGGACTCTAATTCCCCTGGAACTGTAAAATCAAATAAGTTGTTCTTTTTATAAGTTCCCTTGGTCACAGTGCTTTATCATAGCAACAAAAAAGTGACTAATACACTTTGCTATTCTATGCTTCAATGATTTCAACTGCCTTAGATCCATGTTGACATGAGGTGGGGCAGTATTTACCTTCTTTCTTCTGGCTTATCTTCATATCTTCGAAGTCTACTGGGTACATAACATAATTTACTATTTTGTTTTAATCTTTTTATTTTCATTTCTGCATGTGTATGAATGTACTGTTTGCATGTAGGTTTGTGCACCCGTGTCGTGCAATGCCGCGGAGGTAGGAGGGACTTGGATTCCCCTGGAACTGGAGTTCTCCTGGAATTGGAGTTACAGACGGTTCTCAGCCACCATGTGGGTGCTGGGGATCAAACCCGAGTCCTCTGCAAGAATAGTCGGTGCTCCCAACTTCTAGGCTATCTCTCCAGCCCCGGAATTTACTATTTTTTTTAAAAAGTTTTCATTTGGCTGGGCGTGGTGGCACAGGCCTTTAACCCAAGCACTCAGGAGGCAGAGGCAGACAGTACTCTGTGAGTTCAAGGCCAGCCTGGTCTACATAGCAAGCTCCAGGACAGCTGGGACTAAAGGGAGACCCTGTCTCAAAAAGACAAAAAAAGTTTTCATTTATTTATGTGTGTGAACACAGGTCAGGTGCATATGCTGCAGTGTGTGTGTGTGTGTGTGTGTGTGTGTGTGTGTGTGTGTAACAACAAGTAATCACTCTCCTTCTACCACGGGGATGGAGCTCACAAAGGCTTGACGGCACATGCTTTTATGTACCGAGCCACCTCACCAGCCCCAGAAGCTTTTATTTTAAATTTTTTAATTAATTTTATTTATTTCTGTATGTGTATGAAGCCAATTAACATTCTAACATGTTCATAAATTTTACCCATTCATCCGAGGATGGACACCTTGGTTAATTCTGCATCTTGAGTATTATGAATGATGCTTTGGTAAATATGAGATGAGATGCAGTCATCTCTTCCATATGCTGATTTCCTACCCTTCCAATGCACATCTCAAAGGGGAATTGTTGGGTCATGCTGCCCATGGTGGCTGCAGTGATCACATTTCTCCATTACTGCTGCACAAGGGTCCCTCTTCCTCTCTCTCTTTCTCTCTCTCTCTCTCTCTCTCTCTCTCTCTCTCTCTCTCTCTCTCTCT
>VZQC01004033.1:2069123-2170648 GCA_009823505.1 Rhizomys pruinosus | reverse complement strand
TAAAAAAAAAAAAAAAAAAAAAAAAAAAAAAAAAAAAAAAAAAAAAAAAAAAGAGAGCAAACCAGGATGCAGTTTCAATGTAGTATAGCAGCAATTTTTCAGTTATGGAATGAACTTTGTTCCTACTTTGAAGAATGACTGCTGCATGTAAATGTTCACTGACAGGAACTAGGAGGGAACCTCTGAGTAAGACATAGCGGAAGGAGAAATTGAAATAAAAGGGGTTCTAGAGCCTTATCTATTCCTTTCCTAATATCAGGGGCCATAAGAATACAGCAATAGGCCCAGAAAAAAGATAGGAAATGGGACTGATAACTCTGCCATATACGTGTGTGTGTGTGTGTGTGTGTGTGTGTATGTGTATGTGTTTGTGGTGTATCCCCTTTTCCACAGCTAAAGTATAAAAGGAAATGGAGATTATGAGGCTGCCTAAAAACTTAGGCTTTGGTAATTCAGTATTTAAGTAAGGCCTTTAAAGTGAAGAACATACTAAGAGCATATTAAAAGCATGGCACATATCCTTAAAGCTCAATCAAAACTGCTGTATGAAAAGTCTTACTGCGGGGGCTGGAGAGATGGCCTAGAGGTTAAGAGCACCGACCACTCTTATAGAGGACCTGGGTTCGATCCCCAGCACCCACATGGCGGCCGAGAACCGTCTGAAACTCCAATTCCAGGAGAACTCCAGTTCCAGGGGAGTCCAACACCCTCTTCTGGCCTCCGCGGCATTGCATGACATGGGTGCACAAACTTGCATGCAGACAGTACATTCATACACATACAGAAATAAATAAAATTAAAAAAAATTTTTTAAAAAGAAAAGTCTTACTGTAAAAACCAGATAGCCCTGTGGTCATACCTGCTCCTTCAAAACTGCTGTCTTGTAGAGCTGACGGTTTGCTTCTTTTCTTTACCTTCTTTCCTCTTTCTATGACACTCTCAGACTCATGGATGCACTCCACATTAAACCACAGTGAAACACTAAAGCCTTCTGACAGGTGTGGCCAGCAGTTCTGCCCCAGCAGTGGCAGGTGGACTGGGGCTATGTGCCAAGAGGAAAGCAGCCGATGAGGAAAACTCTCTCTGTCAGCATCTTTCTTGCCCCGGGAAATTCCTGCTCTTCTCAGTAAGCCCAGGGCCTTACTGTTCAGAATCCCAGGGCACTTTTGTGATGAGACACCATTGCTTAAACTTGGGGTATGTAGAAAAGGGAAGGTTAAATACTGTAAAGGGCTCATAGTAACATCACTTTCAACAATTTTCAGAATACCAAGGAGAAGAATTTCCTAGAGAAAAAGTAAAACAAAAATTTACGATCATAACCAGGTAAATAATATCTCAAAATTCAGGCTATAGGTAAAAATATAAACATACCAAAATCTATCAGTCTTCTCATTTAAATAGCATATCTATCACATCTTCAAAATTTTCACTTAAAAATTTTTATTTATTTCTATTTTATGTTTATGAATGTTTTGCCTGCATGTATATAGGTGTACCACATGTCTGCAATGCCTGCAAAGGCCAGAAGAGGGCATTGGATTTGCTAGACTAGGAGTTATAGGCAGTTGTTAGCTGCCAAGTGGGTGCAGGGAATGGAACCTGGGTCCTCTACAAGAGCAACCAGTGCTCTTAACTACTGGAACATCTCTCCAGCCCCCCAAATTTTCATTTGTGTTTAGGACAAAATATGTTATTTAATTCTTTTTATTTTTTATGTGTATGAATGTAATGTCTGCATGTAGGTCTGTACACCCATGTCATGCAATGCCACGGAGGTCAGAAGAGGGTGTCGAATTCCCCTGGAACTGGAGTTCTCCTGGAATTGGAGTTACAGACAGTTCTCAGCCACCATGTGGGTGCTGGGGATCGAACCTGGGTCCTCTGCAAGAGCTCTTAACCGCTAGGCCATCTCTCCAGTCCCACAAATCCAATATTTAAGTTTTTTTTTAGTATTTATTATAGTTTTTAAGTATTATAAATTAAACACAATAATTAAATTAGGAATAACTTCTACAAAACAAAGCTATTTCCAAATACACTGTAGTGTTTAAAACATTTTTTTAAGATTTTTATTTGTATTATTTATTATTTGTGTTTATGTCTGTCTGTCCATCTGTCTGCATGTTTGTGTCTGTGTGAGTACATGTGAAAGTGGCTGTGGCGGCTACATATGGGAGTTGGATCCCTTGAAACTGGAGGTGAAGGCATTTGTGAGTTGCCTGATGTGGATGGCAGAATCTGAACTCCAGTTGTCATGACAGAGCAGCAAGCACTCTTAATTATCAAGCCATCCTTCCAACCCCATCTCTCAAATATTTTTAAGTGAGGGATACAAATTACTAATTCTCCAGCCTCCTAAATGATATTATTATACCATGACCAACTACATAAAATTGAATGCTCAATTACTATCCAATTATTTAACTTTTTTTTCCCCTAGTCAAATAATAAAACTTTTGTTTTTGGCAAACTGAAGTAAAGTTTTATGGTTTTCCTTATAAGATTTTCATTTAAGTGGAATATAAAAATATAAATGAAAAATACACTTAATTAAAAGGAAGATCAATGACTAATGAGAGCCAAGTTAAAAAGTAGAAAAGATTAACCTAGTACAGTGCCTGATTAATGTGTAAAATCACCTCTGATGGCGAGTATGATGAGGGACGTGTAATTCAGACACGTGCTAGAAGCAGTCCATAAACACACAGCCAGCTCTCAATAATCCACACTAGTTGCTCTATCGAGCTTTCGTGAAGGCCGAGACTACAGTAGAGTGAGGGAGGCAGTGAAGTGGACAGGGCTCTAAGTCACCCAATCCTGCTTCACACAGAGCAACCTCAAAGTTCTGTGTCTCACTTTGCTGATCCTTTCAATCAAGGTTGCATATAAAAATGGTTTTCCCAGTCACTGAGAGCCACTGACAACAATAGGAAGGAAAATAGCCAAGTGAACTAAACAGTAAATAAAGGCTCATTATAAAAGATCAAATCCAATAAGATTATCATAATTAAATTCTCCTTAGTAATTATAACCACAGTATTTCTGAAGCACAAAGGCATCTTCTTAGTCAAAATAAAAATGAAATGGTTAAAATATATACAAATAATGAAACATGGTATGTCTGTTACAGATAAAACACAAAACATGGAACTGGTTGTATAACAACTGCCATATAAAGACCTTAGCAATTTACATATTGGTGAAAAGCACATTCTATTAAGGCATTAATGAGAAAATGTAGAAATTCTAGCATATTTACTGTACAAGGAGATTTCTCCAGAAATGTTCTCAAAAGAAGGGTTAGCTCTTCTGAACATGTTCTTGAACTCATCAAAGATACCAAAAGATCCACCAATACTCTCTGGCATGCTAAAATTTAAAAAGAGGGAAAAATTAAGGCCAGGACATTTAACAAAAGAAAGGTAGAAAAAAAAGAAAGGTAATAATTTCACTGAAAGTGAAAACTATTACCACATTTTGAATGGATTATAAACAGTCTAGTAAGCAATCATAAAAACTGCTGAAGAAATAGAAAGATAACTACAGGCAATCCAACCAACAACACTGATAAAACAGAAACACTTCAGGTTGTCCAGCTGCAAGTAAACTAAAGTCATTCTTAAAAGAGGCATAAAATGATATATAAATATGGCATTTAGTAGATAAGCTGAAACTTCAACCCCATGCATAAAATACTCTTACCTATCATTTTGAAATGTTTGAATAATAACTATCACTTACTGCATGGAAAATTAAAGACATAAATGAGGAAACAGCAAAGGTTAGATAAATACTTAAACATCACACACTACTTTCTTTTCTTTATTCCACTATAGGATTCAGTGGAACATAAGCAATAGTACACAAATTCATAAAAATTATTTAAAGTAATAACTATTATTTATCACACTATAGAGCTTCAAGTATATTTTTACATGTATTATCTCAGTTGTTCCTCATTCCAATACAAAATTATTATCTCTACTTCATATATGACAAAAATAGTCCTTATGTAAAACCCGAGATGTATCTTAAAAGACTGGTGGTTTTGGAAGACCTGGAGGTTAAGGAATAGAAATGAGGTGTAAGTGACCTGTTTTATAAAAACAGCTGATGGAGGGGCTGGAGAGATGGCCTATCTGAGAGGACATTGTAAGGAGACCATGAATTACCAGGGTCTCAGCCTGTAAGTAATGTGAGCCCATTAAGGGGTTTCGAATAGAAAATTTACACAATCAGTGTGCTTAGTATATTTTTTTAGATAAAAACTGCCAGGTTTCAATTTGAATGAGAGAATGGATGTGTGCACGCAACACACACACACACACACACACACACACAGAGCTTCTATATACTACTGAAAACTCAATGAACTAAATATAATATTTAAAAAATTAAGAAACTTATAATAATGATAAAACAGGGCAGTAAACATTGGGGCTATCAAGTAAAAGACTGAAAACTATTTCTTGAAGATGGAGAAGTAGGTGGAAAAAAGAGAAATATGCAGCCTAGCATTCCCTTGAATTCAAAAGAGGCTGGGAGTAGTGGAAAGCCTAAGGCCAGAGGAGGAGATGAGAAGGCAGCAGAAACAGAAAGTGCTAAGTGTCTGACTATCCTCCTCTGTCCCTGTTCTGAGTGCAGAGCATAGAAAGCTTTCACTTTTGGGTCACAAAACCTACAATGGATGGCCAGGCAAAGTCCAACTGAGTGGTAGTTGTCTATCCAAAGGGAAGAGTTGGGAACAAAGCCTGAAGAATGCTCACAAAGCTGCTTGGGGAGGTTTTAAGGAGAGTGCCTCTCTGAGCAGACACTATTCACTAGCCATGCTCCACAGGTGGAGGACACATTTTCTAATGTACATAAATTGCTCTGTGGGGATAATATTATCCCTTATGGTTCCCCAAAATAAATCTCTACTCATTGAAGTATTTGGGAGACCCCTAATCAGCTACTTGCCCATCTACTCAAGAGTTCATCAATGGACTACCCAAGGGAAGAGGACAAAAAGGAAAACAAATGTACTTTTACAACATTAAAGGTGATCTCTAACAGCTTTCTTAAATGTAAATAGGCAAGAAGTATAAAAATATTTCAAAATGAGTGATCCAAAAGTAACCCCAAGATGGAAGAAACATATAAATAAATAAAATGACTTTAGAAAAAGTACTTGGCTTAGAAAATGGAAGAGGTCTTTTAGAAATATCCAAATAAATATAAGAAGGTATATTCTTGTTTTTTGTTTTTTGAGACAGGGTACCCCTGTAACCCCAGCTGTCCTGAAACTTGCTCTGTAGACCACGCTGGCCTTGAACTCACAGAGATATGCCTGCCTCTGCCTCCAGAGTACTGGGATTAAAGGCGTGCACCACCACGCCAGGCAAATAGATATATTCGTGCAAAAAAGGAATAATGAAAGCTAGCAAGATGGCTCAGTGGGTAAAGGTATTTTCATGCATGCCTGACAATCTGAGTTTGATCCCCAGATAAAAGAAATTAGCAGGAGGGAACTGGTTCTTCAGGGTTATCCTTTCTCTGTCTCTGTCTCTGTCTCTGTCTCTCTCTCTCACATACACACACACACACACACCTCAAACAAACAAATAATAATGATAAAAAACCAGAAAATCAAGGAAAAAACTCTATTAACTATAAAATGGGTAATAGCCAAAATTAAAAACTGAACAGCTTCCTGGAAGGGGAGGTAGAATACAGTGATATGAAGGGGGAGAAAGGAACATTAGACTAGGAAGGGTTAAACCGGGTAGGGAATGGGAGGGCAGGGCAGAGGATGGAGGCTCAGGGGTCACTGCAGAAGAGGAACAGAAAGAGTATAAGAACCTGAGGTGGTAGATCAGCACAAGGAAACAGAGTTTTCCGAATAGCTGGTCAGTTACTCCTGTGTACTCGGAGCAATGGTGACAGCATGCACAAGTCCCATGCCAGCTCAAGCCAGACCAAATCCTAGCGCAGACATGAGGATGTGGGTAAGAAGTTCCAATCCCACCTAAGAAAACTGTGGCAACACGTGTCTGATGGGAGGGGCAGAGACAGTCTCCCGTCAAAGACAGCATGAGACTCTTGGTAGGTTCAACCAGGCTCCAGTGTCCACAGTGAAAGACATTTGGGAACACAAATTGGATTCTATAGAACTTATTATGTAACACATTAAATTGTGTGGGAGGTAATTAGAGGTGGTACAGGTAGGGGAGGGGATCTAAATACCACCATAAAAATTCAATATAAAGAAAAATTTTAAAGAAGACTAAAATGGCAGAATTGTTTCAGAATAAAAAAAAAACCAAAAGAGGTGGAATATTTTTTTTTTGAGACAGGGTCTTCCTGTAGCCCCAGCTAGCCTGGAACTCACTGTATAGACCAGACTCGGCTTGAATTCACTGAGATGGATCCGCCTGCCTCTGCCTCTGTTGGGATTAACAGAGAGTTTGTATCTTATCACAGTTTTTAATTTACATTTCCCTGATGATTAGTGACAATATTTTTTATGTTCATACCTATTAATCATTTGCATTCTTTTGAAAACAAAAAGTCTCATGTCTTCTCAGGCTGGCCTTGAACACAACTATGTGGCTGAGAATGAGTTAACTTCGGATCCCTCTGCCTCCACCTGTCGGGTACTGAGATTTCAGGTGAGCACCACAACTCTGCCCAGTTTTCTGTGGTGCTGGGGATCAAGAACCCAGAGGCTTTGTGTGTGCTCAGGGAGCACTCGGCCACCCGAGCCTCGTCCTCAGCTCCTCTGCAGACTTTTGATTCGTGCTGTGGAGTTCCTCTAGCTCCTTATGCAACCTATCAACCTCTTGTCAGATGTATCATCCAAAAATATCTTCTCTTATTCTAAAGATTGTGTCTTCACTCTGCCGATTATTTCTTTTGCTGGGCAGGTTGTTAGTCTGATGCCACTTCGTTTGTTTATTCTGTCTTTTGGTGTTATGCTCTTGGGTCACATCTACTCAAATGCAGACTCACTCACCCACCACTCCCATCGCTCAGGCCTTGCCTGGCTGTCGCCTCACATAGTCTCCACTCCTGTAAGCTTTTGCTCAGCAGCTTTCTATAGCCACATCCAATGGGGTAAAAATGTTGGCCAGGCAAAGCTCTCTCCTTCCAGGATTCCTTCAGTCTATCACATCCTGCAGGTACATACACTGGAATTCCTTTAGGCTCACTGGCAGCACCTCCTGCCCTTTAATTGTTTAGTAATCATTTCTTCTTTTCATATGACTGCATAGAACAGGGGTTTTATTCCTTGACCCAACTGTTTGACCCTAGCTGATTTACCCTGAGCTGGTTAGTTTTCCCTGTAAATTTTTGTTCATGGGGAAAAGAAAGTGATTTATCCTTGGATGCCGGATTATAAAATCGGCTGATACCAACTGCATTACTGGGTCTTAGAGTAAAAGAAGTAAAGAAGTAAAAACAAGCCTTGCAGGTTGAGGCTTGTGTACAATAGTCACTGCACGCTGGATACTGCTTGGAGCATTTTACCTGTTAACTTGCTGACTCCTAAACAACTCTTTGAGGTAAGCTGGGATTGGTTATAATCCTTGTCATCAGCACTGCCAGATGTAAGGATGAGAGCAATGATGGAGCATGGTCCAGATGCCATCAAACCTCTGGTACCATTAGTTGTATGAGCTTCCAGCCATCTTCCTGTACCTAGAGCTCATGGGTATTTGGGTCACCTTACAAGACACTCCCTTCTATTTTGCTGTTGTTAGTGCCAAACAGTAATTTGTACTCAATAATTAACATCACTGGATCTCAACTTCTGTTTTTCACTCATGTATACTAAATGATAATAAAATTGTTGTCAAATACTTGGAGAAAACCTAATTCTACAAGTTCTACCACAGTTTTGAACACAGCAGATGGCACAAATATAAGAATATACCCCCCAGGGGCTGGAGAGATGGCCGAGTGGCTAAGAGCACCGACTGCTCTTGCAGAGGACCCGGGTTCGATCCCCAGCACCCACATGGCGGCTGAGAACTGTCTTTAACTCCAGTTCCAGGGGGATCCAATGCCCTCTTCTGACCTCCGCGGCATTGCATGACACAGGTGCACAGACCTACATGCAGACGGTACATTCATATACATACAAAAATAAATAAAAATTTTAAAAAAGAGTGCTAAAAAGAATATACCCCAAACAAAAGAAACAAAAAGAATATAGTACAATAAGTTTTCTTTGAAGATGTCTTTAAATGAATTTAGAAAGCCATTTTTATTTTAGTTCTTATATGTATATTTTTTATTTTATTTATTTTTGTATGTGTATGAGTGTACTGTCTGCATGTAGGTCTGTGCATCCGTGTCGTGCAATGCCACGGAGGTCATAAGAGGGTCTCGGATTCCCCTGGAACTAGAGTTCTCTTGGAATTGGAGTTACAGACGGTTCTTAGCTGCCATGTGGGTGCTGGGGATTGAACCCGGGTCTTCTGCAAGAGCAGTCGGTGCTCTTAACCACTAGGCTATCTCTCCAGCCCATAGTTCTTATATTTTTAAGTGTATGAGTATTTTATCGGCATGTGCACCATGTGTGTGCAATGCCCATAGAAGCCAGAGGAGGGCTCTGGATTCCTTAGGACTGGGGTTACAGACAGGTGTTAGTTGCTACGTGTGTGCTGGGAACCGAACCCAGGGTCCTCTGTAAGAGCAGCCAGTGCTCTTAACCTCTGAACCATCTCTTCAGCCCCTAGAAAGCCATTTTTTAAAATATTTATTATTTTAATTTTATGTGTATGGGTGCGTTGTCTACATGTACGTAAGTGTACTTGTGTCACGCAATGCCCACAGAAGTCAGAAGAGGACATGAAATCCCCTGGGACTGTTGTGATAGACAGTTGTTCACCACCATGTGAGTGCTGGGAACCAAATATAGGTCCTCTGCAAGAGCAGCCAGTGCTTGTACTGGCTAAGCCATCCCTCCAGTCCTAGAAAGTCATTTTATAAAAATATTTTTATTTTTATCTTATGTGCGTTAGTGTATTGCCTACATGTGTGTAAGTGCACCCATGTCATCCACTGCCCACAGAGGTCAGAAGGGATCATCAGATTCTGCTGAAACTGGAGTTGTGGGCTGTTGTTAGCTGCTATTCAGGTGCTGGGAATTGAACCAATGTCTTCTGGGAGAGCAACCAGTGCTCTTAACCACTGAGCCATCTCTCTATCTCCCAGAAAGAGTTTTTTTTTTTTTTTTTTTTTTGGTCTTTTCGAGACAGGTCTCCCTGTAGCCCCAGCTGTCTTGGAACTCACTCTGTAGACCAGGCTGGCCTTGAACTCACAAAGATCTGCCTGCCTCTGCTTCCCAAGTGCTAGGATTAAAGGTGTGTACCACCACAGAAAGATGTTTTTATAACAGACACTAGAATATGGATAAAATTTGTGGCCATATTATCTTTAAAGTAGAACTAAGATTATCAAAACAGTGTGTCAAGAAAGAGTAATTAAAAAGGAGAAAATTATTCTAGTGTTAGCACAAGAATATAAATTAGGCTGGTGAGGTGGCAGAGGTGTGCCTGAGTTTGATACTGAAAGCCTCACAATGGAAGGGAACTCCTACCAGGTGCCCTTTGACCTTCACAAATGAGTCCACCATGGCATCCCCAACGTATACACAAATGTAAAAAATTTAAAGTATTCGATTTTTTGGATACGTTTGCGTCTTAATTTCTGCATTTTTAGATTTACTGTTACTGTGCTGTCCTCATAAACAGTGGAAGGACAAGAAGATCAAAGTAAGGAATGGCATTTGAAGAAGATCCCAGAACATTTAAGATTCTCAGATTAATCTTTCTCTCCCTATTTTTCCTACAGATGTCCTAAGAAATATTACTTATCCTACTTACCCAGGGCCAGCGTTGTCATCTGCTTCCACAATGAAGAATTTAATGCCTTGCTCCGAACGCTCTCCAGTGTGGTGTACTTTACTCCCCAAAGATACCTTGAAGAAATTATCTTGGTGGATGACAAGAGTGAATTTGGTGAGACAGACACTGTTTAAGATACTTAGAAAGTGTACTTTTGCTGGTGATGTTTGACCCTGTATTGTTATTGCTGTTTGCGGGCCTGGTCTCATATAGCCCAGGTAGCCTCAAACTGGCTTTATTCAAAGGTGACCTTGAATTTCAGATTCCCCTGACTCCACCTCCCAGGTGCTGGGTTCGTGAATGTGCCCCTCCGTCCTCTCCATGCCACTTGTGTATGTCTAGCTGGTGTTAAGGGCGATGCTGCACTTAGTCCACCCTCTCCCTATATTACGTCTATGAGGTCAGCACTGCCTTGTCTTTAGAGATCACTTCAGGAATAAGTGCGATCTAACTGGAGGTTGGACAGATGAGTTGGAATTATTTAGGTAGAAAGGAAGGAAGGATGTCTTAGATAGAAGAAACAACAAGAAAGAGAAAGTCCAAGAAAAGAGAAAGTAAGATGAGCTTGGACTCTTTCTCCCTTTTGTGCAGTTTATACAGTAGTGTAGTGTTGGAGGGATGGGGGGACAGAAAGGCAGAGTTATTAAAAGGGGGTACTCAGAAGTGCCTTATTGGTGTTTTATTTCAAGAATATAGGGAGCTATGTCTTGGATTACAGCTCTGTTAGCAGACTGCTTGTCTAGCATGAATGAAGCCTTGGGCTCAGTCCTCAGAACTGCATAGGCTAGATACAGGCACGGGGGAAGCAGAAGCAGGTGATCATCCTTGGCTGTATCATAGCAAGTTCCAGGCCAATGGGGGCTACATGATACTCATGAGACTCGCTCTCAAAAAATGTAGAAACGATTTAATCCCAGTACTTGGGAGGCAGGCAGGTGGATTCTGTGAGTTCAAGGCCAGCCTGGTCTACATAGTGAGTTCCAGACCAGCTGAGGCTAAAGGGAGACCCTGTCTCAAAAAGACCAAAAAAATGTAAAAAAGAAAGAAAGAAAGAAAGAAAGAAAGAAGAAAGAAAAGAAAGAAAGAGAAAGAAGAGAGAGAAAAGGAAAAAGGATGAAAGGAAGGGTCAGGAGTCAGAGAAAGAGAGAAAGAAAGAAAAGAGAAAATATAGGGAATTTGCTAGAGCTTAAAACATGGAAATGACCTGACACATGTACTTCACAGGAAAGAACTTGGATTAGACCAAAGGCAGGTAGGTGCTTATTCCTCTATGGTTAGTAGTTTTAACTGAATTCTAATGGTAATCCTGTTAACTGTCCTTAGAATTTGAAGTGAGTTGTCTGTTTTACAAGTGAGTATGAGCCAGAAGTGTTTAAACAATGATATTGACATTGGGGAGATTTTAGGCCTGTAAAGCCCACCCAGCCCACTGGGAATCTGGCCTACAATGAGCTGGGAAAAAAGACATTTCAGGAGAGCCACACTGGATGGGAAAAACACTTGGTGGCACTGGAGTGTGACCCAAGCTAATGTCACCATGTTTGAAAATTTAGATAGTGGTCAGGGGCCTGGAGTCACCACTATCCAGTCTTGTGCATGGGATGGGGGACGCACATCAGCAAAGCCAAAGAGGCTGGTAGCTTGCTAAGCAGTGAGTGACAGTGAAGCTGCAGGTACACCTGCTAGAGGAAGGAGTTCTGCTTTCTTACCCGGAAGTTCACAAATCTTAGACAAGCACAAGGTTCCAATTTGACCGCTATTACCAAGTGCCACTAAAGGGGTGGCTTGAGCAACAAACACTGATTTGAGAGCAGTGTGCCAACAGGACCAGGCTGTTGGCACAGACATCCTTTCTGCTTTTTAGGCAGTTGCTTTGTTCTACCCTCTTGTGGGTCAAGCGACCTCTTGGGTCTTTTCCCGTATGGCACTAATACCACTTGTGAGGTTCCCACCCTCACGATCTGACGTTTTCCAAAATCCCCACCTCTCAAGGCCATCATACTGGTGGTTTTAACATATGTATTCGGGGCTAGAAGGCATAAACATTCAGTCCCTAATATCTAGTGACTTCATAATCCAAGTTGGTCCCCCTTCCTACAAAACTAAGAGGGTGGCTCCTGATGGCCAAGACCTGTGTGTGCTGCCAGGCCAGTTGTGTCTATGTCCCCTTGGACCTAGGCAGACCCTCTCAGAGCATGGAGCACTCTGTTCTGATGGAGCTTGGGTTCCAAATATTCCTGCTTTTAATTCTCAATGATTTCATCATGAATTGTATAACATGTTTTGAACTGAAATCTGTTTTAACTGTATATCCCCTCAGACAGTGCCAATGGGCTCAGAATAGGGACTGGAGGCCTGGGAACCCATTTGGCTTGAGTAACCTTAGACCTCAGTCAGAAATATATGGCCACTATTTGACTTGTGCAGTTAAACTGGGTTGTATCAAAAGCTTCATAACTTAAACTGTATTACATTTTAATAAAGTGATTTGTTAAAACAGAGGTTGGTCACTAGAAGCACAAAAATTGTACGATTTGAGGATGAGTCATTTTTTTCTTGTGGATTTGAGGCTAACCCCAGACTAAGTTAAAACCTGTGGAACAGTTGTGTTTGAAGAATTGGTCATAATTAATAATAGTTCTTTGAATTTCTGTAGTTGCATTTTTATAAATTGCCAAGTATTGAATATTTTTCCAGGCGATTTGAAAGGAAAACTGGACTTTCAACTGGAATTCTTTCGGGGAATAGTTAAATTAATAAGAAACCCAAAGAGAGAAGGGCTCATTCGCTCAAGGATGATCGGTGCATCCCATGCCTCAGGTATGAGTGTTCTTTCAGGCCAGCATCTGGTGTGTTGCTATTTTCTTGTTGCTCTGATCAACGTACAGGAGGAAAGGTTGTTCGGGTTCACGATTTGGGAGTAGACTTCTGTCCATCATGGCAAGGAAGCCATAGCAGCAGGGGGCAGAGGTCGCTGGTCACATTGGGTTTGTAGTCAGGAAGCAGAAAGTGAGCTGAGCTGTAAGATGTCAAGGCAAGCCCCTAGTCACCCACTTCCTCCATCAAGGCCGGGCCTCCTAAACATTCTATAAGCTTCCCAAGTAGCTGGGGCCCCATGTAGACATTACACATTCAAACCACAACCCATTACTATGACAGGGAGACTTTTCCTTCCTGCTCAGGAAAAAATTCTCTTGGAGACCTCACAGCAGGTTTGAATCTTTGATCTTCCGTTGCCTTTGAAAGTGTTCTGCTCCAAAGTGTCCATTTGTCATTTCAAATGAAAGACTTTCTCAAAGGCCCTGTGTTAGCCTCTATCCAGGCTGAGTTTCCCCCAGTACAGACTCTGAGATGGAGTTTTAGCCAATTTTAGAAGGATGTTAAGGTAAGTTCAGTGACAGGTGCCGCAATGACTGTGCTTCCGAATAGTGTGTCAGGAAAACGGAGCGTCCCTCCCACAGAGCAGCAAACGGACCAAGAGGAAAGAGTCCTCCATTCTGGGAAGACGAAGGGAATTTCTTGCTGGTGCAGGTCTCCACAGGTGGAGCGGTTCATTCCGTGGGATCTAGCCGCTGGGAGTCATGGAGGCTGCAAGGAACACAAGGGAACGAGGTTGTCTTGGGCAGGCAGCTGCAAGGGGAGGGAGAGGAGCTCTGTTTGGAAGTTGCCTGCAGGGGGAATGGTCTGATTAGTGAGGCTTCCTGATTTAACGCTGGTAGGAGACCCAGAGGGCCCATGTCTGTGCAAGAATGAGGTGGGCAAGCCTGGGTGGGCAGGCTGCGGTGTCCACCCGCAGGGGACTCTGATGGGAGACACGCTCAGTTGTGGCCTCAGAGGGTCCTTAGGTACACTTATGTAGATGTCCCCTTAACACACATCTTCCCTCCCCTTTTTTGTTCCTCTCAATACCAACTGCATCTATATTCAAAAGTAGGTTTATAATTGTCTTTTTCTGTATTATTTTCTGATACTTTGCTTTACCAGATTCATAGAATGGATTACATGGTTTGATTATTTTTAATTTTTTAATTAATTTTATTTATTTTTGTATGTGTATGAATGTACTGTCTGCATGCAAGTTTGGGCACCTGTATCGTGCAATGCCGCGGAGGTCAGAAGAGGGTGTCGGATTCCCCTGGAACTGGAGTTCTCCTGGAATTGGAGTTTCAGACGGTTCTCGGCCACCATGTGGGTGCTGGGGATCGAACCTGGGTCCTCTGAAAGAGCAGTCGGTGCTCTTAACCGCTAGGCCATCTCTCCAGCGCCCTGATTTATTTTTTTAATACGGGTGTGCCACCACGCCCGACAAGTGATGTTTTATTTATTTATTTATGTGTATGAATGTACTGTCTGCATGTAGGTTTGTGCACCCGTGTCGTGCAATGCTGCAGAGGTCAGAAGAGGGTGTTGGATTCCCCTGGAACTGGAGTTAAAGACGGTTCTCAACCACCATGTGGGTGCTGGGGATTGAACCCAGGTCCTCTGCAAGAGCAGTCGGTGCTCTTAACCGCTAGGCCAACTCTCCAGCCCCCTGGTTTGATTTTTTTTATCTGAACAATATAAAAACAGAAATTATATGAATGGAAATACATTAAATTGGCCCATAGACTGTCTAGGCACTGATATTTTGTCTAGTTTTCCTTTAATCTAGGTTTTTTTTGTTTTTTTTTTTTGGTGTTTTTGAGACAGGGTCTCCCTGTAGCCCCAGCTGTCCTGAAACTCACCATTAGACTAGGCTGGCTGGCTTTGAACTCACAGAGATCCACCTGCCTCTGCCTCCCAAGTGTGGGGATTAAAGGTGTGTGCCACCACACCCAGCTAATCTAGTTTTTTAGTGTTTTATTTATTTTTATTTTAGTGTATGAGTGTATTGCCTGCATGTGTGTAAGTGCACCGGTGTTGTACAGTGCCCATGGAGGACAGAAGAGGGCATCAGATTCCCTAGAACTGAAGTTTGGGGATGGTTGTTAGCTACCATGTGGATGCTGGGTATCGAACCTGGGTTCTCTGCAAAAGCAGCCAGTGCTCTCAACTGCCGAGCCATCTCTCCAGTCCCGTTTAATCGAATGTTTTGAGAAGTAAAATTTAAAGAATCCAAATTTTAAAGAAATCTTTAAAATTGTAATTACTACCAGCTTAGCTGTATTGTGAGGATTCATTTCTCTGCTTCAACTGGACACAATGTGACCTCAGCTTCCTGCTGCCCAGGCTTCTCCACTGTGGTAGGCTGTGTCCCCTAGAACTGTGAGCCACAATAAACTGTTCATCCATCCTCACAAAGAAAAGGAAGGAAGGAAGGGAGGGAGGGAAGGAGGGAGGGAGGGAGGGAGGGAGGGAGGAATTGGGCATTTATGTCTTGAAGTGTGGTGTGTGTGTGTGTGTGTGTGTGTGTTTATGGTAAAATCTTCAACTCTTACTGTGAACTTACCCATCCATGTCTTGTCACTTTCCCTGGTTTTGCTGTCTGTCTACATTTGTCTCCTTGTCCATCCTACTTCACTGATGTCAGAGCGGGGAGGGGGCTGCCTGAGCCAGGAGTGGCTGCAGATTAGAAGCTGCGGAGTCCTGATATGTCCAAGGGTGTGTCATCAGTGATTAATCAACATCCAGTCAAGGATTGATCTATTGATCTAATCCAGTCAAGGATTCTAAAGAAATGGCATCCTCTCTCCCAACAACCATCAACTGCCACAGTCCCTCAGGGACATGTGGCTCATGAGGTCCCTCCCCTTAGCCATGATGGACTATTGATGGCACAAACAAGAACCCAACACTCAACAGTCATTTATTCTCTGCACTTTGAACAGTGGTGAGTCTCTATATTAACTGTCATCCGCTACAACTGAGGAAGACTGAGAGCAGATTAGTCTATAAGTATAAACATAAGTATTTAAAGGGCATTTTTATAACATGTATATTTAGCAAAATAACAGTAAGTTTCCCCTCTAGGGTCTATGGCCGAACTAGTCTCAGACTCTTGACCAGGTTTAGAGTATGAGGCATGAGTACTTCTGTGGAATGGGCCTCACATCCAATCAGAAAGTGGGTGGTTATCCTATAACAGCCATGCCACCATTACCTTGCCCGGCAAGTCAGTATTGTAGTATGTGGGGTTCACATCTGGGAAACTTTTCTCCAGCAGTCTATGCAGTACCTTCTGGTAATATGAGAGCTTGCCAACAGGGAGATCTTCCAGCCTAGTCCCAGCTTGATTTCTTTATGTCCTACAATCAAAGTGTGCGGTGTCTTCAATAAGAGGGTCTTACCATCCAGTTCTGAGAAGTGGCAATAGCCTATATTATTGGGGGCTTCTGGGACCTCCCTGACCAACAACTTATAGGTGTCCCACACCTGGTACTAGGGTCCCATTTGATAACCTATGACTTCTAGAAGGAGCATTATCTACTCAAGCATGGTACAGAAGGTTGTTTTCCCATGGCATCAGAAGCATTGTGCTTTGAAAGCAGCCTTGTTAGCTGTTGTACCCAAGCACAATGGGTTCACCTGGGTGAGTGCAAATCCAGTAAGCACACCAGATAAAGAGCAGTTACTTAACAGCAAGGTGGAGAATACGGGTAAATCCCAAGGCAGCGTCTCCCCAAGCAAAGAAAGCCAGGGGCTGCCACCGGGAGATGCATGCGCATTCATCCCAGAGAGAGTTGTCATTGTACACAGAGGTGGGCATATTCCACGTGTGCTCATGTCCATCTGAGACCATGTGTCTTTATATGTTGCATGTCTAAAACTGTATGGCAGGAGAACACAGTGGTGCAGACCTGTAATCCCAGCACTTGGGAGTTGGAGGCAGGAAGATCACGAGTTCTAGGCCAGCCTAGGGTATAATAGTGAGTTTGAGGCTAGCCTGGGCAACATAACAAGACCCTATATCAAACAGCAAATTAACAAGTAAATAAACAAAGGCAGTTGGGCCTTCCACTGGGATGGAGAATTTAGCATTATAATCATATCATAAAGAGCAGAATTTATCCCACATCACCTTGAAGATGGACTGGGTAATTTGGGCTGATATAAACTGGTTCCTGTGATTTTATCCAGAGGCCCTTTTTTTATAAACAAACAGCTTCTTCTCACCCCTCAAAAGCCCAGGTGCTTGCCCTTAGCAGATGACAGCACCTCTGGATACTGGCTTCGTGTAGCTTGGGAGAAGAGGCATCCAGGCCTCTAACTGGGCAGCAACTCTTGCTAGGGAGGTGGGTTTTACTTAGAGCAAGAAAACTATAGGAGAGGGACTAGAAAACTGGCTCAGAGGTTACGACCATTGGCTGCGCTTGCAGAGAACCCACATGGTGACTAACAACGATCTGTATGTAACTCCAGTGTCAGGGGAACCTGGCGCCCTTTTCTGGCCTTTCACCTGCACTGCACGGCACAGGCACACGTAAATACACGCAGGTACTACAGTCATACATAAAAAATGAAAATACTTTTTAAAAGTTAAAAAAAGAAAACCATATGAAAAGTTAAAGTGAGGAAATTGACATCAAATGGGGCCCACTGGGAAGGGAAAGGTGTGGCCTGGGGTGGAAGAGGTTTCAGGAAATAAATACTTGAACTCTGAGGCCCAGCTTGTGAACCATATTATATACTTTAACCGTGTACATTCTTCACCTTGCCCATATGGCTCATTGCCATGACCTCTAAGCAGAATGGATCTTCGTTCAAGCTTGCACTCAAGAGCACAAACAATTATGCCCCAAGCATTAAACCCAATACCCAAGAGGGCATTCTCTCAGGAAAAAAATTCTAAATGAAGCTAATCAATGAAGGATGAGCTAAAATGACAGAGAGAGAGAGAGAGAGAGAGAGAGAACACGCACACTCATGAAGTGTGAGGGGTGAATGCCGGGGGTCAGACACCAACTCCAGGTGTTGTTTCTCAGATGGTGACTTTTTTTAATTTTTAATTTATTTTTCATATGTGTATGAATGTACTGTCTGCATGTAGGTTGGTGCACCGATGTCGTGCAATCCTGCGGAGGTCGGAAGAGGGCGTCGGATTCCCCTGGAACTGGAGTTAAAGACGGTTCTTAGCCGGATGGTGACATTTTTTAAAGCCAGAGTCTCTCACTGGCCTGGAACTCACATAGGGGGGCTGGCCAGGAAGCCCCAGAGATCCACCTGCCTCTCCCTCCCTGATGCTGGGATTAGGTACAGGCCTCCACCTCAAGGTTTTTTGTTGCTTTGTATTTTAAACATGGGTGCTAGGGATTGTACTCGGGTTCCCATGCTTATGAGGCCAGCATCTTACTGACAGCCATCTCCGCCAGGCCCCTCAAATGATCTTTGGAAATGAAAGTTTTGCTCAGCTCCGATTGCTCTAACTTGCAGCTCTTCAGATTCCTCTGAACATCCAGGTGTATAGGGGCCTCACTTTTTAGACACAATAACATATATTTCTCATTTCCCCCAGTGTAACTGAGGAACTAAGCACATAAGAAATACTTAATGAACGCTCACTGAGTCTGACTTGGATTTGGGTTGAATGTGCTGCCTCCACAGGACTAACATTGTGCTCTTGCCTCCCAGGGGACATCCTGGTGTTCTTGGATAGCCACTGTGAGGTGAACAGAATGTGGCTGGAGCCCTTGCTGGTTGTCATCAGTCAAGACCCCACAGCAGTGGTGTGCCCTGTGATCGATGTCATTGATGAAATTACCCTGAAGTATAAGGCAGCCCCTCTTGTACGGGGAATTTTTGACTGGAAACTGAACTTTAAATGGGACAAAGTTTTTTCATATGAAATCGACAGACCAGAGGGACCAAATGCACCCATCCGGTGAGGTTCTAGTTTGGGGACTTTAGTGAAGATGTTTGGATGTTTTCTTTTGCTACTAGTTTCTTAAAGCATTGAATGGTACAATTTGGTAGATACCAAGTTGATTCAAGTGACACTGTGCCTTGCCCCTTTCCCCCACCCCTGTTGAAGAAGCCACTGTTTTTTTTGTTGTTGTTATTTGTTTGTTTGTTGTTGAGACAGTACGTCCTTGTAGCCTCAGCTGGCCTGGTACTCACTATGCAGAGCAGGCTTGATCACACAGAGATCCCCTGTGCTGGGATTAAAGGAGTACCTTACCATGCTGGGTGCTTGCTTCCAATGCCCATCTTATCTATGTACTGATGTGTATGTGCACACGTGTGCAAATGTGAAGGTCAGAGGATAGTCTTGGATGTTACTCCTCAAGCTCTCCAGAGTGTCTCACTGACCTGACACTTATCAAATAGATGAAGATGACTGGCCCGGAGCCCCAGGGATCTGCTTGTCTGTACTCTCAGCACTGGGGGAGCCCCAGGGATCTGCTTGTCTGTACTCTCAGCACTGGGTCACAGGTGTGTGCCTCCACACCCAGATTTTTCTTACATGGATTCTGGGGATCCAACTTGGTCCTCGTGCTTGCAAGGCGAGCACGTTACTGACTGAGCGTCTCCCCAACTTCCATGTGTCACCATGCCCAGCTGGTTTTCTAGTTTTTAACTATAAGTTACTAACAGTATTTCATATTTTTTAAGAAAACTAGGGATCAGTATCTCTCTGGAATTGATTTAATATTTATGACTTCTTTCTAGGTCACCTGCAATGGCAGGAGGAATTTTTGCTATAGACAGGTACTATTTTAATGAACTTGGACAGTATGACAAGGGTATGGATTTTTATGGAGGAGAAAACATAGAACTTTCACTACGAGTAAGTCAGACCTTGTTGTTTTTTACATAGTTACACTTGTGCATGGTGAAATCTGCTGTTTTGAGCCTCATACCTGCTGGGCCGAGTGCTCTCCCCGAGTGAGAACGCACGCTGACTTTTCTTAGTGTCATGTCCAGTTTCTTCATGAACATTCGGGATTGTGCTGGTGTCACATTCAAGGGCATGCAACAGACTTATAGGGCTCCTTGAAAACACAAAGAACATTAATAGGACATTAAATTCTCTTACTATATGCTTTATTTTTTAATGCATGACACGGAAAAGTAAACTAGTGAGATTTTAAATCTTGGTAATTAAATTCTGTTTCCTTTTTTCATTTAGACTTTTTCTCTCTTTCCTTCCTCTGGTGGCTGGCTATTTTATTCAGTGTGTGTAACAAGGGGGCTGCCCGTTCTGCCTCCCACTGTTGGTGTACCACCACATCCAGGCTCTCCCCTCCCCCATCTTTTCTCCTCTTCTTCCCCTCCTCTCTTCCCTACGCTCCCCCAATCTTTGCTGAGGAACTATTGGCAACCAATGACTCCTGGTAGAGGGAGAGAGTTGATTTTCCTCGAGGGAGTGACTCTAAATAGGTTGACTAGGCTCCAGTGGATAGAGCCTACCACGGGACATTTGGGGTTACAAACATGGCTCAGTAATCCTTAACATATACAGCAATGCATGGAATTTCTTAAGCAATCTCTTTCCTCCAAGCTCCCACTTGCCAGTGTCTCATCCACTTGTTGCTTTAATTGCTTTTATTTTTCCATCCATGCGTTCCCTTCTGACCCAGGCAGTGCTTTATAATACCTGGGCCTCTGGTGCTTTCCATTTGGTTGATAATTCCTTGTTTCATTACTACATGATGAATTTCCCTTTTCAGGACCCAACAGTAAGTGTGCCGTGTCTCAGAATAGAATCCCTTTTGTGGGGACCCACATGATGGAAGCAGAGAACTAACTCCCACAAGCAATCCTCTGACCTCCACATGTGCTTTCTTTAAATAAATAAGTTTTAAACACAATGAAAAGCAACCGTGTTCCATCTGAGGTGCTACAGTTCTCATAGACCACAAATGACAGCTAAATGCTATTCAAGTGCATCTGATTTCCCTGCTCCAATGTTTCCAACTACTTTACTACTAATGGGCCTTTTTACTCTCTGCCACTCTGCATCTGGGAAGTCACACTGGTGGCTAACACAAAGCAGAATGTCCTTGAGTACTTCTTATCTGCACCCCAGCCTACAAGGTCCCTCCCATAGTCAAGAGCCCTCTTCCAGGACACAGGACCAGCAACGGTCTGTGCTTCTCACTTGCTATCAAGAGCTGGAGCTTGGGACTATGGCTTGGTGGATAACATGATTAGCCATAGAAGACTGGCCATCTGAATTTGATCCCTGGAACCCATGTAAAAAGCCAGATGTGTTGATGTATATCTGTAATACTAATATTCCTACCCTGGGATACAAGGTATAGCCTGGAGAATTGGTGGAAAGCTAGCCAGGGAGCTTGCCTGGAGTCCCAGCACAGGAACAGAAACAAGAAAGTGGAAAGAGAAAACAAGAAACCACAGACACACAGACACACACAGACACATAGACCCAAACAGACAGACACACAGACACACACACAGACACATAGACCCAAACAGACAGACACACAGACACATAGACCCAAACAGACAGACAGACAGACACACACACAGACACACACACACACACACACACACATAGACCCAGACAGACACAAAGACACACACAGAGACAGACACACAGAGACAGACACACAGACACACAGACACATAGACCCAGACAGACACACAGACACACACACAGACACATAGACCCAAACAGACAGACACACAGACACACACACAGACACACATACACACACACACAGACCCAGACAGACACACAGATGCATAGACCCAGACAGACACACAGACACATAGATCCAGACAGACACAAAGACACACACAGACACACACAGAGACAGACACACAGACACACACAGACACATAGACCCAGACAGACACACAGACACACACACACAGAGACAGACACACAGACATAGACCCAGACAGACAGACACACAGACACATAGACCCAGACAGACACACACACAGACACACACACAGAGACACATAGACACACACAGACACACAGACACACACACAGACACACACAGACACACAGACACATAGACCCAGACAGACACACAGACACACACAGACACACAGATACACAAACACAGACACACAGACAGGCACACACAGAAACACAGACATACACACAGACACACAGACACACAGACATAGACACACATACACACAGACATACAGACGGACACACACAGAAACACAGACATACACACAGACACGGACACACTGACATATAAACACACACAGAGACATACAGACACACACACAGACACACACACAGACACACAGACACACACAAACACACAGACACACACAGACACATAGACACACACAGACACGCAGACACACACAGACACATAGACAGACACATACAGACACATAGACACAGACAAACACACAGACACACAGACACACACACAGACACACAGACACACAGGGGGGAGGGAGAGAGAGAGAAATATCATACCTACCTATGGTT
The DNA here is from genome assembly GCA_009823505.1 of Rhizomys pruinosus. NCBI lineage: Eukaryota > Metazoa > Chordata > Mammalia > Rodentia > Spalacidae > Rhizomys > Rhizomys pruinosus. Next base: position 2,148,409 of record VZQC01004033.1, on the reverse strand, counting down.
CCCATGTTTGACACATCTGATGACACTGGTTTGGGACTGTTTCTTGAGAGGTTGATTTAAATTCAGTTCAGCCATCATTTAAGGAGCTCAGCCTTCTGGTCAATCGTTCAGAAGATGATCCCACCCTTGCCTGGCCATGCACTCACGCAGTGTTATTTATTAAAGACTATTACTTTGGGAAGGAAAGGTTCATTTAGGCTCCCAGTTTGCAGGTCCAGTCCATCATGGTGGGAGGGCCTGGCAGTGCTCACATCCATCCACAGTCCACAGAATGGTTTTGCCTATAGCTAAGGAGGGTTTTCTAATTTCAACTTGATAGAGAAACTCCTTCATAGACATGCCCAGAGGTTTGTCTCCTGGGTAATTCTAGATCCTGTTAGGTTCATAATCAAATTAACCACCTGCTTGTGCATAGCACAGAGATAAAACATGGCAGTTCATGATGCAAAAGTGGCCTCTGACATGATCCTTCCATTTTATTGGGGTACTAGTTATTTATTTTACTTAAAATTTTTTTATTTATTTATATTACAAGTGTATGGATGTTTTGCTTGCATATATATAAGTGTACCACATGGGTATCATACCTGTGGAGGTGAGAAAGGGGTGTCAGATTCTCTGGACTTGTTAGACACCATGTAAGTACTAAAAACTGAAACAGCATCCTCTGCAATAGCAGCCAGGACTTAGCCCATGAGCCATCACTCCAGACCCTAATTTTACTTTTGACAAACACAATGGAGAAATACAGACTACTGTGAGATCATATAAAGGGAACTTAGCCATCTTTTGATGGAGAGGTATGTCTTCATTGACCTGAAGTGACATTTTTGATCTAATGCATAAAATGTATGTTATTTGTTGGGAAGATTCTTATTAGGCCTGACACATACTGCTTAAAACAGATACTCAGTCTTCATACAGGGGTAAGCTGGGTGGAGACACAGAGAGTTGGAGTTACTTAACAAGATCACAGAATTAATAAATACTATGCTCCAAACCTACTGTGTCCTCTCTCTATTCAAATTCCAGTCTTGGGACCCTGCAGCACAAGTCCATGGTTTCTAGTCTTCTAGAATACACTGGCAGTGTTAGGAGAGTCCTCTAGTGCTCTGAACTCAGTGGGTGCCATCAGTCAGGAGAGACATGGCTCGCTGGATCCCACACAATCAGCCAGGTGCTGAATTCTTCTCATAACCAATCTACAAGTTTGTACCTCAGTATCTTGGACTGTCACCTCACAGCCCCTGGAGTCCTGATTGTCCATCTAGTGTCTGCTGTCCATCCTGTCCTTGTCCATCTAGTGTCTGCTGTCCATCCTGGCCTTGTCCATCTGTACATCCTGCCTTGTCCATCTAGTGCCTGCTGTCCATCCTTCCTTGTCCATCTAGTGCTGGCTGTCCATCCTGCCTTGTCCATCTAGTGCCTGCTGTCCGTCCTGCCTTGTCCATCTAGTGCCTGCTGTCCATCCTGGCCTTGTCCATCTAGTGTCTGATGTCCATCCTGGCCTTGTCCATCTTGTGCCTTCTGTCCATCCTGCCTTGTCCATCTAGTGCCTGCTGTCCATCCTGGCCTTGTCCATCTAGTGTCTGATGTCCATCCTGGCCTTGTCCATCTTGTGCCTTCTGTCCATCCTGCCTTGTCCATCTAGTGCCTGCTGTCCATCCTGGCCTTGTCCATCTAGTGCCTGACATCCATCCTGCATTGTCCATCTAGTGCCTTCTGTCCATCCTGCCTTGTCCATTTAGTGTCTGCTGTCCGTCCTGTCCTGTCCATCTAGTGCCTGCTGTCGATCCTGTCCTGGTCCATCTATTGCCTGCTGTCCATCCTGTCCTTGTCCATCTAGTGTCTGCTGTCCATCCTGTCCTTGTCCATCTAGTGCCTTCTGTCCATCCTGGCCTTGTCCATCTAGTGTCTGCTGTCCATCCTGTCCTTGTCCATCTAGTGCCTTCTGTCCGTCCTGGCCTTGTCCATCTAGTGTCTGCTGTCCGTCCTGGCCTTGTCCATCTAGTGTCTGATGTCCATGCTGGCCTTGTCCATCTAGTGTCTGCTATCTGTCCTGTCCTTGTCCATCTAGTGCCTGCTGTCCATCCTGTCCTTGTCCATCTAGTGCCTTCTGTCCGTCCTGGCCTTGTCCATCTAATGTCTGCTGTCTGTCCTGTCCTGGTCCATCTAGTGTCTGCTGTCCGTCCTGGCCTTGTCCATCTAGTGTCTGATGTCCATGCTGGCCTTGTCCATCTAGTGTCTGCTGTCCATCCTGTCCTTGTCCATCTAGTGTCTGCTGTCCATCCTGTCCTTGTCCATCTAGTGTCTGCTCTCTGTCCTCTCCTTGTCCATCTAGTGCCTGCTGTCCGTCCTGGCCTTGTCCATCTAGTGTCTGCTGTCCATCCTGTCCTTGTCCATCTAGTGTCTGCTGTCTGTCCTGGCCTTGTCCATCTAGTGCCTTCTGTCCGTCCTGGCCTTGTCCATCTAGTGCCTGCTGTCCGTCCTGGCCTTGTCCATCTAGTGCCTGCTGTCCGTCCTGGCCTTGTCCATCTAGTGTCTGCTGTCCATCCTGGCCTTGTCCATCTAGTGCCTGCTGTCGATCCTGTCCTGGTCCATCTATTGCCTGCTGTCCATCCTGTCCTTGTCCATCTAGTGCCTGCTGTCCATCCTGGCCTTGTCCATCTAGTGCCTGCTGTCCGTCCTGGCCTTGTCCATCTAGTGTCTGCTGTCCATCCTGGCCTTGTCCATCTCAAATGTCTCTACATTTCCCTTCTATGTGGACCACCTCCCCACTGAGATGGGTCACTCAATGGGCTACTCTTCTTGATCTAACTGCTTGGGAAAACGTGCTAAGGATATTGGGAAATAGCCAGGTATTGTCATAGTATCTGTCAGCTGACGCCACAGTGAGGCTGTGTAACAAACCACCTCAAAGATAAATGGTGTAAAGCCTTTAATTCCAGCACTTGGGAGGCAAGTGGTTTTCTGTGAGTTTGAGGTCAGCCTGATCTACGGGGGGTGGGGGTGGGGGGTGGGGTGTCTGTCTGTAAAAAAAAAAAAACTGTCCCAAAATGCAGTATCTTTTCCTTTTTCCTTTTTTTTGGGGGGGGGTTTGGTTCTTTTTTGAGACAGAATCTCCTATAGGTTGGCCTCCATTTCAGAGACACCTGTCTCCCTCTGGCTTCTGAATGCTAGGATTGAAGGCATGTGCTATCATGTCCAGCTCTTTATTTTTAATTAAAAATTATTTTCTTTATGTGTATGCATGATTGCCTGCATGCATGTAAATATGCCCATGTTGTGAAGACCCTGCAGAGCCTGCAAAAGGTGTCAGAGCAATTGAGATTGGAGTTAAGACTGATTGTTAGCAACCATGCAGGTGCTGAGAATTGAACCCAGGTCTTCTACAAGAGCAGCCAGTGCTTTTAAAAAGCCAGGCGTGGTGGTGCACGCCTTTAATCCTAGCACTTGGGAGGCAGAGGCAGGCGGATCTTTGTTGAGTTCAAGGTCAGCCTGGTCTACAGAGTGAGTTCCAGGACAGCTGGGGCTACAGGGAGACCCTGTCTCGAAAAGACCAAAAAAATAATAATAATTTTCTGTTTTGTGGGCATATATGCTAAGTGGGCTACATGCATGCAGTGCTTTCAGATGCCAGATCCCCTGGAACTGGTATTACAGATGGTTGTAAGCTGCCACATGGGTGCTGGGAACTAAACCTGGGTTCTCTGCAAGAGCAGCCAGTGCTCCTAACTGCTAAGCTATTTCTCTAGCCCCAAAATGTAGCATCTTAAAACCACAAAGAACTTATTTTTCTTAGTTTTTGGTGGTGGTGTTGGTAACGTGGTTCTGTTGTTTCTGCCTCCCTGGCAGCCCGGCTGGCTAATCCTGGACCATCTTGGATGGCCCCCTGCTGCATGAATGGAATTGGCTCAGTAACATCTGGGGCAATGGGAAAGACCTGGCCATTAGTCAAGCACGCTAGCCCAGGTCCACTGACACTGAAGAGCCACAGAGTTCTCAAAAGCTATAAGAGCGGCCAAGACTCACTGTATTGCAAGCACTTTCCAAGCTTTGTACATGCAGGCAAGCATTCTACTGACTGAGCTTTATCTCTTCTCCCACATTCTGCTTACTCCAGATTTTTCTTTAAAAAGATTAAAAAAAATTTAAATTTATTTTTTATGCATATGAATGTACTGTCTGCATGCAGGTTTGTGCACCCATATTGTGCAATGCTGTAGAGGTCAGAAGAGGGCGTCAGATTCCCCTGGAACTGGAGTTAAGGAACTGGAGTAAAGATGTGGGTGCTGGGGATCAAACCTGGGTCCTCTGCAAGAGCAGTCGGCGCTCTTAACCGCTAGTCCATCTCTCCAGTCCCCAGATTTATTTTTGAAAGGGACATATCAATCAAGATATCCCCTCTGCTCACTGTCCACATAGGGCCGGTCAGCATTCTTCCACTGTCTCCTAGCTTATAATCCAGTCAGTAGTGGAGTATGTTCCTTAGGGATAAAGAGGATCTGTGATCAGCCTAGAATGTGGCTCAGTTAATGGGGTTATAGGTGTGTGTAGCCAGGCTCAGCATTTTACATGGATCGTGGGGATCCAGCACAGGCTCTCATGGCTGTGCAGGACGTGTGCTCAGCCCACCAACCTGTCTCTCCAGACAAAGGGTTTTTTTTTTTTCAAAGCCAATTTTTTATTGAAGCCCTGTGCATTTCATACAAAATTTCAAATCAAATCTAGACCCTTGTCCTCCTCCCTGCCCCCCCACCCCACCAGAGCTCATGCATTCTGCCAAAAATGTTTTTCATCTTTTTTTCAGTCTCTCTCAAAATTCTCAATGCAGAAGTTTGCTGTTTCGAGCAGAGGTTCACCATTTCAATCAGTTCTTTGACGCAGTCATTCTGTTATTGTTATTGTTGTTGTTAGTCCTTCCAATATGCATCACTCCAAAGTATGCACATATGCATGCCACATATATCATAGGTTTTAGCATCTTCAGCTTATGATTTTTTTCTTATTAGGCTGAAAGATGTCATGTTTGAAGTCTCCTTCTTGGCAAGCCCAAACCACCATCAGTTCTGCCCTTGTGCTCCACACTGGGGTTTTCCCTTCCCATGGTCACCAAATGAGGTCCAGTAAGCACCACGTCCTATCTTGATCTTCCTGTACTGGTCTCCATGATACTGGACCAAGGGATTTTTTTAAATAGTTCTGTATAACATCTTATGAAAAAAGCAAGTTATCCTACTGTGTGTTTGTGTATGTGTGTGCATACTACTTGAGTTATAATAACTAACTCAGGGTGTTAGGGCGAGAAACGAATATTGTTTCTTCTGTGCACATTCTTATATTTGACAAAGCCATATCTTGCTTTTGTGTAGTAAAAACAGTATTAAAATATGTGTCGTGTATAAACAAGAGTCCAGCCAGAACTTGCCTTTCTCTTGGTACTTACATCTAGCAATACTTAACAGGAGAGAAAGAGAATCACTTGCACCCTCACAGGCCAGACTTTGTAAATCTGAATCCTGGGCTCTGCCACTCAATTGCTCCATGTCCCCAGGAAAACTTCTTAATCAACCTGTTTGCTAATTTTTTATGTGTAAGCTGGGGGTGATATAGCACCTACGTTAAAGGAGTGTTCAAGGATTAAATAATAAACCAACTGAATAAATATTAACCATTGGGCCCAGGGATGTTGCTCAGTTGGTAGAGTGCTTGCCTATCATGAACAAAGACCCAGATTTAATCCCAGCCCTATATGAATCATCTGATAGCACACCATGTGATAGCTCACCAGCGCTGAGGAGGTAAAGGCAAGAGGATCAGAAGTCATCTTGGGATATCAAGTGTGAGGCCAGCCTGGGCTACGTGAGACCCCTCAACAAACAAACAAACAAACAAACAAAATAAACATTAGCTATTACTGAGTATGTGTTTGTTTTAAAGCAGGTGCCAATCATGAGTAAAAATAACTAATTGTGGTCTTATCTAGATTTGGATGTGTGGAGGCAAACTCTTAATAATTCCTTGCTCTCGAGTTGGGCACATCAGTAAGACATTCGGCTATATAAGCTCTGAAGTCAAGGAGGCCATTGCACGGAACAACTTGAGACTGGTCAACGTCTGGCTAGATGAATACAAGGTGAGTGGAACCTCCCACTGGGAAGCGACGTACATGGCTACACACATGCACATGTGTGCAAGCAGGTACTGGGCTGTTCTCAAGACCCTCTGCATTTCCAAATCCAAATTATGTTCTTTTCTGACTTTTTTTTTGTATTTTTTTGAGACAGGCTCTCCCTATAGCTCCAGCTGGCCTGGAACTCACTATGTAGACCAGGCTGGCCTCAAAGTCACAGAGATCTGCTTGCCTCTGCCTCCTGAGTGCTGGGACTAAAGGTGTGCATCACCATGGCAGACTCTCTTCTGTTTTGTATGAATTCACGGTGCCCCTGATTCTAAGATGATGTCCTTGCAATTTATTTTTTACTTTCTAGGGAAATTAGTTTCTCAGAAGTCAGTCATCCTGAGGAGCCTCCCTCTAAGTTTGGGACTGGCTCCCTTCCTGCCACACCCCCTTTCAGAGAAAATAGCTGCTCCCTGCCTCAGCACCACATGGAGAAGTGTAGGTTCTTTTCCCACCAGTCTACTCTGTTTCCCAGGGGATGTGGCTGGTGCAGTGCTTGTGACCACGTGAGAATACCTTTTCTACCAATGCTCAAGCATGTTTATGTCCAAGTATGTCCCCCAGTTTGTGCCAGGTCCTCAAGGGCTGCCTCCACTCAGATGGCGAGTATGAAGAAAGGAGGACACTCCTCCTTCCAGAGGAGCACACAGAATGCTGCAGGCTGTCTCTCCACCAGTGTGCATGCTGCAGGCTGTCTCTCCACCAGTGTGCATGCTGCAGGCTGTCTCTCCACCAGTGTGCATGCTGCAGGCTGTCTCTCCACCAGTGTGCATGCTGCAGGCTGTCTCTCCACCAGTGTGCATGCTGCTCTTCATCGTAGGCTTCTATAATTCAACTTCTAAATGATGAAAGTAACTATACTAGATTTCTTTTATCATCAGGGAACTCCTGACAAGGCAAGAGGATCACAAGTTCAAGCCAGTCTAGGCAACTTAGTAAGACCCTGCTCAACAACAACAGAGCAGAACAGAGGGCTAGAGAGATGGCTCAGCAGTTTAGAGCCCTGACTGCTCTTCCAGATGATCAGCAGTTGGTTCCTAGTACCCATGCCTGGCACACAGCAGCTTATAATTCCAGCTCCAGGGGACATGAGATTCTTTCCTGGCCTCCATGGGCACCTGGATACGTGTGGAATATGCTCACACATACACATACATGTAAATTTTTAAAAATCGTATGCACACATAAATACTAAAACAAGGGGATAGAAAGATGGCTCAGTGATTAACAGCACTGGTTGCTCTTGCAGAGGACTTGGGTTCAATTCCAAGTATCCACATGACAGCTAATAACTATAACTCCCATTCCTGGAGATCCAATGCCCTCTTCTGACTTCTGTGAGCATTGGGTACATGTGGTACACTTACATACATGCAGGTAACATTTGTGAACACATGAAATAAAAATAATAACTAAAATATTCAAAAAGTAATAATAAGGGGCTGGAGAGACAGCTGAGTGGTTAAGAGCACTGACTGCTCTTGCTCAGGACCCAGGTCCAATTCCCAGCAACCACATGGTAGCTAAACTACAGTCCCAAGGGATCCAACACTCTTTTTTGACCTCCATAGGTATTGTGTAACATGTGTGCACCTACCTACATGGAGGCATTACACTCACACACATAAAATAAAAACATAAAATAAAATAAAATGAGCAGTATGTTTTCTAACCCCACTTTCCTTCAGAAGTGATCATTGAATTACTTGTTACAGTCATTTGTTAAACACACAAGCACACTAGAAAATAGTCCTTCTTCAAAATTTTTTAGGCAGTGTCTATATAGCCCTGGTTGGCCTTGAATTTAGGACCCTGCTGCCATAGCCTCCCAAGGATGGGGAATACAGATGTGTGCTACAAGACATGACAATACTTATACAATACTTTAGCTTGAAATCTTTTCATTTATTGCCATATTTTGAAAAGATTTCAAAATTATCCTTAAAATCAGAACACATCAACTTGCCTTTCTTTAAGCCCTTTGAGGTTAGACACAGTGGCACACACCTTTAATCCCAGCACTCAGGAGGCAAGGCAGGCAGATCTCTGTGAGTTCAAGTCCAGTCTTGTCTACAAAGTGAGTTCTAGGACAGCTGGGGCTATGGGGAAACCCTGTCTCAAAAAGACAAAAACAAAAGAAAACAAAACAAACAAAACAAAACAAGACAAAACACAAAAAAATCAACTATAGAGATGGGATTTCAGTAACACATTACTAAATCCTCGTGGGCAACATGCAAACTGCTTTTCACAGTCTGTATAGGGATCTATACTGCCATCATGAAAAGGTCTGTGTAGGGATCCAAACCACCATCATGAAAAGGTCTGCATAGGGATCTATACTGCCATCATGAAAAGGTCTGCGTAGGGATCCATACCGCCATCATGAAAAGGTCTGCGTAGGGATCTATACTGCCATCATGAAAAGGTCTGTGTAAGGATCTATACTGCCATCATGAAAAGGTCTGTCTCATCACATTAGCTATAATTAGGTTGTGTATTTCTCCTAATCTAACAGGTAAAAAAATAATTTCAAATTGTGTATTTTTCTGTGTGTTTGTGTGTGTGTGTGTGTGCCATAGCATGCATGTGGAGGTCAGAGGACAACCTGCAGGAGTCAGTTCTCTCCTTGCAACACATGGGTTCTGGGGAATCTACTCAGATATCAGGCTTAGTGGCCAGCCCCTTCACATGCTGGATCATCTTGCTAATCCCAAATTATATATTTATGAGAGATCTTGGGTTTATTTTTGCAGTTGTTGGCCCCCTAAACACCTGCCTCTGTGAGCTCTAGTCATGGATCTGAAAGACCCCCAGAAACTGGAGTGGCCCTCACTCAAATCTCGGGATAGAACGACTCCCAAAAAATCAGCCAAAGACCGTTCTTGCTGCAATTACACGAGGTTTATTCGGGAAAAACCAGTGCACTGGGGTCAAACTCGTAACCCACGCAGGGGCAGAGGAGACCAACCCCCAGGGACTGGGATAGGGAACTTTTAAAAGCAGAGATCCCAAGGTATGGGGAAATGGAGGAAGGGTTGTGTAATAGTAAAAAAAAATCTTATCTCGGCACACAGGCCGGCGACACACAGGTGGGCGTGACTCAGTTAAGCACCACAAGGTATGAGGAAGTGGGGAGGGAAACCTTATCTTGACACACAGGTGGGCATGACTCAGTTAAGCACCACAAGGTATGAGGAAGCGGGGAGGCCTTATAGCGTACGTGACTTGGAGGCCTTATAAGATGGCGGTACCATGGTTCCTAAAGACAGATTTTAAGGGTGCATAAAACCTTGGGGCAGGGGTCCTTCATTCCCCACTCTCTCTAGGACATAGTTCTAATCATAGAACTAAAGCTCGGAGTACCTCTTTAATTTTCTTCAGGCCCTTTTTGCTCTACGCGCTGATATTGTTGGCGAAGCATTAAAATCTGCACAGCACCTACTCTCTGGCGAACAAAAGCAATTAGTCTATTGATTATGCAAGGCCCTATGGTGAGCAAAAGTAATAGAATCATCAGGGGCCCCATCAGGGCGGAAAATAGGGTAGTCATCCAAGGGGACTTGGAGAACCACCCTTCATACCAACAGTTATCTTTAAGTTAGCTGTTCTTGAGGCCTTGAGCAACTGTCTTTGAGCAATCAACTTTTTTTCTGGATTGGGCAGGTTTCAGTAATTGCTTAAAATGGTGGCTATACTCAAAATGGAGTCAGTGTGGGCCTCTCTTACATTTTTTCCTCGAGTTGTATACTGGGAGGCTAAGCTTAGACTCCATCGTCTTTTTCCTCAGGGGGGCCATATACGGGGCCATACCTTGTCCTGAGTACCATGATTTTAATGGATTTTACCCACTGGTTAATAAATCTGACAAGTGAGTTAAGGATGCATGGTCCACAAGTCAGAGCAACCAGAAGGATAAGTTTACTGGCAGATCTAGGAAGTCTTCAGCTCTCAGCTGAGGAAGAAACAGGCTCCTTTCGGGGGTCTTGACCCTAAACTGCCTAGCCAATTTTTAGCTCCTACTCTTATCACATTACCCTCTGAGGAGGTTACCCCAATTGCCAGGAGGAATTGGGGTGCTGACCACTCTGACTTCTTCCATGCTGAAAAGGCGTAGAAGGTGGCAACTGGGGTACTCCTGCTCAGTGGATCTATCTGAAAGACCCCAAAGGATAGAGAACAAAATCCTTAGCCAGTGCCTGTGAAGAGAGTAGCTAGGTACATTTTTAGACAGGGAACCAGGAAAGGAACAGGGTGAATTAAATGTCCAACTTAAAAGTCCTTTAGAATTTCTCAATGAGGGGTTCTGAAGCATCCATTGAGCTTCTCCTTTTGTTCATTTGGCTATGGTGTTGTCTGGACTCAGGATCTGCTTTCCAGCAAGTTTCAATAATCTTGGTGTGAGTTTCCCTTAGCTTAAAGAGAGAGGAAACTTTATTATTTGATAACAACAGATCTCATATGACTTTAAATGACTTAAAGTCTAGTGTTTGGAGGCACAGTCTTTAAGACTTTAAAGGAAATATAATGATTACTTATCTTTTGGTTATACTCTTCCTCTTGGGTGTCTAAATCCATACAGTTAGCCCAAATTAACCATCTTTTTTTTTTAAGGTCAGTTGAGGATCTGGTCTTCAGGGACCACTCAGGCCTTTGGGGGGGAGAGGCCTCTGGCTCCTCTTGGTTTTTCAATCACTAGTTCCATCCACACGAGGACAAAGTCAGGTCTTGCTAGACCAGGCTTTCCTTCTTACAGACTGGATACTGGCTAGAGTCCCATTAGTGGGTCTCCAAGACCTCCCTGCCTAGGAGGACTGGTGACTCACAATTGCAGGACATTTCAAGAGATGCCCCCAGACATAGTTCCTAGGATTGGTTGACCTCAGAGGGCAAGGAGCAAAGATGTTCCTTAGGTCCCTCAGCCAAATTGGTATGGGCATTTAAGTACGGTAGTTATCCACCCAGAAAGGCTAAGTTCCACCAGGCTAACACCTTTAATTACTGTATAATATTTTAGATAAGGCTTAGACAAAAGTTCAAGCAGTCTTGTATAATACTGACTGGAGGAGGGGCTTAACACCATACGTTAAACAGGCATAACCTGCAAGGTCGAATTAAACAATTTTAGGCTTATTGTAAATGTAAAACCGTTCACTACAGTTACTACAAATGGGGACAATCCTTTCTTTCTCAGACCCTTTATCCTGATTTATAGTTTTCCAAAGAAAGACAGGAGTTGTAACACATACCAGAAGACAGGAAGTAAACTGATAAGGATTACCAAGCCCATCCAGACTGTCTTCTTCTGGGCTGCATACAGCTGGTTCAGGAAGAAAGAATCTAGCCTTTTAAGCCAAATTATCTGGTTAGTTAAAAGAAATAGCAAATAGCAAATCTTGCAAGAAACATAGAGTACATTTTTCAGTAGCCATAGGTAACCCAACATTTACCTGTGCCCATTTAATCTAAACCTGCAACAGGGAGTCAGGTTCAAGCTAGGAGAGGACTGAAAATTAACAACTCTGTATATTTACAATCCTATTCAGGCCACTAGTAAACCAGCTTGAGTATTTATATATATATACCAATTTAACTTAGTACAGGTATTTTATCATTTTTACTAAACCTTGAGGTGCCATGTGATATGCATACAAAGGTTGGACAAAAACTGAACACTCTTAAACAGACCTTACAAATTTAAGCTTATTTATATATTGTCCTTTTTACCTGTCACAACAAACCTCCTCAGATTTTCATCACTCGCATATGTTTTTATTATCTTTACATAAATCCTTACTAAAAATACCTTTTTAACATTTTTTATATCTTTTTAACCCTTAATTGTGCAGATTTATTAAGTAATTAATATATATATTTCCTGTGTAACAAGATGGGACAGTTATCTCAAATACAATAGTTTGAAAAATCACAGAAATGCTCAATAAAAATTGAGCTCTTAGTTTTAAACATCTCAGGACTGAACACTCTCTGTATCCACTCAGGCATGCAGATGGTCAACTTCACACAGCAACTCTTCTTTTTTTTTTTTTTTTTTAAACTTTCCCTCTGGGCCAAAGACTATGTCTATGAGGATTCAAGTAGCCCTGTCAGGCTTTCAGCAGCAGATTATGAAGGGCCTAAAGTCTGTCCTTCCTTCCCAGATACAATTATCAAGTAAATCATTAGCATTAGATGCAAGCCTATTCATTTAAACAGCTCCATGAAACAAATATGTTTAACTAGTTTCAAACCCAAAATTTTAGCACCTTGATGAAAACTCTAAATTAGAGATGAAAACCTAAATCAGAGTAAAATATGACTCTTAAGTTTGTAACAGTACTCAGAAATTCTACAGTAGTGATCTCTGCACCTAAAGACCTTGGCTGTGCTAGGATTAAAGGTGTGTGCCACCACGCCCAGCTAGGAGACTAAAAACATGAAGTACAGTTTTCATGAATTTGATTTACCCAATTCTTTGAGACCAATACTTCTTCAACACAAACACACAGTCTGCCAGCCTGATCAGCAAGGGGGGCACAGACCCAGAGAGGTCCCTTTTCCTCCTATGAGGAGGAAGGGAGGGAGGAGAAACAGGTTCAAAAATTCTTGCAGAAACATAACAGAGCCCCAAAAAGCTGCTCCAGACTGTTCTCCCTTGCTCCTTGGAGGCAAGAGCCTGTAATGCACCCCTGGAAGCCATGCAACACCCCACTGATCCAGATGCCAGACTCCAAAATCAGTCTCTAGCAAAGATGGAAAGGTTGCCACGTGTGCCCTCCAGAGTGCTCAGGAATTCCCCAAGCTCTAAAGACCTCCTCCCAAGGCAGACTGCTGATGCAAATTTTACTAGCCTGTAAGAAGCAGATTATCTCTGATCCTTTGTGATAGCAACTGGGTAGATTTTTGTAAATACATGTTTTAAACAAGGCGCTGCTCATGAAGCAGCCTGCTTCTCACAGCTACTGATGGGCACCCTACTGGGTCATTAGAGACAAGGGAAGTCACCTTCCCAGATGAGCCTGCTGGAGTCCTGATCCAGAGTCTACTGTGGGGCTCTAAGTGGTGTGAACATTAAAGTGACCCACCTCTGAGCAGTGGTCACCAGAGCAGTCAGGGTTCAAATGTGACTTGAGTCTGAAGCAAGTACAGGTGGTGAGAGGTGAGAAATGGCCCTTCTATGACCAAACTCCAGCCCTGTCTGATGCATCACAAAAATCTCTAACCTGCCTTTTTGTTTTTTCATCAGAGACTCAGAATAGGCTTTTCCTTTCTTCCATCAGTAAAAACAGCACAATTCCAGTCCCTTGTTCAGCCTTTCCATACCTTCTCTGCCTAGAAAACATCCACACCTCCTCCCAGTGCAGTGACAGTAAGCCCCAGCCACCTCAAACATGCACATTCATCTTGCCCACATCCCTCTTACTGGCTCCAATATGCTTGATGCATCCTTTTACTCAAAAACAACTCTCACTCACACTTAAGGCCCAGCCCACTGATCAGATGGGATTGGGAGTACAGCAGGGACCTTAAGCACCAGGGGGTCCCACTCTCTAGCCAGAGTTGTGTATATGGTAAACACCCCTGTGGCCAGGAGCTGTGAGTCCCTTGGAGGACCTGCCTAATGCCAAGAACTATTTCAATGGAGACAGCTACCTGTATTTATTTTGTCTAACAACATGTTATTTACTTTAGGTGGAAAATTACATGTGTGTAATTTTTATGTATGTGGGAATTACACATACACATGTGTAATTTTTATGTATGTGGGAATTATCAACACTCACATACATGCTTTTTTCCTTTTTTGGTCTTTTGGTCTTTTTTTTGCGACAGGGTTTACCTTTAGTCTCAGCTGGCCTGGAACTCGTTCTGTAGACCAGGCTGACCTTGAGCTTACAAAAACTGCTTGCATCTGCCTCCCAAGTACTGGGATTAAAGGTGTGTACCACCACACCCGGTCCCAAGGGGCAACAAAACTGCCCCACCCAAAACAAAAGCTAGTCCAAGAATCCATTTCCAGTCCTGAATCTGGTCCACAAAGGTCTTAAAAAAATAGATAATTCCAAAGAAAGCAAGTTACATTTTGAAAGCAAACACAAACCAAAATGGGATCTTTAAACAGTCAGCTCTGAGGATGATTTCTATAAACAACTATCACCTGTTGTGAAGCATTTGAGAGACTCAGAGACAATAAATTTAGATGACTACAGTATCCAAATTTTAGGCCTTTAAATGCATTTTTAAATATCAATTTTTAAACTTTGCATGTGCATATCTAGTCTGGCATGCCAAAATGAAATGATTCTGTGCACATAAAGGATTGAAACTTGAAGTGGCCACTTTGTTTGACAGAACCAACATGAGACAAACACAATAACTGAATTACAAACACACACACACACACAAACTTAGATGCATAACAAGCTACATGAATCTTTGGCACACGGTTACCATAAACACAAGACATAGATACCTCCTTTTTCACTTCCACAGACAGATTATGGGCTCGTTTTTTAACCTCAGTCCAGCGGTCTAATGTCTGTCCAAGTGGAGTACTGACAGTCTGTCCCATCGTCAAAGTCACACAGAATTCGAACAAAACAGAAACCAGGACCCATTTTCTGCGAGTCCTCCAACACCAAGAAACAGTTTCAGATGGCCGAGAAGATGTGAAAACTCTTGATGAGAGCCTCAACGTCCGTGTCGGCACCCAGACGGGAGGGCTCCGAGCATCCTTGGGCCTCCCTCAGACCTCCTGGGACGTCTCCCAGGGCGACACAGTCGGTTACCTTCCTGACACGTCTGTCAGTAACTCTCCCCCCTAGTCCGGAATGGGGAGTTCGTTGCTCTCACGAGCGCGGAACGACTGCAAACCGAAAGTAACAGATTTTTGGCGCCTCCCAGAATCAGACAGACACAGTAGACAGACAGACAGAAAAAGAATCTTACCTCCAAGAGGGTCTTGGTGATTTGAGGGTGGTCTTCGATCCCGGATGAGTCCCCAAATGAAAGACCCCCAGAAACTGGAGTGGCCCTCACTCAAATCTCGGGATAGAACGACTCCCAAAAAATCAGCCAAAGACCGTTCTTGCTGCAATTACACGAGGTTTATTCGGGAAAAACCAGTGCACTGGGGTCAAACTCGTAACCCACACAGGGGCAGAGGAGACCGACCCCCAGGGACTGGGATAGGGAACTTTTAAAAGCAGAGATCCCAAGGTATGGGGAAATGGAGGAAGGGTTGTGTAATAGTAAAAAAAAATCTTATCTCGGCACACAGGCCGGCGACACACAGGTGGGCATGACTCAGTTAAGCACCACAAGTTATGAGGAAGCGGGGAGGCCTTACAGCGTACGTGACTTGGAGGCCTTATAAGATGGCGGTACCATGGTTCCTAAAGACAGATTTTAAGGGTGCATAAAACCTTGGAGCAGGGGTCCTTCAGATCTAGACCATTGCATTGAATGCTGCAACTGCTGAGTGACTTTAAAGAATATACTGTTAGCTGGGCATGGTGGCAAACACCTTTAATCCTTGCACTTGGGAGGCAGAGGCAGGCAGATCTTTGTGAGTTCAAGGCCAGCCTGGTCTACAGAGTGAGTTCCAGGACAGCCAGGGCTCCAGAGAGACCCTGTCTTGAAAAGACCAAAAAAAAAAAAATATATATATATATATATATACTGTCAGGGGCTGGAGAGATGGTTCAGTGGTTAAGAGCACTGGCTGCTCTTGCAGAGGACTTGGGTTTGGTTCCTAGCACCCACCTGGCAGCTGGCAACAACTGTCTGTAACTCCAGTTCCAGGTGATCCGACACCCTCTTCTGGCCTCAAAGGGCACTGCATGACACTGGAGCACTTAACAAACATGAAGGCAATGCACTCATACACATTACAAATAAAATAAGTATTTTTAAAAGCATATATTGTGAGAAAGGTATGGTGACATGTGTTTGTAATCCCAGATGTGGAACGCTGAGGTAGGAGAGTTATGAGTCTGAGGCCAGCCTGGGGTACAGAGTGAGGCCAGCCTGGGGTACAAAGTGAGACCATGTCTGAAAAAAAAAGTTCAGTATAAAACCAACCTATTGTATGGTGTGGCATGTTGGAAAATCTGATGGATGGTGGGTACAAGAGAGGGCTTTGCAATGGGGAGATGTTGTCTAAGGTCATCCAGGCCTTTGTTCCTAACAGGTGAGGCACCTTCCCCTGCCTTTAGGGTCTTCTCTTGCATTAATATACCTGGGAAGCAGGCAGCAAAATGCCACAGCAAAGCCTACAACAGCCTCAAGAACAATCCAACATATCATGAACATGGATAAGCAAGCTCTCTCTCCCACTCAACACTATTAGTATCCTATGTGGTAGGCACTGAGAATAGACAGATGAGAATACAAGGATTCTGCTTCCAGAGAGCCCCTGGTCTACATAGAACCCTTCTTTTTAAAATTATTTATTATTTATTATATGTGTATGAATGTACTGTCTGCATGTAGGTTGGTGCACCCGTGTCATGCAATGCCTCGGAGGTCAGAGGAGGGCGTCGAATTCCCCTGGAACTGGAGTTAAAGATGGTTCTTAGCTGCCATGAGGGTGCTGGGAATCGAACCCGGGTCCTCTGAAAGAACAGTCGGTGCTCTTAACCACTGAGCCATCTCTCCAGCCCCTACATAGAACCCCCCTTTACCATGGGAATGAGGAAACTACTTGGCATTCATCCTTAGCACTTAAGTCAGGGCACATTAAAAAAAACAAACTCAAAGACTGGGAACGCAGATTTTATTTTCTCACAGCTGTGCCCTCAGTTGGTAGAGTGTTTGCCTAGCATGCGTGAAGTCTTGGGTTCCATCCCCAGCATGGCACAAACTTGTAATCCTAGCATTCAGGAGGCAGGGACAGAAGGATCGGAAGTCCAAGGGGACAGTAGAGCCCTATGGAAAGCCGTGGCTGGCGAGCCTCAGAAACCTTTTGTTACTGTCACGGAAGCCACATTTTGGAAATTGCTGGGAGTGCAGGAGAAAGAGGGACAAGCAGCTGTGACTTTTGGGTTCCTGAAAAGCATAACCCACTCTTCCCAGATCCCACTGTGTCATCTGTCATGGCACTGGTATAGGTGTGATGGTGATGTACTGGTAGGATCCTGTGGTGAGGCTCTCTTTTTATTCCCCACATTGGACAGTTGTTAGTTCCAGTGATGAAAACACCTTTCTGTTTGAGATCATCTGATTACAGATTGTTTGATTTAATGAAATGACTCTTTGTTTTCATTTAGGATACTTTTTTCTTTCACCAACCTCCTTATAAAACCATGGCCTATGGAAACATTAGCGAGCGGGTTGACTTAAGGAAAAGACTGGGCTGCAAGTCATTTCAGTGGTATTTGGATACTGTCTTTCCGGAGCTGGAGCCAGATGAAGAAACCGAACCATTAACAAAGGATGAAAAAGCCGTCTAGTTCCTCGACTGGCACCGCAGGACAAATTTGGAACATCATGGAATTATGTGAAAGGCAGTTAGAAATACAACCAGAGTGGCCCACATCTCAGCAGTACCATCCTCCATGCTGGGTGACAGTTCTTTCTCTGTTGCTCATCTGATGTTCACAGAGAGCCCTGAGTAGTGCTCTTGGATCAAGCTCCTTTCTTGCAGCTGGTGCACATTCTGGGACTGCCCCCTTGCTTGGTTCAGTTCCTGAGAGTCTGGTGTCCGGTCATCTTTCCTAGGTGTTTAGTTCCCAGGCAGGCTCCTGGCCTTTCAGTGGGCCCTCTGTCCTGGGACGCTCTTCTCTGCTGACTTTACATTCTCACAGCTGCGCCTTCAGTCCTCTGGCTCCTGCTCTCAGCTCTCCAGGTGCTTCTCGAATTATGCCCTGTTGTTAACCTATGCTCTACCAACATTTTTTAACTTTTCATGCATAGGTATGTATGTAAGTGTACTGCATGGCAAGTGTACTGCATGTGTGCAACACCCCAAGAGGCTAGAAGAGGCCATGGGATTCCCTGAAACTAGTTGCCATGTGGGTACTGGCAATCGAACCTGGGTCCTCTGGAAGAACAGCAAGTGTTCTTAACCAGTCAGCCATCTTTCCAGCCCCTCTGACAACTCTTGATTCTGAAGATCAGTCTGGGGGAGAAGCGTCTGGCTCCCTGTCTGTTATGGGAACAGATCTCCTAATGAATGTCTAAAGCACTTTGGGATGGAAGCATGCTGGAGGGTTCACCCTGGTGAAGGGGAGTTTACAGTGACAGAGAAGTAATTCACAAAGATTAGAGAGAAAATAAGGGAACGCATTGAAAGGGCCTAAAAGGGGGAGACAGGATTGCCAAACATAAGCTATGCAAACATAGCCTACCCCAGTTTCCTCATCCCCTGCGAAATTTGAGGAGTTTCCAGAAAGGCTGAGCTCCCAGAATGCTGATTCATACTGCCCTATATCTTAGCTTAGCTTCGTCTACTTGGGGATACTAGTTTATCTCCATCATCAGACGTACCTTTTCTGGGCATGTCTTTGAGAGTTTTTTCAGAGAGGTTTAATTGAGTAGGGAAAACCCACCCACAACATATGAACAAGAGACAGGACTAAATAAAAGGGTTAAACAGGAGAAGGTGAGATGAGCACCAGCATTTCTTTCTCTGCTTCCTGTGGATGCAACCTGACCAGCTGTGTTATACACCTGCTGCCATGATTCACCAGCCGTGTTGGATGCTGTACCCCCAAACTGTGAGCCATAATAAGCCTTATGCTGCCTGTGTCAGGTATTCTGTCACACCGAGAAAAGTAACAAATACAGTGTGGTGGCGCACAGGTGCACTCTGTACTACCACCCTTTGGAAGAGAGAACTGTACCTGAAATACCAATAGTTCCAGTCAAGATAACTGCTATGTGGGTAAGGCGGAAGCTATCAAAGGGGCAGTGCACAGCACTTACATACATGCAGGCAAAACACTCATACACATTTAATAAAAATTTAAGGGGTTGGAGAGATGGCTCAGCAGTTAAGAGCACTGGCTGCTCTTGCAGGGGACTTGGGTTCAACTCCCAGCACCCACATTCCTAACCATTCCTAACTCCAGTTCCAGGGGATCCAACACTCTCTTCTATACTCATAGATATAAAATAAATTTTAAAAAAAGTGAAAAAAAATTTAAGCTCTTGGCCGAATAGCATTTATGTCAGGGATAACAAGGTTAAGTATTTAGCTATTCCTCAACGTAGTTCAGCATTTCTGGGCCACAGGCTCAAGCCCTTGGCTTTTGGGCAGCTACATTCCCCTAAATGGGTTAAGCACACACTCGTCTTCTCGGAACCTTCCCTACTCTCTCCTGAGAGACCGGAACAGATCCTGCGTGTGTTTATGAGGTCACTAGGGTCTAACAAGGTCCTTCACTCAGGGAAGGAAATGAGCTCAGAACCCACAGGGCGGCACACGCCAGGGCAGGGGCTGGTGACGTCACCCGCGGGGCGGATGCTGTGCACGAGCGTCAGCAGCGGTGCGACGGTGCGCTGCGGGGCCTGGGAGCTGGCGGTTCTCTCTGCTCCTCTGCTGGGCTGCTAGTCCGCCTTTCCCCGGCCGCGTCGCGCGCTGCAGCTCGTGCGACTCGGCCCCGGGCTCCGGGGGGAGCGAAGATGCCTCAGCCCGCGCGCTGGAAGGCCGCCATCCCGGGCTGCAGGCGTCGCGGTGAGTAGCCGGCCGGCGACTCCTGACCCCGCGCGGCGCCTCCCGGGGCTGTGGCCTCAGGAGCAAAAGGGGCCGAGGAGAGTGCGGGGGGGCCCAGAACCCGGGGGACCGAGGAGAGTACGGGGTGGGGGGTGACGAGGAGAGCCAGGGAGGGGGGCGGCGGGGGGCGAGGAGAACGCGGGGGGCGGAGGGGAGCGCGAGACGCCCTGATGGTGCGGCTAGACAGGCTTGAGTGCAGGGCGCAGGCTGCGTCCCATGCCAAAGACACTCATCTCATGGTGGATGTGACCCGCGGGCTGTGTGGCCAGAACCTGGAGCAGATCACACTGCAGGCGTCGGCCGCGGGTTGGCTGCCTGTTTCCGTGCAGTGTGCTTCTTAAAGAAAGTCTTAAAGAAAAAAAGCATTGTTTTTTGTGTTTGAATGCATTGCTTGCATGTGCACATGTGTACGTGCAACCTCTGAGGAGGCCAGAACCGGGCGCCCGATCCTCTGGAACTGGAGTCGCACAGACCGCCTGTGCGTGGTCCTTCGCGGGAGCACCGGCGCTCCTGCAGCGGTCGCGCATACATGCCCCATACTCCCCAAACCTCTGCACCTTGGATTAATAGAAGCACCACACCCTCTCCGGTTGTGCTAGAGCTTTGCCATGGATGACTGGATGACTGTTAAGGTGCTGTGATGGACGGGCTGCTGTTTGACGTCAGGACTGAGTTTGGTCTGGCCCTTTCACTTGACAAAACCAGTCCTTGTCAAATATACCGTGGTGTCACTCTGAAGATGCTTTTTTAAATTGTATTTTATTTTGGACTTTTTTTTTTTGAGACAGAGCCTCTCTGGAGCCCCAGCTGGCCCGGAACTCACAGAGATGTCACTGCCTCTGCCCCTGGCATTAAAGGTGCCCACCACCATCGGTAGATCTCTTCATACCACTTCTGTGTTATTTCTTCCTCACATAGCAAAGTCAGGCCAACTTTGAAAGAAAAGACTCTGGAATACTGTGTTTTGACATCTGCCCAGCTTTAAGAAAAGTAGGAAATAGGGTTTTTCTACCCTGGTTTGTGCCAGTAGATCTCTGCAAGTGAAGTGGCAGGAAATGCTAGTCCACACTTTACAGTTGACAGCTTCCCTGCAATTTTACCTTTAAAATTTCTGTTATTTCTTGCCAGACATCTTTCTTCACAATTAAAAAAAGTTTTGTTGGTAGGTGTGAATAACACGAGTTTATTCTAATTTGAAGAGTATAGTTCCACAGCATTGAAGATACTCATAAAGTGTACTGTAAGGACCATTTACTTCCAAAACATTTTCATCGCTGCAGACAGACACCATCCCATAGGGCAGTGTCGCCTCTCTTCCCCTCCAGATGGTCTGTGTCTGACTCTACCTGCTCTACATACCTAATCATAAGTGGAGTGGAGTGGGACAGTGTCCTTTCGGCTCCTGCCTGTACACGTCCTGGAGTCTGCTTTCCATTCTTTGGGATGTATATGCAGAGGTTGAATTGCAGGGTTCACATTTGAAAAATCGTTGCTTTGAAGACGTTTTACCTGGACAAGGTGCTGGTCTGGCGGTTGCACCTCAGCACTCTTTGGCCTCCAGTAATCTTTGTGGCACCTCATGTTATTTGTCAGCACATCCTCTGGCTGCTCCCTGGGCCTTTGTCTTAGGACTTGGAGACTCTTTACTTCCCTGCCCAGAAGTTCAGTGCTTGCTGCCTGTCTCTGTTTTGCTATGTCCGTTATTTTAACTTGAACTATTATTTAGATGTTTCTTTTAATCTCACTCTCGAGGCCTGGATTCCGGTGTGAGTTCATTACCCTATGTTCTCTTGAATGTAACATCTCCAAAACAAAACCGACTACCTGTTAATGTTCCTGAGTCTTGTTCTATGTTCCCTGTCATCAAGACTTGAAAGACTATTACCTCTTTTCTTCCTTTAGGGTTGAGTGAACTCACTAACACTGTTGAGTACGATAGCTTTGCCCGTGCTCTTCCTTTCCACCCAACCTCACAGCCCGAGGCTGAGCCGAGACAGCTTCTTCGTTTTTCTCGCTGACTCCTTGACTCTAAAGTTTCTTCCTGTGTTCCCATGTATTTTATACATTATTGCCAGTATTTTCTTCCTTAGTTATTTAGACACTAGCTAGCCAGTTTTTTAAAATCCTTTTTCTAAGATGGAGTTTCACTCTGTAGCCTAGGCTAACCTAGAACTTAATGTGTAGCCCAAGTTGTCTGGAACTCTTGTTCTTTCTGCCTCAGCTTCTCAAATGCTGGGATTAAACTGTGAGCCACCACTCTTGGCTTGTTTGCTCTCTTTGCGTTCAGAACAAGTTTATTCTCTGACAGAGCCCCAGTCTTCCTACAATTAATCAACTTCTAGCCTTAACACCCCCCCCCATTTGTCTGAATTCATATTGCAGCCATTTTACTTGCCATTCTGTTTGCTGCAGTTTTCCAAAATTTGAACGTTTAGTATTTGGCCATTAAAACTCTTTAAATCAAGAATTAAATCACAACTCATAAGAAATCCTCAAGTGTTACAGAGTTAATCTCGACCTGCACAGTTTGTCTTTATTGCAATAGTTTTTGGAATCTGCTTTAGGATTTTCCAAAGTTTTTTTTTTTTTTTTTTTTTTTTTTTGGTGTATTTCTTTATGATTTTTTTTCTTTGGAGAAAATGAGAGTACTGACTAAAGAGTATGACAGTCCCTAAAGGGCCCTTCCTGTGGCTTTGTCAGACTGGCACCATACCCTGCCCCCAGTCCCTTTAAGTAAATGTGATTGTGGACTGATGGGGAAGTTCTGAGGTGCACTTGATAGGATTACAGAGTGATAAGCTAAAAGCATAGGTCAAAATGGTCAAAAGAATGTAGGTCTCAAGAAAATTAAGATTTGATTCTAATCAAGATTTGTAATCTGGTGAGATTTTCAGAAAATTATAGGCTTATATGTAGGAAAGAAATAAGGTTAAACTCCAAGGTTACGTTTCAGCCTTGAGAATGAACCTTTATTTTTATATTCTTGCTTGAAATATATCTATAAAAAAGGAATATTGTCTCAATGTAGGCAGACTTTGCAGTTGTATCTACATTTTTATCTATTAATAGGTGAGAGACTTTGACTAGACTCCAGGTAAGGGTTTCCTTTCCTTTCCATGTCCCCTTAGTGTTCCGGGATGCCAGAGGGTCATTTCCAGGGAGCATTTGATACCTGAAATTTGCTCTGAGCCTTCCCTGTTCAGTGCCCTCCTGACTGTAGGTATAAAGTACTGCTGGTCATATGCTAGTTTTTCAGCACAGATAAGGATGAGAGGCAATAACGTGTATTTTTGTGTTGTCATCACCTGGTAATTTCACAGGATATGGACGCCGTAAATGGTGCTGTAAACCAAGTAACTGTATTCACATGAGAGTAGCTGAGTTCAGGTGTGCTGTGTGTCTTATGGAAAAACACTAACAAATGCATGCTGTTTGTTAGTTTATATAGTGTACATTCTTAGAAAGAACAACCGGAAACTACTGAAAGGTAAATACGTAACATTTAAAAGACACTTTAGGGCTAGAGAGATGGCCTAGGGGTTAGGAGCGCCGACGCTCTCGCAGAGGACCCGGGTTTGATCCCCAGCACCCACATGGTGGCCGAGAGCCGTCTGAAACTCCAATTCCAGGAGAACTCCAGTTCCGGGAGAATCCGACACCCTCTTCTGACCTCCGCGGCATTGCATGACACGGGCACACAAACTTGCATGCAGATAGTACATTCATACACATACAGAAATAAATAAAATTAATAAAAAAAATTAAAAAAAAGACACTTTAAACTTTATTAAGCATTATGGGAATTGCTTTGTACCAAGAAAAAATGCTCGTTACACAGGCCTAGCTTGTTAGGCTTGGTACAAGGTGTATGTTATAGGGACTTAATGATTCAGACTAGCAAACAGTTCAGAGGAAAAATTGCTCTTTGGATCTGGTTTTTAGAATATTCTATGTTTGAATTTCCCGAATTTTTTTACAAATTGATGAGATTAAAATATTCTTTCCTTTTCAGGTGTTTAAAACACATTGTTTTCTTTGTACAATTTGGAATGGAAATCTCCTTTCCTTATAAGATTAGAGGGAGAGACCATCCTGTCTCTTTGAACGCCTTAGACTACTTAATTCTTGCTAAGGTTTTTCTTACATTTTTAAGTTATGAAGTTTTTTCCCAAGGAATTTTTTTAAAACATCATTTAATTAAATAAATGCATATACTTAATAGAAAATGTTTGAAATAAAGAAAAGTACAAAGAGAATTAGCCATAATGCCACTAACCTGGGACCATTAAATTTATTTTGTGGTAGTTGCCAATGGCAGTTGGCAGTAGCAGTGTAGAGATTCATAAAAGCAGGTTATACTGTGCAGCTGTACTGGTGACATTTCAAGTTCTTTTATGTGTCTTTTTTTTTTTCCTTTTTCTTTATCAGAGTTTTTAGTGCAGTGGGAAAAATGCTCCAGCACACAGTGCCCTGTGGTCCCTGTGAAAGACCCCTAGAAACTGGAGTGACTCTCACACAAATCTCGGGATAGAAGGACTCCCAAAAAATCAACCAAGACCATTCTCGCTGCAATTACATGAGGTTTATTCGGGAAAGAACCAGTGCACTGGGGTCGGACTCATAACCCAATGCAGGGGCAGAGGAGACCGACCCCCAGGGACTGGGGTAGGGAACTTTTAAAAGCAGAGATCCCAAGGTATGGGGAAACGGAGGAAGGGTTGTGTAATAGTAAAAAATCATCTCGGCACGCAGGCCAGCGATACACAGGCGGGCGTGACTCAGTTGAGCACAAGGTATGAGGAAGCAGGGAGGGAAACCTTATCTTAACACACAGGTAAGCATGACTCAGTTGAACACAAGGTATGAGGAAGCGGGGAGGGAAACCTTATAGCGTACGTGAATTGGAGGCCTTATGGGATGGCGGTACCATGGTTCCTAAAGACAGATTTTAAGAGTGCATAAAACCTTGGAGCAGGGGTCCTTCACCTGCACAGCTCTGACTGCTCCTGCTAGGAGCCTTTTCTTCAAATTATTTAAGGATCTCAGGAGAAAATGTTAGATTATTAAGTTTATTAAGCTGTGGTTAAAGATTAGTGGAATTTTGCAGTATAAAATATACAGATGGTAATCTAACAGGCTTCGTCTTTGGAAATATATTGTCATTTCAGTATTCCACAAAGCACAAGTAGCTAGTGTGGACTGTTCTGTCAAGAGAGGATGATTATGGGTTGGGGAGATGGCTCAGCGGTTAAGAGCACTAACTGCTCTTGTAGAGAGGACCCAGGTTCAATTCCCAGCACCCACATGGCAGCTAAGAACTGTCTTGGGCCGGGTGTGGTGGTGCACGCCTTTGATCCCAGCACTCAGGAGGCAGAGGCAGGTGGATCTCTGCGAGTTCAAGGCCAGCCAGGTCTACATAGCGAACTCCAGGCCAGCTGGGACTAAAGGGAGACCCTGTCTCAAAAAAAAAAAAGAGGATGACTATGAAAAACATTTCAAAATGGGTCTTCTTAGCTCAAAATACTGGTGCTCTATGACTCAAAGTGGTTAGGCCTGTGGTTTCTTGATTTTTGTTAGGGCTCAAAAGCTGGGCATAGTGGTGCCTGCCTTTAATTCCAGCACTCAGGAGGCAGAGGCAGGCTGATCTCTGTGAGTTCAAGGCCAACCTGATCTACAGAGCGAGTTCCAGGCCAGCTGGGGCTATAGGGAGACTTTGTCTCAAAAAAAAAACAAAAAACAAACCCAAAGCATTTTACATATAACAATAACTAGGCACCGTGGCCCATGCCTTTAATCTCGACACTGGAGAAGTGGAGGTAAGAGCATCAGTAGTTCACAGTCATCCTCAGTTGCATAGAGTTTGAAGCCAGCCTGATCCTGTCTCAAAACCAAAAATATATGAAATAGTAGATTGTTCTAGTTTGTGAATTGCTGTGATAAAACACTCTGACCAGAACCAACTTCAGGAGGAAAGGGTTTATTTAGCTTACATCTCCTGGGTCACAGTTCATCTTCGAGGGAGTCCAAGGTAGGAACTCAGGGCAGGAACCTGTAAGCAGAAGCTGAAGCACAACCTTGGAGGAACTCTGCTTACTGGCTTGCTCTCTTGGCCCATGCTCAGCCTGCTTTCTTGTATTGTACAGAACAACCTGCCCAGGAGGGGTGCCACCCACTGTGAGCTGGGCCTTCCCATATCACTCAAGAATCAAGAAAACACCCCACAGACATGGTCTCAGGCCAGTCCAATGGAGGAACTCCTCAATTGAGGTTCCCTCCAGCCAGGTGTTTCAAGTTGACAGGAAAACTATCCAGCACATAGATATTAACAGTACTGAAAATTTTACCTTTGGAGTACATTAAGTGTAGATTTGCTTAAATTGTTAGCCAGTGCTTTTGTGGGTGCTTTTTGCTAGTTTCTATGATTCCGTAGTAATCTTTACCTGGCAAGAGGGTGTGGCATCTCAGCCCTTCCCTGCCCCAGCCCATGCTACTGCTGTTTTTCTTTTTTTGTGAGTAGTGACTTTTTAAAATTATTTATGAGAGAGGCCAGAAGCCACCTCCTTATTGTGGTTGTGGTTCGTCTTTCCTTGGTTCGGTTCTGTGGGGTTTCCCTTCCTACTTTGGTTTTTGTTTTTTTCTGAGAGACTTTTTTGATGACCTCATTTCTTCTACAGTGATGCGCATATTGGAATTCTCATTTGGACCTGGGATCAGTTAGAGCACACTGAATTTTCATTCACAGTTACTCTTCTAGGGCTATGTGTAGTTTAATGTTTACATGTATGAAACCATGGGTTCGATCCCAGTGTCAGGGGAAAAAACTGTGCCAGGTATACACCTTAAAATCTAACATTTGGGAGGCAGAGGCAGATGGATCTCTGTGAGTTCAAGGGCAGCCTGCACTACATAGCAAGCTCTAGGCCAGCTGGGGCTACAGGGAGATCCTGTCTCAAAAAGACCAGAAAAGAAAAAAAGAAACCTGTTAAGAAAATTATCAGTGTGGAGGCATTACCTTAACCCCAGCACTCAGGAAGTAGAAGTAGTTGGATCTCTCTGAGATGGAAGCCAGCCTGTTCTACATAGCAAGTTCCAGGCTAACTGGGATTACAGGGAGACCCTGACTCAAAAGAAAACTAGGAAAAAAAAAGAAAAGAAAGATTTCCACTTGGCATGGTAGGGCATGCCTTTAATCTCTCTATACAGGCATAGATCTCTGTAGGATTGGGGCCAGCCTGGTCTACATAGTTTCAGGCCAACCAGGGCCAAATAGTAATACCTTGTCTCCAAAAAAATTACTTTTTATCATTTAGTGTCATGTTTGCTTCAAGATTTTTTTTTTTTTTGAGACAAGGTCTCCCAGTAGTTCCAGCTGGCCTGGCACTTGGTATGTAGACCAGGCTGGCCTTGAACTGACAGAGATCTACCTGCCTCCTGAGTCCTGGGATTAAAGGTGTATGCCACCATGCTTGGCTGTTGACCTTTAAAAAAAAAAAATTCTTGGGGCTGGAGAGATGGCTCAGCGGTTAAGAGCACCGACTGCTCTTGCAGAGGACCGGGGTTCGATTCCCAGCACCCACATGGTGGCTAAGAACCATCTTTAACTCCAGTTCCAGGGGAATCCCAACGCCCTCTTCTTACCTCTGTGGCATTATATGACATGGGTGCACCAACCTACATGCAGACAGTACACTCATACACATTAAAAAAAAAAGCCAAGTGTGGTGGTGCACGCCTTTAATCCTAGCAGTTGGGAGGCAGAGGCAGGCAGATCTTTGTGAGTTCAAGGCCAGCCTGGCTTACAGAGTGAGTTCCAGGACAACTGGGGCTACAGGGAGACCCTGTCTCGAACAGATGAAAGAAAGAAGAAAAAAAAAGAAGAAAAGAAAGAAAAGGAAAAGATAAGAAAGAAAGAAAAAGAAAAAAAAACAAAAAAAAAAAAAGAAAGAGAAAAGGAAAGAAAAAGAAAGAAAGAAAGAAAAGAAAGAAAGAAAACATTTCTCGAAAGAAAGAAAAGGAAAAAGAAGAGAGAGAGAAGAAAGAAAAGAGAAAGAGGGGAAGCGAGAGGAGAGAAGAAAGAAGAAGAAAAGGAGAGAAGAACTAGAGAGAAAAGAACGAAAAGTAGAAGAGGAGAGGAGAGAAGAGAGAGAGAGGAGAGGAGAGAAGAGGAGAGAAGGAGGAAAGACAGCAAAAGGCGGAGAGACGAGACGGAGAGGAGGAGAGGATGGAGAAGGAGAGGAAGAAGGAGAGAGCAGAGAGAGGAGGCAGGAGGAGAGGAGAGAGAGAGAGGGAGGAGAGAAGGAGAGGAGAGAGAGGAGAGAGAGATGAGGCGAAGAGAAAGGGGGGAGAAAGAGAGGAGAGAGAAGGGGGAGACGCCGGAGAGGGAGAGAGAGAACAGACCGAGCAGAGGGAGCGGAGAGGAGGAGAGAGAGAGGGAGAGAGGAGGAGAGGAAGGAGAGGAGAAGAAGGAGGGAGAGAGGGGCAGGAGAGAGGGAGAGGAAGAGAGACGGAAGAGAAGAGAAGAGAGGAGGAGAGAAAAGAAAAACAAATCAAACAAAAAAAAAAAAAAAAGAGAAGGAAGAGAAGAGAGGAGAGAGAGTAAGGGAGAGAGGAAAAGAGAAAAGAAAAAGAGAGAGAGCGAGGAGAAAAGAGAGAGAAGAGAGAGAGAGAGGAGAGGGAGGAGAGAAGATGCGAGAGAGAGGGAGAAGAGGAAGAGAGAGAGGAGAAGGAGACAGGAGAAGGAGAGAAGGAGAAGGAGAGAGAAGCGAGGAGGACAAAACGAACGAAAAGAAAGCGAGAGAAGGAAGGAAGGACGGAAGGAAGGACGAACGAAAGAAAAGAAAGAAAGAAAAGAGAACGAAAAAGAAAGAAAAAAGAAGAAAGAAAGTAAAGCAAGAAAAGAAAAGAAGATAAGTAAGAGAAAAGAACAGAGAGAAAACGAATAAAGAAAATAAAAAAAAAAAAAATAAAAAAGACAAGTAAAACCAAAAGAAAAAGAAAGAAAAAAGAAGAAAAAAGAAAAAAAAAAGAAAAAAGAAAAGAAAAGATAGAAAGAACACAAAAAAAAACAGAAATAAAAGAAAAAGTAAAAAGGAAACAGAAGAAAGAATAAGAAAACATAAGAAAGAAAAAGAAAGAATAAGAAAAGAAAGAAAAGAAAGACAAGAAAGAAAAGAAGAAAGAAAAGAAAAAAGAAAGAAAGAAAAAGATCCACTGATGATCAAACTCCCTCTCCCCACTGGGTGTCGGAATTTTTTTTTTTTTTGTCTTTTTGAGACAGGGTCTCCCTGCAGTCCCAGCTCCTGGAACTCACTATGTAGACCAGGCTGGCCTTGAACTCACAGAGATCCACCTGCCTCCTCCTTCTCCCAAGTGCTGGGATTAAAAGTGTGAGCCACCACGCCCAGCTCTGATTCTTCCATACACCACATTCCTTATATCATAAAGCACTTGATGGCATGTGATTCTATTAAGTGGTTTGCAGTGTGTCAGTGGTATTACAATGAGTATTTCCCCAGTCTGGCCCTTGTAGAGGCAGAGAAAAAATACTCCATCATCATCTTTGTTCTCTGAAGACTCCATACAGGTCATCCTGCCTTCACTTCTGCCTTGAGCATATAAACTACTAAAGTTGACATCCTGAGGTACATAGTTTCTCATCTAAGAATGTTCTTTGAGGGCTGGAGAGATGGCCTAGTGGTTAAGAGCGCCGACTGCTCTTGCAGAGGACCCAGGTTCGATCCCCAGCACCCACATGGCGGCTGAGAGCCGTCTTCGACTCCAGTTCCAGGGGAATCTGATGCCCTCTTCTGACCTCCGCAGCATTGCACGACATGGGTGTACAAACCTACATGCAGACAGTACATTTGTACACATAAAAAAAAACAAAAAACAAAAAATCTTTGAGATGAAAAGCATGTTTGGCAGAATGCATGAGCTCTTATTATTTTGGTTTTAGAGACAGGGCCTTACTATGTAGCCCTCATTGGCTTAGAGCTTCCTATGCAGACCAGACTGACTTTGAACTTGTGATCCTGCTGCTTATGCCTCAAGAATTCTATGTTTATAGGCATGTATCTCCACGCTCCATGTCTGCTAAGTAGACTTTGTGTATGTGGGGGGGGGGTGCTGGTGATTGAACACAGGGTTTTATGCATGCTAGGTAAGCAGTCTACCACTGAGCTACAACCCCTAGCAGTTATATTTTCTTAATTCATAGTTTATAGTCCTGTTTTCTGATATAAGCATCCAAGGCTATAAATTTGGCTTTGACTTGTAGCTTGGGAATTTTGAAATTGTATTTTTTATTTTGAATAGCCTTTTTACTTCTAAGTTTTAGATATCTACTTACCCACTTTCTAATTTTTCTAGTTCTCTTCTTGGCTTAGTTATCTCAATTAGAGCACATGGTTGATAGGATGTGTTTTAAGTAATAAATGTCTTTTCCAGGTTCTGTAGAGGAACACACTGAGCCACATTTCAGTGATCAGGTACTTTAATAATGGTGGCCGCTCACAGTGGAGAAAGCTGGGATAGGAGATCCAACAGCACCCTGCTAAACAGAAAAGAAGTTCCTTATTTTGATAGACTGTAGAGGGAGGGCTTCTGGGCTCAGAGGATTGGGGTGTCTGAGTTTAGCAGGTTAGCGAAGGCCCTAACTTTAAATTTAAGAAGCTAGTCCTGTAGTCCCACCCTGTCCTATGGCTTTACAAACTAAGAATTTTAGGTGAATAAGGTGTGGCTGGCTGATCTATCTGACTGGGCGTAGACTCTGCCCTTGGGTGCATTGTTAAGGCCTTTGGCAATTCTTCATCTTTGTAGTTCCCACTGCTTATGTCTGTGGGGTCTTTGATTCATTTCTACATCTCTCTGAGGCTGTCCTCTCTGCCTTCCTAAAATGTCATACACTCTGCTCTGTTTCCCTCACTTTTCCTGCACTTGCTGTTATCTAGCCAGACAGGAAAAGAAGTAAGCCTTTAAGGGATGTATAGCTAGAACCCCAGTAAAATGCCAAATCATAAAACTTGTAAAAATGGAAGGGCTGAGTGTGTTGACTGTGTCTGTGTATAACAAGATTGAAAGTGGGAGGAGAAGCTGCTGGAGAGTCAAGGGGGGAGCTGGGAGCACCTGCTGCTCTTGCACAGGGCCTGGGCTTTTGGTTCCTTGCACCCATATTGGATGGCTCACGTCATCTTTAACTCCAGTTCCAGGGGATCTGGAACCCTCTTCTGGCCTCTGTGGACACTGCATGTACGCGATGACATTCAAACAAGCAGGTGACATAAATGTATGTCAGGACCCCGCTGAGGCTGAGCCACCCCTGGTTCTCTTGGAGCTGTAGCCAGAATCGATGCAGAGTGCCAACAGATGCACCTCTGGGAGACTTGTCTTTTGCAAACCTCATTTATTCTTTCTTTGTTACAGGTTTATATATTGAAAAGCAGGGGTCTCAGAAAGCATGGGAAAGGGCCAAGATTCCAAGGAAAGTAAAATTAACCAGGTGTCCTCATACAGAGAGGATGGGGGAAGCTTCGTAGATAAACCTTGGGCGGTAAACAACATTGAGGGAAGGCATTGAAAGCACACATAAATCTTGGCTAAGCTGGTAAGACAGACAGATAACAGTCAGTAAGACTGACCAAGATGATTTTCCCATAGAACAAAAGGGAAGTTCAGGGCCTGGCAGCTGTGTCCCAATTAATGTTCCAGTCAGGGTCTTTGATGAGCCCACTGTTTTCAGCAGCCCATCCCTTGTCTGGGACCTGAGCTGCATCTCAACTCCTGAGCTCTGTTTTCTAAACTAATTCATCCCAGTCTCGAGCACACATAAATAAAAATAAATAAAAATTTTAAAGTAAGCAAAAAGTCATTATTCTCCCAAAAATTATTTTAAGGAGAGAAAGAGGACTGTGCTTAGAACTATAGATTTAAATCAGTTAATTAAAAAAAATTTTTTTGGTGTATGAGTATTTTGCCTGAATGTATGTAAGTGCACTGGTGTTGTGCAGTGCCTGTGGAGGTCAGAAGAAGGGGTTGGATCCCCTGGAACTGGAGTTACAGTTGTTAGCCACTGTGTAGGTGCTGGGATTCGAACCCAGGTCCTCTGCAAGAGCAGTCAGTGATTTTAACTGCTGAGCCATCTGTCCAGCCCTTAACTTTTTTATGTGTATGTGTACATATTTACATGTATGCAGGTTCACATTCTTTGTGCATGTATGTGTGGAGGCCCGAGGTTAACTTTGGTGGTGTTCCTCAGGGGCTGTCCACCTCTGTTTTGAGACACGGTCTCTCACTGGGACCTGGAGTTTACCAAATATGCTAGGCCTACAGGCCAGCAAACCCCAGGGATCCATCTTGTCTTCACCTCCCCAGCTTTGGGATTAAAAATGCTTGCTGTGATGCCTGACCTTTTACCTGAATGCTAGGGATCAAGCTCGGATCTCATGCTTGCACAGTAAGCATTTTACTGACTGAACTGTCTTCCAGCCCAGAAGGTTTTAATTTATGATTGAAAGAGTAATCACGTGTGTTTGGACAGTGTGCCCTAAATAGTAGAAAGGCACAGCTCTAGAAGCTCTGGAGACCTGTATGGTCTATGGTCCTTTCAAATGCTAAGCCCTTACCGAAAGGCTTTCAGGTGTTTTCTCCCAAGTGTGGGAGCCAGCAAGCCCCAGGGATCCATCTCTCCCTAGTGCTAGGAAGGAACATAAGAGCACACTGCCACATCTGAATTTTTAGATTCTGGACACTCAAGTCAGACCTCCCTTTTAACAACAGGGCTCTCTCCCCAGGCCCTTGAGGTTGTTTTGAGGGGTTCTGAACTTGACCAACCAACATGGTAAGAAAAAGTTAAAGGCATCTTGCTCTATATTGGTGAGACACTAATCCTCACTGCTCATGCCTCTGGACTGACCTTAGCATCTCATCATCTTCTGACAAACTGTTGTTAATACTACTTGCTGATTACATACTTCTGAGCCAAGATTCAAGCAATTAGAATCTCTCCTGGTAGAAATTCAGCGTTCGTCTAAAGGTCACTATTTCTGTGTTACCACTGCAAATTTGTAACTTGTTTTTCCAGATCAAGACTTCTGAACCTTTCTTCTGGAACCTTTTCTTGGATTTTTCTGTATATGTATTTACTTTTAAGAAGTACTGCCAGTAAGCAGTGTGCGGTGCCACACATGCCTTTAATCCCAGCATTTGGGAGGCAAAGGCCAGCTAGGGGGCTACAGGGAGATCCTGTCTCAAAAAACTAACCTTTCTGTCCCCTGCCCCCCAAAGTACTGCCAGCTGACAGAGCAGCAGCTGTTGGGCCCTAAGCCCTTTGCACTGCAGTCTTTTCAGCTACCCAACCTTACTGCTGTTACTGCTTATTTTTTGAATTAATTTTGTTTTGAATTTGACTTGTGAAATATCTAGTAGTTCTTAGTTGGCAAATAATTGCTAACAACTATTTACTGTCTTCTAAGCTTAGGGTATTATCTCGTTTAAGAAGTATAATGTTTAAAGAGAGGATTACCGATTAATTTTCTTTGTGGTCTTTAAGGAATATTTCTTAAATTTACTGTACATATAAGTAATTTGTTTGTATAGTAGCATCTCTGCATACTCTGCATACCTTATACGTGGTATGTATTTCTTGGGTAGCACTTCCTTGCTCTCAGGTCAGTTCAACTACTTTAGCTGTACTTATGGCTCTTTAGGATTCTTCAGAAAATTGTGTGTGCCCCCAGGAAAGACAGCTAAGAGGAGGCCCTGGATGGCTGTTGGACCACTGTTTCTTCTGACCTTGTTTTAACAGGCTATCTTGCCAGGCGTGGTGGTGCACGCCTTTAATCCTAGCACTCGGGAGGCAGAGGCAGGCGAATCTTTGTGAGTTCGAGGCCAGCCTGGTCTACAGAGTGAGTTCCAGGATAGCTGGGGCTACAGGGAGACCCTGTCGCGAAAAAGACCAAAAAAAACAAAACAAAACAAAAAACAGGCTATCTTAAGGAGAGGAGGAACTGATTACTTAAACTCTTGGAAAACAGATCTGGAATACACTTTGGGATTGGTGAAACCTCTGATTAGAAAGTAGAACTATTTTTTCAAGTTGCTTGTGGGTTTTTGTTTTGTTTTGTTTTGTTTTGTTTGAGGGAATTCACTAGATAGCAGCGGCTGGCCTCGTATTTGTTTATCCATTGTGCCTTAGCTACCCGCCTGCTGTGTTTGAGCCACCAGCTGATTGGAGGATACTGCATATATCATGTCCTGTGTTGGTTCCTGCAGTACTAGTATTTTATTCATAAAAAGTTAGAGCCCGAAAAGAAAGGGCGAACTGAAGACACTTGAGCAAAGGTGAAGAAGTGTCCATTAACTCGCAGGTGAATAAATCAGCTATTTGCAGCCTTTGGTTTCCTGAGCATTCATACATTGGCTTGTGTTTTTAAGGCTTCTTGCGTTTGAGTTTGTGTTGATGGTATGTAAGGTGGTTTGGGAAAGGTGAGTGTGTATTTGGTGGATTCTTTAGGAGTGTTCTATAGTGTCTAATAATTGTATCTTTCTTTTTTAGGAAACTGAAAATGGCCCTTTAGCTATGCTTAGTCTATAATGGGAAGTGTCACAGTTCGGTACTTCTGTTACGGGTGCCTTTTTACATCTGCGGCCTGGACAGCTCTGCTTTTCATTTATTTCAACTTCAGTGAAGTGACTCAGCCCCTTAAGAATGTGCCCATCAAGGGGTCTGGGCCCCATGGACCATTTCCCAAAAAATTCTACCCTCGCTTTACTCGAGGTCCAAGTCGAGTGTTAGAGCCACAGTTCAAAGCAAATGGAATTGATGATGTGATGAACAATCATGTTGAGGATCCAGATAAAGGTTACCTGAAATCCTCTGAGCTGGGTAAGTCCTCAAAGTCTATTCTCTTTAAGTCATGTCATATCCCATGGTGATTTGTTTGTAAGCTAGCTAAAGGTCTGGGACTTTTGCAGACTAAGTGGAGAGTTATATGCCAAATTTTCCAGCTCTGATCTCAGTATTTTATGAGGATTTGGGAGAAATCAGCAAGGTCCAGAGAAGAAACAGTGTTGAGAGGGGAAAAGAGAGAAAAGGCTTATGGGAAGAGGGTTTTAAGTGCTGGTGTTACTGAAGAGAAGGAGCAGTGGGGAGGTTTTGTCTGCAGTCAACTTATTTTGAAAGGCAGATTTAATTAGATAACATAAAGCATCAAGTATAGAAATAAGTTGGAATTACTTATTCTTTTTTTTTTGTCTTTTTGAGACAGGGTTTCCCTGTAGCCCCAGCTGTCCTGGAACTCACTCTGTAGACCAGGCTGGCCTTGAACTCACTAAGATCTGTCTGCCTCTGCCTCCGAGTGCTAGGATTAAAGGCGTGTTGCCACCACGCCCGGCTGAGATTACTTATTCTTAAGAGAAATAAGGCCCTGGAATATATGTTAGTTTATGAATCCTTAGTTTAAAAAAAAAGCCTCCCATTATATTTCTCTAAATTTAGAAATAGGAATCTATTGTTTATGCATTTGAAAATTACAGTTTTCACTTAGCAAATTTTTAAAACTTACAGAAAATAACTTTGACCTTGTCTTAGAAAAATCACATAATAGGTCATTTAAGAGTAAACATAGTGAGTGGTTATGCACAGGACCAAACCCAGGACTGAGCTAAATCCCTCCCTTTAGTAAATGATTGTGAAAGCTAGAGAGAGCTATTATGTACAAAGGAGATGCTAAAACAGATGCTACAGTTTTGTTTTGTTTTGTTTTAATGATTTTTATAGTAAAGGAAGTCACAAAAATAGATGGGGGAAGGGCTGGAGAGATGGCTCAGAGGTTAAGAACATTTGCTGGTCTTTCAGAGAGAACCTGGGTTTGCTTCCCAGTGTACATGGTGACTAACAACCATCTGTAACTCCAGGATCCAGCACCCTCTTCTAGCCTCCACAGGCATTGCACATACTTACATACATGCAGGCAAAACACTCATATACATAAAATAAAAATAATAAAATAGTTTTAAAAAATTAGATGGGGAAAGGAAAATATCAAATTTTTTATTACATACTTCTGATCTTTTTCACATAGTCACTTTACATATTAAAAGCATTAATGGGGGCTGGAGAGCTGACTCAGTGGTTAAGAGCATTGACCGCTCTAGCAGAGGACCCAGGTTCAATTCCAGCACCCACATGGCGGCTAAAAACCATCTTTAATCCGGGTATGATGGTACACGCCTTTAATCTTAGCACTCAGGAGGCAGAGGCAGGTGGATCTCTGTGAGTTCAAGGCCAGCCTGATCTACAGAGTGAGTTCCAGGCCAGCTGGGGCTACAGGGAGACCCTGTCTCAAAAACAAAAACAAACCCCCGAAAACATTAATGGGAAATTTTTTAGCTCTTAGGTTTATATTGGCAAAACTTATAAAGTAACTTTGAGTTTACCATTTTCAGTGGACATATTGTATTAGTGGACATATCGTATTAGAAATATAGAATTCCAGTTGGCCTGGAATTCGATATGTAGACCAGGCTGGCCTTACAGGGATCCTCCTGCTTTTGATTAAGGGCATTTGCCACCATGTGTTAGAAGTCTATGCAGGTGCAAACCCCAGGTAAAAGATAGGCACACCAGGCTTAAGGTCACTCCAGGAACATATTTACTTCAGGAATTGTCAGGACTGACTGCCTGTTGGCTCATGGCAGCTAGCAAGATGGAAACTGGGACAAATCCCTTTTAAACCCATTGGGTGGGGCCTCAGGAAAAGGGGAAGAGGTCATTGGACATCTCTGTGTCCCTTGGAATCCTGGGAGAGCCAGACCTAACACCATGTCCAGCTAAATGCTAAAGAATCTTAAAACAAAAATACTTCTCAGAGCAATAAAATTATTTGGCAGTTGCAGGGTCTGAAACAAAAGCTCTTTATTTTTTTATTTTTTTTTTATGTGTATGAATGTACTGTCTGCATGCATGTCTGTGCACCTGTGTCATGCAGTGTTGCAGAGGTCAGAAGAGGGTGTCGGATTCCCCTGGAACTGGAGTTCTGGAATTGGAGTTAAAGACGGTTCTCAGCCGCCATGTGGGTGCTGGGGATCGAACCTGGGTCCTCTGCAAGAGCAGTTGGTGCTCTTAACCGCTAGGCCATTTCTCCAGCCCTGAAACCAAAGCTCTTAAGCACTGAGGAGTACAGCGTAATGTTAAAACAAATGAAAGTAGACCTAAGTGAGTGAGAAGATATCCTAGGTCGGTGGAATGAGTTACTAAGTAGTGCTAAGATGTCAGTCAGTACTAGGGCCAAGGGGATGGCTCAGCAGGTAAAAATGCTTGCTGTGTAAGCTTGACTTCCTGAGTTTTATCCCTGGAAACTACAGAAAAGTATAAGAGAACTGATTACACTAGCGTCCTCTAACCTCTATACATGCACCATGCCACTAATGTACCCATATATCATACATAGTGGTAGTAAGGAAAAATTAGAAGAGGTCAGTACTACCCAGAGAAATATATAGATTCATTTAAATTTCTTCCAGTGTCCCAATGTACTTTATTCCAGTTCCAGGGGAATCTGACACCCTCTTCTGACCTCTGTGGCATTGCACGACACAGGTGCACAAACCTACATACATGCAAACAGTACATTCATACACATACAAAATAAATAAAATAAAATTAAAAATATTAAAAAGATAGTTAAGCTTATCCTAAAAGTAATATAGAATTACTACATTGGATTAGAAAAAGAAGGAACAAAGCTGGAGGACTCAACACTTTCCACACTCCCTGCAAAGCTGTAACAATCAAAACAACTTTTACTGGCATGAGGAGAGACATAAAGATCGTGAAAAGGGGACAAAAGGCTGGGCATGTAGTGCATGCATTTAATCCTGGCACTTTGGGGAGGCAGAGAGGCAGAAAGCAGACAGATCTCTGAGTTTCAGGCTAGCCAAGGCTACACAGTGAGACTCTCTCTAAAAAAACCAAAACAACAACAAAAAAACCACAACAAAACCTGAACTAAAATTTCGTGACATCTGTAGTTGATTGATTTCAAAAAAGGTACTGTCATCATGTAATGAAGACAGGATAGTATTTTTTTTTGAGCCACTGTCTCTCAATGTAACTGACTCGCCGCAACTTGCCAAGTAGACCAGGGTGGCCTTAAACGCACCGAGATCTGTCTGCCTCTCTGTCTTTTGAAATTCAGGAATAAAAATGTGCACCATCATGCTTGGCAAGCATAATCTTTTTTGAGAAATAGTATGGGACAACTAGATATCAACATGCAAGAGAACAAATTTGTACCTTCCCCTTATACTGCCTGGAGATCCAAACCTGGGTCCTCTGCAAGAGCAATTGGCGCTCTTAGCCGCTGAGCCATCTCTCCAGCCCTGCAAATCATATTTTTAAAAACTGCCTAGGGGCTGGAGAGATGGCTTAGCGGTTAAGAGCACTGACTGCTCTTGCAGAGGACCAGGGGTTCGATTCCCAGTATCCATGTGGTAGCTAAGAGCTGTCTTAGGCTGGGCGTGGAGGAGCAGCACTCAGGAGGCAGAGGCAGGTGGATCTCTGTGAGTTCAAGGCCAGCCTGGTCTACAGAGTGAGCTCCAGGCCAGCTGGGACTAAAGGGAGACCCTTTAAAAGAAAAAAAAAAGTGCCCAGTATCCAGAATAAAGAATTCTTCCAACTCAGCAATAAGAAGACAGCTTAAGGGGGCTGGAGAGATGGCCTAGCCGTTAAGAGCACTGACTGCTCTTGCAGAGAACCCAGGTTTGATCCCCAGCACCCACATGGCGGCTGAGAACCGTCTGTAACTCCAATTCCAGGAGAACTCCAGTTCCAGGGGAATCTGACACCCTCTTCTGACCTCCGCGGCATTGCACGACATGGGTGCACAAACCTACATGCAGACAGTACATTCAAATAAATAAATAAATAAATAAATAAATAAATAAATAAATTAGAAGATAGCTTAAATGCCAACCCTTCACAGCGGGGCACATGGTGTGGGAGCAGGGGCAGCAGACCCCTCACCCTGGCAGGACAGGTAGATCTTTGGATAAGCAGCAGACCAGAAGGGGAGAGCTAGTAACACAGCCCCAGAAAAAAAAAAAGGCGAATGGTTTCCCTCACTTGTGGATGCTAACACCAAATCCCAGTTGGCAGGCAAACTGAGCAACTCTATTATTATATTTCATTGTATCTGAAAGCAACTGTGCTATTACAATGTGAATCTCTTAACGGGCCCTGGAATTGTCCTACCGCTTGTATTCACACATTGTAATTACCATATATGGATGGAAGATATGTATTCATATTCTTTTAATTTAATTTTTTTTTATGTGTATGAATGTACTATCTGCATGTAGGTCTGTGCACCTGTGTCATGCAATGCTTCGGAGGTCAGAAGAAGAGGGTGTCTAGCCCTGTATTCATATTTTTTTTTTGTCTTTTTGAGACAGGGTCTCCCTGTAGCCCCAGCTGTCCTGGAACTCACTCTGTAGATCAGGCTGGCCTTGAACTCACAAAGATCCTCCTGCCTCTGCCTCCCAAGTGCTAGGATTAAAGGCGTGCGCCACCACGCCCGGCTGTATTCATATTCTTTTATTTTATTTTATTTATTTATTAATTATTTTTTACCACGCAGACTGTGCTCTCTCCCTCTGATTTTACTGGCAGCAGAGCAGAGCAATCATCAATGGCAGGAGATCTGCTTTACAGCAACTCTCAAGCCAACTTCACGCTCAGGACAAAACACTACAAGTTACCCTTGTGGTTTCCGGTGCTCTACACAGTCAGAGAAACTTCTCTAGTAACAAACTATAGAAGTGATCCCTGAAAGTATAGTCCTTTTTTTTTATTTTATATTATTCCAAAATATGCATATATATACTCCACACATAAGTCAAAATTAAAAATTTTGAAAATAAACTATAGGTTGATTCCTAAACACATTTAGAGATTCACATTTTAACAGTAAATTTGCATACAGGTATAAAGTTGTGTAATTTTACATTCTTTTTTTAGAATATGACTACATATCTTCCATCTGTATATGGTAATTACAATGTGTGAGTGTAAGTGGTAGGACAATTCTAGAGCCCAAATATAGATTCACATTGTAATAGCACAGTTGCTTTCAAATACAATGAAATATAATAATAGAGTTGCTCAGTTTTCCTGCCAACTGGGGATTTGGTGTTAGCATCCACAAATGAGGGAAACCATTTGCCTTTTTTTTTCTGGGACTGTGTTACTTCACTTAGTATAATTGCTTGGAGTTCTATCCATTTGCCAGCAAAGCTCATGATGTCATCTTTCTTTACTNATCAACAATTGACAAATGGGACCTCATTAAACTCAAAAGCTTCTGTACATCAAAAGAAGCAATCAAGGAAGTGAAGAAAATCCCACAGAGTGGGAGGAAACCTTCACTGCAGAAACATCTGACAAAGCATTGATTTCCAGAATATATAAACTACTCAAAAAACAAAGAAGAAAGAAAACAAATGAATCACTCAAAAGATGGAGCAAAGAACTGAATAGAGACTTCACAGAGGAGGAATTAGAGATGGCTGAGAAACATTTTTAAAACTGTTCAACATCACTAATAATTAGGGAAATGCAAATTAAAACCACTTTAAGATATCATCTCACTCCAATAAGAATGGCCAGGATCAAGAAAACAAATGATACCAAGTGCTGGAGAGATTATGCGGAAAAGGGAACACTCATCCATTGCTGGTGAGAATGTAAACTTGTACAGCCACTATGGAAAGTAGTGTGGAGAAACCTTGGAAGACTCGAAATGAGCTTGCCATTTGACCCAGTCATACCACTCCTGGGTATATACCCACAAGACTCATCTTACTGCAGAAAGGCATGCACAG
This sequence comes from Rhizomys pruinosus, assembly GCA_009823505.1. Classification (NCBI taxonomy): domain Eukaryota; kingdom Metazoa; phylum Chordata; class Mammalia; order Rodentia; family Spalacidae; genus Rhizomys; species Rhizomys pruinosus. Next base: position 2,107,634 of record VZQC01004033.1, on the reverse strand, counting down.
CTATATTTATTGCAGCTCTGTTCACAATAGCAAAAATCTGGAACCAACCTAAATGCCCCTCAACTGATGAGTGGATAGAGAAAATGTGGTACATGTACACATGGAGTTCTATGCAACAGTAAAGAAAGACATCATGAACTTTGCAGGTAAATGGATGGAGCTAGAAGATATTATGTTAAGTGAAGTAACACATTCCCAGAAAAATAATTGACGAATGGTATCCCTCATCTGTGGATGCTACCATCAATAACCCAGTTGTAAATATTTCTTGTGGAGAGAGATGCATATTGAAAGAACAACAATAGAAAGACTGCATCAGAAAACTGACTGAAATGGTGATTCTGGAGGGGTGGGAGGGGTGGGAGAGGGACATGGGTCTATATTTGATTAATGTATATTTAATTGATGTGAGTTCAACAAATATCCAATTTTGCCCAAATTCTATCTACAAATTACCTGGTATTTTAGGACTTAGTAAAAGTAAAAATGTCTATATTAAACAACATTGTTTTAAAGGTTTTTAACAAAAATGGTAATACATCTAAGTTAATTGGAAATATAAATTGCTGTTTTCCACATTTGTTTTACTTAAAATCTGTATAGCAGTAACTTTGTGATTAACATGTACAAATGTTCTCTATAATTTTTGTGTTATACAGTATCATCTTGTAACATTCTCTTTTACCTGTTGGATAATTTAACTTAGTGAATTAAGTTTGCTTCCCAAATTAACAACATACAGTCACCCGAATCAGCTTGGGTAAATTTAATGAAATTTACACCTTGATTCCTGTCTATAGGTATGTGTACTACAACTGCCTTTTTGAGACTCATGGGTCAAAAAATAAAAACCTAAAATAAAAAAGGGGGGATACACTTATATATTAAACCTTTTTGTCAAAAAAATTTTTCAATTTAAATCTTAAAATTAACTATGGGAATAGATTTATATGTTCCCTCAGGTCAAAATGTCACCAACTTAATGGCTGAGAAAGAAAAGATACAGCTTTGCATTGTACAGGATGTACCAAGAAATACCAGCAGAGAAGTTGGCCCATCTAAACATTAAAAGGATAAAAAGCCTCAGTCTGTAGCCTGACTGCTACAGACATCAAACATCTCTTTGGATCCTATTTGTAACAACTGTTTATAATGTGTCCTAATGAACCTTACCTTCTAGGTGCCAAAAAGTTCTAACATGAGAGACTTTCTTACCTCCTTTTCATAGAACAAAGAAAAATATGATGGTAATAAAGTCATTCTCTAACTGTAAATTAGAGCCAACTCTTATAAAGGTAATCTCTTATAAAACCGGTAAAACTGCTTTCTTTAATTGACTAATAGACACAGGAACTGTAAAAAGGATTATTCTCTATCCAGAACCAAAAATAATACTAAAGTCTCTTTAAGCTGTGCATTTAAGCAAAATAAATTAATACAGGAGATCTCTGATATCATCAATGGATCATTCTGCCAAGGAGATGTTGGCCAAGCCCCCCCAAATGGTAAAGGCTTCTTGCCTGTAAACTGCGATGCCTGAAAGAAGAGAGGCGATAAGGCCCTGCTGTCAAAGACCTGATGTAAGCATGGGAAAGATGTATTGAGACTGCACTTGCAAGTGTACAGTTGGTCTCTCAAATACCAGAAAGTGTTACCAAAGGCCACTAAACCAATAAAGCAAAAATAGGTTTCCTTGAGTCAAGCAAGACTCCTCCGTCAGCATCAGCTACACCTCACCTGCCTGGAAATACTGTGCAGCAGTGGCAGCCATATGTCTGTATATCCCAAATCTAATTGGCTGTTAGCTCTCTCCTTGGAGGAATAACTCATTGATGATGCCACAAGCTTACATCCTCTAGTGGTTAGGAGATGTTATAAGCCACAGTAAGACCTCATCTTTTACAGAAAAAATGTAATTCGTGGATTAACATACCATGCAAACATTTGTGTCTATGCCAAAGTATCCTACCATAATAATTGGTACTGTTTAAATACCTATATATCTAATTGCTTGTGCTTCATTAGTAGGATTGAAAGGTTATTCCTGGACAGCCTGTCAGCCCATGAAAAGAAACAGCCAGAACTGATCAGAGTCCAAAACGACATCTCCAGAGAAAGTAGACTGTTTTGCTTCTCATCCACCTGTGCCCCTTTTCTAAGCCTAGGGAACAATCTGCGGAAGAGGGGGCATGATAGAATGTAAGGGCTGTGATTGGGGTGAATGGTGAAACTACAGCAATATAGACTGGACACTAATTTGATCAACTTGAATGTACATACAAGCCTCTCCAGCTAGATGGTGGGAGCCTTGGACTGTGTGGGTTTGGGCACAACTGCTTGCAAATTGGTTTTACATGAAGGATGCTTGTACTGACAACTTATTACTTATTGTTAAAAAAAATGAAATAAAGTAAAAAAAAAAATGAAAAAAAAGAAAACATTTCGGTACACAGAGCTCCAGGCTGAGAGCCAGTATAACCATGACAATATGTCGTGGGGAGGCATCGGTCATGAGTCCAAAGTATTTCTGAGAGGTTAGTATAAATAGCACAGCAGATCTCATCTATTTCTGAGATCTTTTCCAGCATGGCACAGCAGGTCTCTCACTTATCTCTCTGGTAATAGGGTATAAGTTATTTTATCTTCTTATGATTATATTTTCCTGTTGGAGTGTTTAAAGCTATACTGTTAGCTTAGATAAATTAATTTAATTTTCCTGTTATGGTCAGTAAAGCTTCTGGTCTCCAGGGGTCACTAGGGCTTTGGAGGAGCTCCTGGCTCCTTTCTTTTACCAGTTCCATCTACATGAGGACAATGTCAGGTCTTGTTTGACTGGGCTTCCCTTTGAAGTTTGAGGAGCTTCTTCTCTATATTGACCTTTGTCCTTTGACTGGACACTGGCTGCATATAGTCCCTTCAGCGAATATTCAAGACCTCCCTGACCTGGGATGACTGGTGATTCACTGCCATAGGACATGTAGAGAGGTGCCCATACAGACCCCTAGGACTTAAGTTGACCTTAGACAGTAAGGGTCAAAATATTGTCCCTTTAAATCCCTATCGCCAAATCAGATTAGAGCTTTTAGTATGGTTCTCTCTCTCTCTCCACTTTACTTAAGTATGACCTCCAAGAGGGCTAGCTGTATGAATTTGGTATTTTAATTACTATAAAACACGTAACTAAAGCTTGAACATTGTCTGAAGCATTCTTAACAAATCCTGAATTGCTTTGACAGTACAATTCTGACTAATACTAACTTGGAGAGGAAAGGATTTATTTGCTTTACATTTCCCAAGTCACAGTTTATTACTTAGGGAGGCCAAGGTAGGAGCTCATGGCAGGAGCCTGGAAGTAGGAACTGCAGCACAGGCTAGGCAGGAATGCTGCTTACTGGCTTGTTCTGCTGGCCCTGTGTTCAGCCTATTGTATTATACAGCCTAGAAATATCTGCTCAGGGATAGCATTGCCCACAATGGGCTAGGTTCCCCCACACCACTTAACAGTCAAGAAGCTATCCTGTAGACATGGCCACAGACCAGTCCAATGATGGCAATTATTGAAGTTTCTTAACCTAGGTGTGTCAAGTTGACATTAACGGTATCCAGCAGAGCATACATTTTGTTCTTTAAGGTCTATAAAGACTATTTAGGTACTCTAAGTGGAATGGATTTAAACTATGAATGGAAAATTTTAACATAGCCCAGGAAACAAGCCCAAAATAATGAAGAGGCTGAAAACAACACCTTCTAGGTCTTTCTCAAATGAAGGCTGTTTCACTATAAAGATACATAGTTTGTTTTTCTTGCCCTCCAGATTCTGAATTATAGTTTTGAGAAGGAAAGGAATGGGACATTTTCACAGACCTACAGCAGACAGGAAATAGACTTAAATCGAGCTCACCGAAATTGGTTTCATTTGGACTGTCCTATATGGTCCCCGGAAATAAAACCTAATTTTTCTTGAAAATATCTAAAGTAACATGTGCAAAGTATAATAGAGATCTACAAAACATTTTAGTATGTATGGATAGCTCAATACACACACACACACACACACACACACACATACACAAAGTTGTACAGTACAAGCCAAAGGGATGGACTTAATATTTTTACCACAATACTGATTTTTTTATGATTATAGTACTGAATCTCTATGATAATATCACAACAATTATATCAGATAAAATATTCAAAATAATAAATCTTAGTGATGACACTTTATAAAAGTTGTACTGTCTATCCATGGTCTGATAGATTCTTAATATTTTATAACTGCATTATAGAATTCTTAAAAGCAAACAGTATTTCACACAAATATAATGTTCTAATATTTAATTTTGGTGATGGCAGTTTATAAAGGTTGTACTGAGCAGAGGCACCTATATTGCTATCAAACATAAATGCTTTCATTTGGAGGAAAAAAACACCTTTCATTGTCTACCAATGGCCTGATAGATTTTTAACATGCTATAACTACATTATAGGGTACTTAACAGTATCATAAACATACATACATACACACATGTATCCACACAGTCTCACGGGAGATTTTTTTTTTTTTTTTTGCTTTTTTTGAGACAGGATCTCCCTGTAGCCCCAGCTTGCCTGGAACTCACTCTGTATACCAGGCTGGCCTTGAACTCACAGAGATCTGCCTGCCTCTGCCTCCTGAGTGCTGGGATTAAAGGCATGTGCCACCACACCAAGCTCATCTTTTTACACAGAAAATGTTTTCTCCAAAATTTCATTTGCTTCAAATTTATATTTTTCTGAGGAGGAAAATAAAAATCATATAATTTTAGAAATAATGTTTAATTCATTTTGTTTTAAATTTTTCCATCATTTCCCTTCCTCAATTTGACTTTACTATAGAATTTTATACTTAGATGAAATTTTAAATAGAAATGATTCATTCAAGCAAAACATTTTCATTTAGCATCTATTATGTGTCAGGGACACTTTCAGGGGTTGGAGAAGAGCCTGAGAAGAAATTGCTAGCATAAGATGGCAGGTTCAAACATCTACAGAGATCTCTTCATTTTAAAAGCAAATTTCTTACTCCCCTGCCATAGCCTGAGAAGAGTGAGACTCAGCTATGCCCATGCAAAAGCATACCTCTCATCTGAAAGGAGCTAAGAAAGAGTTTCTTCTATAGCCAAATATGAGTGACTATGGCCCCCAAACACAGATTCAGGTTACCCCAAATTCCATGTTCCAACATGGTAACAGTTTCATGAAGTTTCTATAGTAATAGAACAACAACAAAAAAGTCATCAGTCAAGACACTTTTTAAATACATTTGTGGAAACAGTAAGTAGGCATACACAGCAAAGGAGAAGTCTTGGCTACAGGCCTCAGATGCTGTCTGATGACACTCAGCCTTTTGGTTGGTGGGACCTGTTTCTTTTGTTAATACATTCTGTTAGTCACAGGAATGTTAAGTCAGAAACAAAGGGTAGGCAAAGAGTGGTTATTTATGGCTAAACATAGCTCTAGATAAAATGTAGATAGGCTTTGGATCTGTAATATTCCAGCCTCTATACTCATTGAAGTGCTAATCAATCGATCAGACTTGTAAAAAGTCCAGTCCAAGATGCAGGATTTTTCTGGGAACTTTTCATTTACATTTGGTACTGACTGAGATGTAGACATGCAAGACTCAGCCTATAAAACTTCTGAAGCCCCCCATACGGCCTTAGAAGAGAAGAGAAGAGAAACTTCCTTTCTGTTCATACTCACAGGTGGTCTCAGAGATTGAATTGTTACCTGGAATTTGGGACAAGCTTCCCCAACAGCCCACCTAGAGAGCAAGTTCCCCTGCAAGATTCTGAGTCCCTTTGCAATACAGATTACATCTGTAAGTTCCCTTTCCCAGGAACTTGAAGAATTCTGGGATGAGACAGCTGCCCTCTACACCATCATTGGCTCCCACTAGAAGCCGAGGCACTCTGGGTAATGAAGCGAGTTGCCACACCACACTGTGTCTGGAGCCACACTTCTCTGTGCTTTTCATTGATTACAAGGCAAACGTGGATTCCTCTATTTGTGGTAATTTGGTTACATTAATAAACATTCAGTCTCTGCCCCTCATTTCCATAGTTCCATTCATTTTTACTTCATTCATCTTATGCTTGGTCATGTGACTCACTCTGGTTAAGTTTTATGATTCCCATTGCAGATTTTATGCAGTCAGAGGTTTGAAATACACTCTGAGGTGGGTCTTGTCTTTTTGGCTCCCTCCATCACTATCAAAACAACATGATCCAGTTAGGACAAGAGAGAAACATGAACCCTTCCACTACTGTTCCCCGCACCACAAGATTCATCAAACTCAAATAATGGTGTTTTGAGCTCCTGAGATGTGAGGTTTTTTTTATTTTATAAAATCTGATGAATTCACTATTTTAGGCTGATGATAAAACCTATTGAAATTTACCTCTCACTAACTTCTCTACCTTCAGCCATTTTATGAAACTTTGGATTTTTCCATTGTTGTGGATATAGTACCACTTTGGTTCTGGGCCACTATTTGTAGATGCTGAGCTTTCTACATAGGTCATTTCAAAAATAACTAAGATGGATGGATGGATGGATGGATGGATAGATGGATGGATGGATGGGTGGTGTGCTCACGCAAAAGCATATTTAAGATAGAAAATCATAGAATTGGAAAGTGATGCTGTTTTGTGTATATTCTTATCTACTTTGGGGGAATGATATTTTTAATAACACACTTCAGTCATCCCAGAAGCACATTTTCTCTACCTAATCTGTTTATAATAATCCGGAGAGGAAATGGTCTACTGGAATAGAGTCTTCTTTATTTTAAGGAACATTTATAATACCCATTGAATATTTGTTCCCTGTATCTACAGAACCCTTCTCAGCAAAGAATTCAGGTGCTATTTTATTCTTCTTATGGTTATCAGAAACGCTTCAGAATAGAAATCCATATACTTGTCATTGCAGAAACAAGGAATACCCAAGGAACATCTGAGAGAATTATTTTCCTGTTTAGCCTCATTATTTGTCCCCTTCCAATCTGTTGTTTTCAAAAAGCTGGAGCAAATTCCATTCCCCTCACATAATGATACACAGGCTAAAGCTAAAGATGTGTTTATTTCTATTTTACTGAAATTCCATAAGATTCATCTATGTCTTCCTGTTATAAATTTTTTATCCATTATGGGGCTGGGAATAGGGCTCAGTTGGTGAAGTGTTTGCTTGTATGCCTGAGGCACAAAACATGATCTCTATCACCACATAAAACTGGGGTGATCATACATGACTGTAATCTCAGCACTTGGGCAGTGGAGGCAGGAGAGTCCGGAAGTCAACATTCATCTACAGACAAATTTTATAATTTTTATTAACAGTGATAATCATTTATTCCCATCAATTCTAATCTACAAGTGAACAATTTGATTTTAAAGTATATCAAGAGCACTACTGGTGAAAAGCAAAAAAAAAAACAGTAAGCTAGGTTCTAAAAGTGCTTTTCAAAGAGTGATGGGCTGCAGAGCTGGCTCAGGGGTTAAGAGCACTTGCTGTTCTTCCAGATTTGGGTTCTCTTCCCAGCGCTTGCCTGGATGCTCTGGCTCTGTTGCCCTCTTCTGTCCTTTGTGTGCACTACACACACACCAGAAAACACTGGCAATCAAAACACTCATACAAAACAAAATTGAAAAAAAAAAAAAAAGGAGGTGCTCATGTGAGAAATTACAGAGAACTACAGCTAATAACTAAGGACGAATGGCAAGGTATACGAGGCTTCAACATACAGAGGTATTTTTAATAGAGGAGGAAAGATGGTCTAGAAACCACAGATTTAACAAGGAAGAGTCTCACTCCTTTCCCAGACCCTACATGACAAAGTGCATGTGTAGAAAATAAGCATCAGTCCTTTTAAGGAGTTCAGCAGATCCATGTTCAATGTGAAGTGTTAGGAACCAAGAGAAAGCTCTAGACCATACAGATATATGGGAAACTTCAGAGAGTAAGCCATAACTACCTCTACAAGGCTGTCAATGAGGCTGCTTAGGATATGTTACCATAATACAAATATGTGAAGAATGTATCTAAATAACATAACCCAATTTTACATTTGTATATCCAATTACCACACTAGATTATTACCATACCTACAGAAGTATTAATAGGGGTTACTTCTAAGACAGTGAGATGATGGAGCTCATCAAAGATCCGCCTGCCTCTGCCTCCCAAGGAATGGGATTAAAGGCATGCACTACCATGCCTGTCCCCTGAGTAAAGTCTAAGGAAAGTTGTTAAGTGAATCACTTTTCTTGCATTTTTTAAAAAAATAAACCTTGAATGTGACCCTGGGTTAATTAGCTTAAGTGTGCTCACCTAAATTCTACCAGGTCATTTGGTTTATAGCTAGGATGAAGGAAGAACCAAACTGTCTTGACAAAATGCTGTATGCTGGGTTCTCTCTGAGATCCTCAGATGTACACCATCGATTTATGGGTTGACTGGTCATTTTCTTCCCTCTTATCTGGAGGTATGTAGTTGGACACGTTGCCACTACTATTGTTTTCTTTACAAAGAGTCATGATGTCTCATCTCCTGTGAGATCAGCATCCCATAGCTCTCTTCCAGTATTCCAGCTTGACTTCTACTCCATGTTGCTTGAGAGACTTTCCTCCAAATCCATATTGCTGTTATTATCTTTTTCAGATAAGAAGTCATTGTGTTGAGATAAAGAATCACTTTCAGAATGATTAACTGATGGTGTTTCTGATCTCTGATTGGTAGGATATGAGGACCTAGAAGGTGATTCCAAAAATTTCTTGATGGCAGGATGGTTAAAAACCATTGTATCATGTGTCTTTGACCCCTCTGAAGCTTTCAGAAGGCCAGCAGAAGCATAGTAGTTTTCTACAAACACGGGCTCACAGTTTATCCATCATCCTCCTTGTTTCAGTCATCACTGGTCAATGACTTCAATTTCATGTTCCTTATTCTTCATTTCAAGAGCAAACTGTTCCTTAATAAAAGTCTCAATTTCCTGCACAGCAGCATCTCAAGCTGAGTTCTCAATCACCTTACACTGCTTGTTTGGAAGGACCATAGATACATCCTCATAATCAGAGTCTGTTTCCTTGAGTGTTCATTTGATTTCAGACATGGTAATACTCTTTTAGATTGGTGATTCCAGGGAATTAGAGTCCATCGTGGAGAGGAGGCATGGTGGCAGGAGCTGGAGCAGAAAGCCAAGGTTCACATCTTCAAGTGGGCACAGAAACACAAATTTTATAATTAAAAATTATTCTTATAATTAAAAATAATTTTAATGGCTTTGGAAAAAAACCCATTTCAATTACAGCTATATTAATTCTCAAATGGGCAAATATTATAAAACAGTGGAAAAGAAGGTAAAACAGAAAATAAAAGTTTGACAAAGATAATGATGACCTACGCCCTCTTGTTTGCCAGATCACCAATACCCACTCAACTAATAAACATTGGATCATTTCTTTCCACAGGTGTTTGCTGTCACTCACCCATCCTTCTGTAATTGCCAGAATTTCACACCAGTCTTTAAATACCGTCAGGTTAACAGTTGTCAGTGTTTCATTGCTTTTATTCCACATAAGCAGCTCATAAAAATGTTATTAGGCTGATTTTTATACAGTTCGCACTCTATGGAGTTTGTCCAATAATAAATGTACAGTTTTTTTTAATTATGAGGAGAAAGAAAAAGTCACCCATATGCCCTTTTCTTATTCTTATTCTTTACTGTATTTTCTACACACAGCCACAATTTCCCCTTCCGTAGTATCATCCAATGACTGATTCATCACAAAACATTCTTAAAGACTAAAACCAATGTGAATAGTAGTCTTGAGATTCTTTAAAAGATTTAAGGAAAACTTTTTTAGGCTTAGAAAAGGGGCACAGACACAGCCACAATTTCCCCTTCCGTAGTATCATCCAATGACTGATTCATCACAAAACATTCTTAAAGACTAAAACCAATGTGAATAGTAGTCTTGAGATTCTTTAAAAGATTTAAGGAAAACTTTTTTAGGCTTAGAAAAGGGGCACAGGTGGATGAGAAGCAAAACAGTCCACTCTCTCTGGAGCTGTTGACTTGGACTCTGGTCAATTCTGGCTGTTTCCCTTCATGGGCTGACAGTTTGTCCAGGAGTAACCTTTCGATCCTACTAATGAAGCACAAGAAATTAGATATATAGATATTTAAGCAGCACTAATAGTTATGGTAGGTTACTTTGGCATAGACACATATGTTTGGATGATATGTTAATCCATGAATTACATTTTTCCCCCCTGTTAAATATGACAGGGTCTTACTGTAGCTTATAACATCTCCTAACCTGTAGAGGATGTAAGCTTGTGGCATCAGCCATGGGTTATTCCTCCAAGGAGAGAGCCAATAGCCAATTAGATTTGGGATATACCGGCACATGGCTGCCTCTGCTGCACAGTATTTCCAGGCAGGTGAGGTGTAGCTGGTGCTGACGGTGGAGTCTTGCTTGACTCAGGGAGACCCATATTTGCTTTATTGGTTTAGTGGCCTTTGGTAACACTTTCTGGCATTCCAGAGGCCATCTGTACACTTGCATGTGCGGTCTCAATACATCCCTCCCATGTTAACGTCAGGTCTTCGGCAGCAGGGATTTATCGCCTCTCCTCCTGCAGGTATCCCAACTTAGAGGCAAGGAGCCCTTACCTTTTGTGGGGCCTTGAATCCCATGGCCAACATCCCCCTGGTAGAACAATTCATTGCTGATGTCAGAGCTCCTGCATTAATATGCTTTGCTTAAGTGCATAGCCCAAGGACTTTAGTATTATATTTGGTTCTGAACAGAGTATAATCCTTTTCACAGTTCTTATGTCTATTAGTCAATTAAAGAAGGCATTTTTACCGGTTTTATAAGAGATTACCTCTATAATAGTTGTCTCCAATTTACAGTTTTGCTTCTCATCCACCTGTGCCCCTTTTCTAAGCCTAGGGAGCAATCTGCGGAAGAGGGGGCGTGGTAGAATGTAAAGGCTGCGATTGGGGTGAATGGTGAAACTATAGCAATGTAGTCTGGACACTCATTTGATCAACTTGATTGAACAAACAACCTGTCACCACCCACTGGATGGTGGGGCTGTGGGGGTTTTGGCACAGCAGCCTGTAAATTGGTTTTGCATGAAGGATGCTTGTACTCATGGAACATCACTTATAGCTAAAAAATGAAAAAAAAAAACTGAGAGAAAGATGTAGGACAGTTGTGGCAGAATGCATGATCTGGGATGGGGTGGGGGTGGGGGGGAAGGGGAAGGGAAATATGCCTGATCTGAATTGGAAAATGATGTATGAAATGCATAAAGCATCAATAAAAATTAAAAAAAAAAAAGAAAAACTTTTTTAAACCAGAGGTTCTTTCTACAACATCAGTGATGAAGTGGAAAGAACACAAGGTCAAAAGACTTTGCTTAGTATCATGGATCTTCCAAAACTTCGGTTCTTTAGTAAGGCATTAGCTTTTCTTAATATCACTTTGTCACTTACAATGTGAAGATAATATCAGTCATGTCAACATAAAAAAAATTGTTGAAAACAAGATATTGTAGGGTGCCAGGATTAATCTAATTGATGTATAAATGATAGCAGAAATTGTTAAAATTGGTTTTAAAATAAAGGTAAAAATAAAAGGAATAATCATTATTAAGTTAATCATTTAAATGTGCTAATTCTTAATGTTGATATATATTATCTAGATAAGTTATTGCCCATTTTTGAGGATAGTTTTTAAAGTATACTGTTTCACTATAAAATCTTAGAATTTGTGCTGTAAAATACAGACCAGTAAAGTAGACGAGAGGAACCAGAAATTAACTCACAAATTTACCACCACTGAATCTTAAACAAATGTGTTAAAAAAATTGGGAAAAAAGGCAGCCTTTTCAACAAGTGGTGCTAGGAAAACTATATATAAAATGTAGAAGAGTGAAACTAGACCCACATCTCTCACTGCCCCTCACAAAAATCAATTCAAAATGGACCAAAGACCTTAAGGTAACTGAAACTCTGAAACTGTCAGAGGAAAGCATAGGTAAGACATTTTAAGATATGGGCACAGGCAAGGATTTTCTGAAGAGACTTCCATTGGCATGAGAAATAACCTGAAAAAAATTGATAAATGGGATTATAAGCAATTAAAAAGGTTTTTTTACAAACAAGGAAACAATCATCAGAGTGAGGAGGAGGCCTACAGAATGAGAGACCATCTTTGCTAACTATTCATCTGACAGGGGATTAATACCAAAAATATATAAAGAACTCTAAAAATCAAAATGCCAATCATCTAAGCAGTGAATGGGCTAATGAACTCAAAAGAAAGTTCTCAGAAGAAGAAGTACAGGTGGGCAATAAATACTTGACAAAGTATTCAACATCTTTAGCCATCATCTTCTACATTGGCACCTTTAAGAAGCAGCCTAGCTGTCAATCAACAGATGATCTGTAAAGAAAGTGTAGAACATCTACACAACAGAATTTTATTCAGCCATAACAAAAAATGAAATGCTATTTTCAGAAAATGATGGAGTTGGAAATCATCATGTTTATAAGTAAAATAAGCCAGACTCATAAAGACAAACAGTGCATGTTTTTTTCAAAGTAGAGTCTACATTCGTTTGTGTGTGTGTGTGTGTGTGTGTGTGTGTGTGTGTGTGACATGAAAGTAGAAAGGGAACTTTGACAGGGGAGGAAGATGACCAAAGGAGGAGGGGTAACAAAAGAGGGTAGCAGGATATAAATGTAATGAAAGCAGGAGGAGAGAGTACTGGGGGGATGATGAGGACCAATAGGAGGGGGGATAGGCCACAACAGAGGACAGTATATGGGGAAAGCCAGTTTGAGTTAGGTATGAAGGGACGAGCTTTTCAGCCAGCATTTCTCAGGTACCCAGGTGCGGGTCTTAAGACATCCCTGACACCACCCCGCAGATGAGAGCAGCAGGTGATACAAAGAGGAAAACAACTCGTGACTCACTTGTGACACAAGCACATGATACAGGGCTAAACAATAGTGAGTGATGTATACAGGGGTTGTGATGTAGAGGTATAGGATTGGTTGAGAGAGATATCATTCTGTCTATATAAAGAATGGACTGTAAACAATAAATCAAATCTCCATTTCCATCTGATGAGATTTCCATACCCATTGTTTTCCATGTGTGTATAAGTTAAGCCTCTCAGGCTTGTGTTTGAGTGTTGAGTGTTAGCAGGAATTGGTTGGGAAAAGGTCTTTCTGTTGGACTACCAGCTGGGAAAGGAATGTCGGGATGCCCGCAGGGTTTTGACTGGAAAAAGGCTTGCAGGAGGCCAGCCAGTCTGAGGATTTCTGTCTCTGAGTGTTGTTGTCCCCCAGCAGGTGGAATTAATGCAGCCTTAACAGGGTAGCAGTCTACTCCTCAAGGTCAAGGGTCTTCGTCAGGCATATAACCGAGCCAGACCAGGTGGGCTAAGGGACAGAAGTTCCCACAGCCCGCTGGTGTGCTGTGTTTTGTGCTAGCTCCCATGACTAGCAACCAGCAGCTTCTCCCCTTTTTCTTCCCTTTTATACAGCAGGGGTGGTTTGCATCTCCAAGTGCAGGATAGCACAAACTACATCTACATCAGTTGTGTCTCTGAGCACAGGAGAGCACAAACTACAACAGTGTACCTGGGGAGGTGAATGAGAACAAAGTATAATGACATGTATGTATGAAAATGTCACAGAGAAAACCACTTGTTTGTGTGCTAACCAAAAAATTAATTAAAAATTAATTTATCTTCTATAATAGGAAATATCACTTTTAAAGATAAAACAATCAGACATTTTTCATTAAAATTACCAAATCTTTGTGGTATATTATAGTAAGCTGAGAAATATTATTTTAAGAGATAGTTATTCCCTAATGCTAGTACTTGTAAATGTTACCTTATAACAAGAAACTAGCCTTTGTACAATTAAATCAAAGGTAAGAAAGGAGGAATTTCTCCTGGATTAACTAGGTAGGTCCTACATGTAATCAGAAGTATCTATGTAAAAGAATCGAAGAGTATACATACCCAAAGGAAGGCAAGATAGTCAGGTGACAGAACTGACTGTGGCATCCTTCAGCCATGGGATGTTTGGAAGTGTCAGTGAATGGTATCCAACCTAGCACTGCCTAAGCAGTGCAGGCCTGCTGACACCTAGATTTCAACCCAGTAAAATTAATTTCAGCGGGCTAGAGAAATGGCTCTCCAAAGAGCATATACTGTTCTTCCAGGATCTGAATTCAGTTCCCACCACCCACATCACATGGCTCATGACCTCCTGTAAATCCATCCCCAAGGGAACCAGCACCCTCTTGTAGACTCCATGGACCCCTGCACTCACATGCACATTCCACCACAACCCCTCACACATACATACACATAATTAAAAAGAAAATAAATATTTTTAAAATTCACTTCAGATTTGTGGCTCACAGGATTTTGAGAAGAAAATTGCTGTTATTTCAAGGCATAAATTTGTGGTGATTTGTTACAACAGGCTTCAGAAACCAGTACAAGGACTTTAGCATCAAAGCTAGTCATTCCATAATAAGAGATGAGACAGTCACTGTAACAGAAAAGTGCTTCACAGTGAGATGTGAACCAAAGGTTCACTGAGTAGATGTCTTATTTTCCCATAATATAGCACAGCATAAAAGCAATTTTCATCCTAACAATAAACTTCTAACCACATTCTTTCAGATGAAGACACCAAGATGGCTTTCCTGGATCACACAGTAATTTACAGAGCCAAAATTTCTAGTCCAGGCAGTGTGGCACATGGTCCCCTTTCTATTTACCACACAATACTGTGTCTTGCATAACAGAGCAAGTCACAATGTTATTTTCAAGCAGGTTTCATTCAAGAAGTATTAAAAATAGTGTAGATGCATTATCAATTTCTTTTTTATTTTAAAATATTTTATTATTTTTCTTTTCTGTGCATGTATGTAAGTACACCTGTGTCATGTAATGCCCACAGAAGTCAGAAGAGGGCATAGGATTCCCCTGGAACTGGAGTTATAGATGGTTGTTAGTTGTCATGTGGGTGCTGGGAGTTGAACCCAGGTCCTCTGCAAGAGCAGCCAGTGCTCTTAACTGCTGAGCCATCTCTCCAACCCCAGCAATTTCTGAATTATATAGTATACTTACTTTTCTGGGGGGAAATGCAGGCATATTCCTTTTAAGAACTAAATTCAATCCAAAGTGATATAATATGTGTTGAAAAGTCCCAGCCACAAGTTAGCCTGGCCCTCTCAGGGAATGACGAGGCACAGGGTTCTGATTAATGTGGCCTGAAGCCTGTCCCTTGTCAGTTTCTCAATCATATGCTCTGAAAACTGTTAGTGTCAAACTAATTAACCTTATAGCTCCTGCCATAGTGCAAAGGTAACCAATGTGCCCAACCCTTGCCCAGAAGGAGGTCACAGTGTGCCAGAGGCCCAGGCTGCCACTTTGTATTCCAAAAGCTCTTTATGTCCCAGTTTTGCTCTGCTCGAGCCTCACTGCTCACTGTAAACCATTGTGGAATTAATTTTATCTGGCACTATTTGAATACCATTATTTGTAAGCATTGCTAACCTTTATTTCCAGCATAAATTGAGTTTTTCCTTAGAAAATGTATAATGTTATTTTAAGGACAGCAGTTCTAGGGCATTCCGGTCTATTTTATATTCTGTCCTCTAGGCCCTGAGTGATAAAAAGTGACTCTGAGCAGATCAGGAAGACATGCCATCCTGGCTGAGCTCTGAAGGACCATCCACAGCAACTTTCTCCTGTACTGTCCATGAGTCTTCAAATCTCAGGATAACAAAGAGAAAATTGATGTATTTTTCACATGTAAGAGAGAGATGACTGCTACCTTTTTTTAAAAATATATATTTTTTTTATTTATCACTTCATTTCATGTGTATAAGTGTATTGCCTGCCTGTTTGTAAGTGCACCAATGTCATGCAGTGCTCACAGAGGTCAGAAGAAGGCATCAGATCCCCTGAAACTGGTTACACACAGTTATTAGCCACCATCTGGGTGCTGGGAATCGAACCCATGTCTCTGCCAGAGCAGTCATTGCTCTTAACTACTAAACCATTTATTCAGTCCCTCATTTCTCTTTCCTAAGAGCAATGTCAAGAAACCTTGACTTCCTGATTTTTGAGAAATCTGTATCAGTCAGTATCTTTCTTTACTTAATATAGAAGTAGAGGGGCTGGAGAGATGGCCGAGCAGTTAAGAGCGCCGACCGCTCTTACAGAGGACCCGGGTTTCAATCCCCACCACCCACATGGCGGCCGAGAACCATCTGAACTCCAACCAGGAGAACTCCCAGTTTCCCAGGGAAATCCGGACAACCCTCTGTCTGAACCTCCCGCGGCATTGCAGACATGGGTGCACAGAACTGCACAGACAGTACATTCATACACATAACAGAATAAATTAAAAATTAATTAAAAAAATGTTAAACAGTAGAAAAACAGCTTCATCCCTGAACTGGGAGAAGAACATTGAATTATTTACACTCCATTTCAAGATCATCCTTTTCAATCACTATTCTGTTAGACATTAGCAAAAGTCCCAAAAATATTTGCAAAGGCATTATTGCATGTCAACTTTTAGAAAATTTTAAGAATCTCTTCTGAAACAAACAGTTCTAGTTTTCAAGGTATTAAAGATATCAATCTGTGACCAATATCAACAAATGTTTTCTCCTCTCAAGACATCCCATACACACAACACACAACAACACACACAGCACCAACACACACACACGAAAAACTTTCATGGGGAGATTTTTTGTAGCATTGCATTGAAACAAGCTCTAGAAGCAGAGCTTTGTTTGGTGGGCAATTTTGTAATTTCTTATATTTCAAAGACCATTATACCACACAATGCCAATTTATTGTATGCCATGCAGGTGTATATCGTGTGTGGTGTGTGTGTGTGTGTAATACGATGAAAAAAAATAATTTATGGTACTGGCCATGGTTAAAGTATATTTTGTTGTAGAAGTAATGCATAGAGAGACACACGCAGGACTTCAGGTAGATATACTACTTAAGTATAAAATTAAAAAAAACACAAATAGTTTTTAATGGTTTTTTGTTTTTTAGGTCTCACTATCTGCCAGAATTATTGAAAGTGGGTTTTAAGCAGCATTTATTTCAATTGTCCAATACTACACAGCTAGAGTATCATATTTCCCTGCCTGTTTACAGATGAGATTTGAAAAGGTTATGTGTGCTAGTGGTGTTGGGCAGAAATTAGAACTCCATCCTTCACCCCTGTACAGCTTTTGCTTTTTTAGTCGAATAGCCTGAGGCCACATGTGGGGCAAACATGAATGGGTCCTAGAGTGTCTATCTAACAAGTCCTTTTTCAAATGCCGATTAAAGTCCTGAAAACCAATGAACTTCAATTGAATAAAGGAAAGACAGTGCACATTTAACCAGTCCCACTATTTAGTTTACTATTATTTTTCCACAAGATAAAGTAGAGACCAGATTGTACAACTTTTGGGTAATTCTAACCAGGTCTCAAGTTACTTGGGACAAGCCAAGGGACCCTGTGCTCAATGACAAGAACTTTCCCAAACAAACTTAATTAAAAATTCATATGCATATCTACAGATATACATACACCTCTGTGTTTATATGCATATGTTTCATACATATACCTGTGTGTGTACATGCACACATATGTACATCTATAACCCATAACTTTTAGAAATATATGCACAAGAGCTACCAACAAAGGATGGCAGGGAGGGGCTGGAGAGATGGCCTAGCGGTTATAGAGCGCCAACCGCTCTTTACAGAGGACCCGGGTTCGATCCCCATCACCCTACATGGCGGCTGAGAAACCGTCTGAAACTCCAATTCCCAGGAGAACTCCAGTTCCAGTGTAATCCAGGACACCTCTTTTCCTGACCCTCCGCGGCATTGCCCACGACCCAAACGGGTGCACTAAACCCTTGCATGCAGACAGTAACATAACATTATAGAAATAAGATAAAAAATTAAAAAAAAAAAAAAAAAGATGGCAGGGAGCATAAGATGAACTATAATAATTTCTTAATTACTATGAGGCCAACAGCTGTTTATCTTAATGTAAAGACACAAGTTCTAAATTCCTAGTTCATCACAAATTACCATAGAAATGATATTGGTATTTTTTTTAATTTTTTTTTATTAATTTTATTTATTATTTCTGTATGTGTATTAATGTATTGTCTGCATGCAAGTCTGTGCACCCGTGTTGTGCAACGCCGCGGAGGTCAGAAGAGGGTCTCGGATTCCCCTGGAACTGGAGTTCTCCTGGAATTGGAGCTTCAGATGGTTCTCAGCCGCCATGTGGGCGCTGGGGATCGAACCCGGGTCCTCTGCAAGAGCGGTCGGCGCTCTTAACCGCTAGGCCATCTCTCCAGCCCGATATTGGTATTTTTTTAAGGCCAACAAGTGAATACATTTGATACCTCTTCTTACATAGTGGGTATGAAAACACATCCATTTATATTTTCTATGGTCCATTCATGGGACGTCCTTCCTCATCTCACCTACAAAGGAGATTGTGGAGGGCAGAGCCTAAATGAGCATCTGCTAAAATCAGCATGCTTGATAACTCAGAGACACAAAGACTTACTTGACAAATACAAATGCTTGAAAGTATCTTGTGGGTATTTAAAATGATCCTCGGGATTCTTCATGAATCTTGAAACTCATTTAAGCCATGTGGTGAAGCAGAAATGGATGTTAGATGAGCCAGAACGTTTCCTCTGCCTTTGCTACCACTCCACCATCTAGAATTCCCCACAAAGAAGACTCTTGTTAACATTTACCTACTAGTAGTGCTTCTGTTAGCTAAGGTGGAGAGGAAAATTGTATTATCTCATCCAGCTACTGTGACAACTGGCAAAGAATAATATTTTCCAGAATCAAGGTACAGGCTGATTGCCAGGGGTGAGTACACTTAACACTGAGTGGAGAGAGAGAAACAAAGACTAACCTTTCTTGTTTCATGACACTGACCAAGGCCAGCCCTGTTAAATGATGTATCTCATGAAGACATCTTCCCTGGACACTTTCAAATTTCAAATTGCATGCTGCCTGCAATTCTCGTTCATTTGCACTCGGGCCATTAGTCATTAGTGTCTTAGTGCACTAAGCAGTGTCTTGCTTGACTGAAGAAGAGACTCCAGTTCCTTGAGGAGCATAACTCACTCTGAGAGAACTATTTTAACACTAACAGAATCTGATTTGGTAATGTCTGCCCTTTACTGGTCTCTGGGGACCTACATATTAATCAAAATATTTAACATATGGTTCTCCAACAAGACACATGTTCTAATGCTTTAACAACTGCCAATTGCCTGGTAAGACTTGTTATTATGCCTACATCCTCTCAAATTCCACCAAAAAGCCATGAAAGCTAAGTATTATTATTAATACATATACTAAAATAATACTAGAAAAACATAAGTCTAGTTCACAAAATCTCTAAATTTGACAACAGGGTACAGCATAGCAACACACTGCAATACATTTCCATTCCAAAGGGAGCTTTCACTCTTCCCATCATCCAACACTACTCATCACCTTCACTGACAAGAACAGAGGGCCCACTAGTTGTCAACAGAACCAAACAGAACACAAAAGTAGACCTTTAGAGAGCACCTTTAGAGACACTGTGTGAACATCATTAAGGAGATGGAGAATATTTCTTAGCAAGTACTGTAAAGCTACTAGGTTTTAGAGTAAAGTTAGTAAAAGTTCAGATAAGGATCATCAGGATCAGAACAAGGGATGATTGAAGGTCGATGTGCATTACAATGACACTGGAGAGCAATGTCTTAACCTTGACTGGTGTTTGGAGTTGATCCATTGTTTGTTGTGTGACTATCCTTTACAATGTAGGATGTTTGGTATCCTTCCTGGTCTCTGCTTTCTAGGCACCAGTAATGTTCCAACATTAACATGCTCCTTCAGGGAGCAATAAAACACAGAGAAGACTAAAGCAGAGGATTTCAAAGTCAAGGTCAGCTTCCCTCTCTAAGAGCAAAACAAAGCAGCAGCCAAAACTGAAAGAGAGAGAGAGAGAGAGAGAGAGAGAGAGAGAGAGAGAGAAATATTTTGTTATGGAGTTTGAGAGATACTTGGAAATACCCTCAGAGCCAAGTCAAATGTTAAGCATCCAAGTTTATTAAAAAGAAAACAGTGCTGCTGACAAATAGTCTTGGTGCCCAATTATGACCATCTGCATGGCATCCAGTCTTGCCAATCAGACTACAGCCCCAAATGAGTCTAAGAGAGAACCTTTTAAAGGGGAGGCCAACAGAGGAAACTGCTAGCATTTTGGGCCTACTTGGAAAATGTCAGAGTGCCTTTAAGCAAGACAAGCAATTTACAGAAGCAAAAAAATCCAGCAGTTAATTATGTCTATGTGTCAAGGTTTGGACTTGCAGCTGGCCAGTAAGGAAAGGGGAGGGGTCTGGGCTGCCTGGAGTTTGCCATGCAACCTTGAGTGAAGAGTAAAATAAACTTGAGTGGTTCTCTGTTCAAAATGTTGTTTTTCTGATCATTACAATTTAAAAGATATGTAAGATGTGCACGCGCGCGCGTTTGTGTGTGTGTGTGTGTGTGTGTGTGTGTGTGTGTGTGTGTGTGTGACTTTTAGGCCTGAAGTCACTATGGCAGAAGTTGTTCCTCAGAGCCATCCACCCTAAGGCCTAGGGCTCACTCTCAGATTAAGCTAGGCTGGCTGGCCACTGGGCAACAGAATCTGCCTGTCTCTGCCTTCTCAGCACTGGAATAAAGGACACAACCCATCACACCTGGGCCTTTGCATAGGTGCTGGAAATCAGGCTCAGGAGCTCTTCCTTGAATGATAAGGATTTATCAACTGAGCTCTCTCCCCAGCCCCAGACGTGTAAGGTGTGTGTGTTTGTGTGTGTGTGTGTGTGTGTGTGTGTGTTTCTAGGAATCGAACTCTGGGTTGCTAGACAAGTTCTCTACCACTGAGTCATACCCCAGCCTAAGATTTGTATACTATTGAGTGAAATAAATATTAACTACCCTAAATAATCTTATATAAATAACAAAAATATTATTTTAAATAAGTAAAAAATATTATTTTAAGTAAAAGTGGTTAGAAATTAAAATATAATATATGGCTTAATTTTTTCAGCAGATCCATGTGCAAAAAATACAACCTTAAAAATATCAGTATTGGGGCTGGAGAGATGGCCTAGCAGTTAAGAGTGCCAACTGCTCTTGCAGATGACCCGGGTTCGATCCTCAGCACCCACATGGCGGCTGAGAACTGTCTTTAACTCCAGTTCCAGGGGAATCCGACACCCTCTTCTGATCTCTGCAGCACTGCACGACACGGGTGCACAAACATACATGCAGACAGTACATTCATACACATACAAAAAATTAAAAAATAAAAATATCAAAGTGTTAAAGTGGTTGTCAGCCTGGGTGTGGGATAATGGGCAATTTTTGTTTTCTTTGTAGTGTATTTTCTAGTTGTTCCACATTTGTTAACAAATATGTTTCATTTGTGACATATTATGACAGCCTAAAAATTCTAGAAATTTGTTTACTTTAAAATCTATACAGTAAAAAAATGGAGAAACTTTTCTAACTCTGGATAAGCTTAAGGCAAAGAAAAGTACCCTAACAAATTTAAGGTTTATAAGTCACACAAATAGGCAATCCTTTTTTATTGATTAAATTAGCTCACAAAGTAAAGGGTTTCATCTCAGCATTTTCTGATATTCGCTCCTATTGGTCCTCTTCCCCCAGCCCCCTCTCATGGCCCTCCCCCTTCCACTTCTGCTCAATGGCTCCCCTTCTGATTTCAAGGCACATGTATTTGACTCAAGCCTTATGTCCACCAACAAATGAGTGGATAAAGAGCATGTGTTTCAGTTCCCAGCACCCACATGGTGCCTCACAACTGCCCATAGCCCCAGTTCCAGGAGATCTTATGCCCTCTTCTGCCCTCTGTGGTCACTGCACACACATGGTGCACCTACATACATGCAGGTAAGACACTTGTGCACATAAAATAAAAATAAATTTTAAAAAAATCTTAAACAGGTATATCTAAGTGTCAGGTCTTAGTCGGGTCCTGTCCTGGAACCTACTGGGCTGAGGGAAGGTAAGTGCACCGCTCGCCCGTTCCCCAGCCTCCTCAGTTCCTAAAGACACTCAGACGCAGCGGGTAGTCTAGTCAAGCAGGATCTCACTTTATTGCAAGCAGGGCAGTGACTTATATATAAAACAGCCACAAAAGGCATTTAGGTGTAAAAGCAAATGACCAATGTTCCTGCAGCCCCTCTGGCCCTCTCAGTCAGATTGGCGTACATGGCTGACAATTGTGACTTATGCCACTTGTCCTTATCTTTCCCCAACCGGAGGTTTTGGCAAACAACCCGAGTCCTGCCTCCTCTACCTCCCCTCAGTGCCATCTTGACCTGGCTGGCCGGGTGGGCCCCATCAGACTCCCCCTTTTTTCTTTTATAACCCACTTCTTTCTGAGGTATGGGTGTGGCACCTCCACAGAGGTTCACCATTGAGGCACCTTATGTAAGGTTCACCTTATAGTATTTGGAAGTCTTCGGGTTCCAGCTGGTCATAGTGCAACCTAAAGGCCATGAGTTGAACTCCTGGGCCTTTTCTCTGATCAGCCTGCTTAGCCTGTTAAAGAGGCAGGGCCCAAATATGCACAGGAATGAAATTATAAGAAGGGGGCCCATCAGCATGGAAATAAGAGTGGTCAGCCAGGGGGACCAATCAAATCATTGTTGGTACCAGATGGATCCATACTCTCTTTGCCTGTCCTCAGTTCCCTTCCTTATCTCATCAAGATTTTTTGTAATAATTCCCGAGTGATCAGTGTAGAAGCAGCACTCCTCCCCCAAGACTTGACAGACCCCCCTTGTTCCAGGAACACTAAGTCCAGTCCCCTTCTTGCCCTCTTCAGTGAATGTTGCCTGAATGGGGTTGTAGTGGTAATTGGTGCATGCCCCATAGAGGAGGTTGTTGTCCTTTCTTTGTGTCTTTACCCTAGTGACCTGAATAGCTCCCCTGTGCCTCACCCAATAGCCTGATCCTGTAGTCTCACACCCCCATGTCTTACAGTAGAAGTCTCCTGGCCCACCACAGTCAGATATCTTTCTTGCGGTCCAGTTACTCCTAGGGCATACGTAAATGTCAGTGTCCCTGAGCACAGCTCATTTGAGGACGTGAGAACATCCCGGGGATCTAGGGTCTGCCACCACTGGCAGGGTGCATCCCTTTTGTCCCTTACATTCTGGCCTCCCCAGGTGAGCCAGGGTCCAATCAGCCACATCCCAGTTTCCTCAGGCCAGATTGCAGAGATCAAAGAAGAGCGGTGGCCACCATGAGAGGGGGAGGGTATCATTCTTGGTGCTGTTGAGGATCCCTCCACTGACGGGATTGGTCCCCAGCCATGTCACTCTCTGCAGTTGATGGGGGTTTCGGTGCAGCACTCCTGTCACTCCTGCTGTCATCCATGCAGCCTCAGGAACCGAAGCGTTAAAGCACATAAGAGCTTCAAAAGGGTCTGTTGCCCTTGGGCCTGGTTAGTCATTTTTATCACTTTGTGTTTTCTCTTGTTTCTGAAGGTGAGTTGAGACCACCACATCCTCTTTCTTTCCTTGTTGGTTAGTTTGTTTTTGGTCATCTTCCTGTTCTGAGGGAATGGGCAAAAACTTTAGGTTCCTTGCTGGGACCCAGATAGGCGCCTCCTCCCCTGTAGGATACACGCACCCAAAGCCCCTTCCCATCACAATTAGTGGGTCTGGGCCTTTCCATTGGTGTGTAAAAGGATCTTTCCATTTAACCTTCACCTGGGGGTTGAGGCTTGTGTGTCCCCAGTGTTTTTGGAACCTGGATTCCGTCATATCTTTAGAAAAATTTAAAATATTTATAGTAAACAGAGCCAATTGCAGGTGGGGGCTTACTCCCCTTTTTGTTTTTGTAATTGTCCCTTAAGGTATTGGTGATTTCTTTCATGGCTTGTCCCTGGGGGTTGTAGGGGATTCCTGTAGTATGTTTAATGCCCCATCTCTCAAGAAAGCCTGCAAGAGCCTTTGAAGTGAAGCAAGGTCCATTGTGTGTTTTGATCTGGCCTGGCAGTCCTAATGTTGCAAAACGTTGAAGAAAGTGGGATTGGGCATGTTTGGCCCTTTCTCCAGAATGGGCCATGGCCCAGCAGGCTCTGGAGTAAGTTATCAATGGACACGAAAACATGTTTAAGTTTGTCAAAGGCGGCGAAGTGGGTGACATCTGTTTGCCAAGGGGTGTTAGGTCTTAGGCCCCGAGGATTAATTCCTTGGGGTTGAAGCAGGGGTACTCTGAGAAAGGGTTGGCAAGATTTGCACATTTGGACAATTTTTTAAAACTTTTTTACAGGCACCTGGAGGAACCTTTGATGTAGCCCTCTCCAATTTACATGGGTTAGCTCATGAACATTTGCAGCTTTCTGAGCTGTTAAGATGTTAGGCCTCTAGAGCGTTTCCCATAGATAAGAAGCTAGGGAGGCCCCAGAGTCCTCTGTGTGATAGGGATCTCCTCCTGGGGACTCTTATCTCTCAGCAAGTCAAACAGCGCTGTTAGTTTTTCTGTAGGGAGAGCTACCCAAGGCTGAAACCAGTTAATCTCCTGGAGCAGACTCTGGAGCTCTGGCATTCTTATATCAGGCTTTACCCCTGTAAGGAAAAGATGGGTTCCCAGTACCTTAAAAGGGGGGATTTGTTGGAGCGAAGGCACTGAGAAAGCAAACTTACTACAATCCTCTGGGTGCAGGGAGATGGAGGAAAAAAAAAAAACAGTCCTTAAGGTATAACAAAGATAGGGGCGGCAACCAAGAAGCCAGGCTGCTGCAGTGGCGGGGGCGGCAGCGGCTGAGACAGGGTCTGCACTGACCAGGTAGTGCTGATGCTCCCAGCGGCCACGGACGCCGCCTCCCCATGTGCCCCCCCCGCCGCCCCGCCTCTGTCCAGTCAGTGAGCTCTTTTGCAAAGGCCGCGCATTTCTCTTGGCATCCTTCTCTAACCTCCCAAAGCTCTCCCTGAGGATCCCTCCCCTGGGGGAGGGAGTGCATTGGGGTGGAAAGAGGTCTTTAGGGCCGTAATGGTAAAAGCCGAGGGACAGGTCAATGCCAAAATGCCTCTCCCTTTCCCTTGCCAGTTTCTCCACCCTAGCCCAGGTTTGCCAGGAGAAGAGGTTGGCCCCCGTAATACAAGGGGCGAGGGAGACGATAGTTTCCCAGGGGCTCAGGGCATTGGTCTCAGTTAACTCAAGTCCTCTAGGCTGCAACATGAGGCGTAAAGTTCTCAAGGCAGGATCTTTCTTAGTTGAAGTTGTGTTACCCATACTTAGGGTCTCACTCTGGAAGACCGCCTGGCCTCAGCTGGCAGGCACAGGGTACCTCAGGGTCCCGCTCTTCGAGCCCCACGTTGGGTGCCAGGTGTCGAGTCTTAGTCGGGTCCTGTCCTGGAACTGACTGGGCTGAGGGAAGGTAAGTGCACCATTCCCCAGCCTCCTCAGTTCCCAGAGACACTCAGACACAGTGGGGAGTCTAGTCAAGCAGGATCTTACTTTATTGCAAGCAGAGCAGTGATTTATATACGAAACAGCCACAAAAGGCATTTAGGTATGAAAGCAAATGACCAATGTTCCTGCAGCCCCTCTGGCCCTCTCAGGCAGATTGGTGTACACGGCTGACAATTGTAACTTATGCTGCTTGTCCTTATCTTTCCCCAACCAGAGGTTTTGGCAAACAACCCGGGTCCCTCCTCCTCTACCTCCCCTCAGCGCCATCTTGACCTGGCTGGCTGGGTGGGCCCCATCATCTAAGTATAAAACTAAATTATTTTGAGCAAATACAAACAGCATGAGCTAAAACAGTCATGAATTCTCTCTTAGAGGGCATATACAAATATTTACTCCTAAGATGATATACTTTTGGGGTTTGCTGTGATAAGTGAAAATGATGGATGGAAAAGAAAAATACAGATAAGACAAGCATTAATTATTAACACTGAGACAGAGAATATTGAATCTACCATACTTTTTTCTGAGTGTCTATGAATATGTAGAAATTGCATTAAAAGGTTTAAAAATAAAATACTGAAAATGATAATATGTGAAACAGAAGGGAGAATTGGGGTGAAAGCATGGTCTATTCTAATGCTTTTAGTAGTATAAGAACTGTGATTACCCATCTTCTCTAAATCAAGAAGAGTTTGTGACAATAAAGGCTAAAGAAAAAAAAGGAATCGATACAGAAGGGGGGGTGAGAGGTTAGGGAGATAGGGAAACTCAGCGCGTGAGCATGTTTATTGAAGAAGCTTGAGGACCCCAGGGTGGCTGTGTGTGCCTGCAACCCCAGCCTTGGGGGTAGAGACAGGCAGCCCTTGAGAGCTTGCTGGCCAGCCTGCCTAGGCAAAAAGATAAGCTTCTGGTTTAGTGAGAAACCCTGTCTCAAAGCCTCAAAGTGGAAAGTGACAGAGGAGACACTCAGTGTGCTTCTGTGGCCTCCCAATGCATGTGTGTTCTCACATGCACACATCACCACATACACAACACACACACATACACACACACACACACACACACACACACATACACACAAATAATGGGGAAAGAAATCCATAATATATGGAAGGCACAAAGCTAGGTGTTAGAAGTAACACTAATAATTTTAAGTGTACCTAGGTGAAGCAAGAAGTATTTAGAAGACCTGAATGTAGGTTTTAAAAGCCTCCACTGCAGGTGCAGGATGCTGGGGGGAGGCACTGCTTTTAAGACAAATTCAAATCATTAGGCATACAATAAGACAAAGTAGTGAGATTTTTAGAAAAAAAATTACTTGGACCAAAAATCAGAAGTCATCCTTGATAGTTTATTATTCTGCATTATAAATCTAACCCACCAGGCACAATATTTTGGTTCTGTCATTGAAAGAAATTTCCAGAAGTAGACTGTTTCATTTAATCACCAATCCTATCCATTGTTCCAAATCTGTCCACCCTTCATTTATGACTACAGCCACTGATCAGTCACCTCCTGCTCCAGACACCCTTCGGTATGCTGTGAACACAGCAGTCAAAGTGATGCTATTGAAGCAAAAAAAAAAAAAAGTCTACCCCTCCTCTACTCAGAGCCTTGCATTGGTTTCTCATTTCATTCTGATAAAAATCTGCAGGCAGTGTGACAGGTCTCAAGAATGACTCAATCTGCTTGCTCTTTGTTGCTATAGCTCCCCTTGGGATAAGTCATCCAGAAGATTTCTACTTGCTGTGCCTTCTGCCCAGTTACCTGTATCAGTAGCATTCTCACTTGCTTCAAGGCTTTGCTCAAAGGCCACCATATCAGGCTTTCCCTGTTATCATTATTGAAAGTCCCTGGCATCAGCTCCCAACACACCCTCTCACACCTACCATTAATTTTCCCCATAATACTCTTAACATCATGTAACACATGCATACACATAAACATACATGCCCATGTGTGCATGAATATGTATACTCATGTGTCCATACAAACAACATAAATACACATAGTATACCTTATATTGTTTATTCTTTTTTTTTTTTTTTTTTTTTTTTAGACAGAGTCTCCCTTCAGTCTCAACTGGCCTGGAGCTCACTATGTAGACCAGGCTGGCCTTGAACTCACAGAGATCTGCCTGCCTCTGCCTCCCAAGTGCTGAGTTAAAGGTGTGTGCCACCACGCCTGGCTATATTGTTTATTCTTTGTCCAGTCTGTAGAATGTAGCCTCCATCAAAGCAGATAGCTTTCATTTTACTCATTCATATAGCCCTACTCTGCTGAAAATGTCTGCTACATAATGGTTTGCTAAGTGAATGAAGGGATCAGTGCACCTAGAAGTTATGACATTTTTAAACTCAGATGCACCTAACAAAACAGTCTTAAGTATTTAAAGTAAACATGAAAAGAAATGTAAAGGGGGTGAAAGATGGCTCAGTGGTTAAGAGCATCTGTAACTCCAGTTCCAGGGGATCCAATACCATCTTCTGACCTCCACAGGCATTGTATGACATGGATGCACTTACATATATGCAGGGAATACACTCATACACATAAAATAATATATAAATAAAATATTTTTTAAAGAATTGTAAAGAGAAAATATTTGGAAAATTTAAAACCTGCCTCAATCATGGATGGTAGAAAAATTTAGAGCCAAATAACAATGAAATATGATATGTCAAAATCTTTAATCTACTCATAATCATTTGATTTATAATGAAGGTGCAAGTTCAACTCAGATAAATGGGTAGCCTTTTTAATAAGTGGTGCTAAAGCAATTAGACATATTTATGAATATGTCTATAACATTTATAATTATAAACAAAAATTAGATGAGAAAGAGTTCATACACCTAAATGTGAAAACCAAATAACCAAGCCTCTCAAAGGAAGAGGAGAATACCTTCCTGATTTAGAGAAAGACAAAGATTCTTTGACATAAAATATACTACTAATAAAAGAAAAAATAGGTAAATTAGACTTTACTAAGTAAAGAGAATCTATACATCAAAAGAGATTATTAAATTTGATTAAAAGTTCAAATCCAGGGACTAGAGAGATGGCTCAGTGGTTAAGAGCACTGGCTGCTCTTACAAAGGACCTAGGTTCAGTTCCCATCACCCAAATGCAGCTATCATGAGTTCCTGGAGATCCAATGCTCTCTTCTGACCTCTATGGGCATTGCACAACATGGGCACATTTACATACATGCAGACAATATACTCAGACACATAAAAAAATAAAAACAATAAATAAAAGTTCTAATTCCATACTGGGAAAATACTCATTTCAATAAAAAGATTTGTATACCATAAATCAATTATATGTGTAATGTATAATCACATTTTCAATTGTCAAAAAGTTGGAAAAATCTTATTTTACTATGGGGAAAATTCTCTAGAAGATAACTAAGAAAAATTTATATACATTTATATTTATATATTTATATATGTCTTTTTGGAACAGGGTTTCCCTGTAGGCCCCGCTAGCCTGGAACTTGCTATGTAGATCAGGCTGGCCTTGAACTCACAGAGATCCACCAGTCTCTGCCTCCCAAGTGCTAGGATTAAAAGTGTGTGCCACCATGCCTGGCCTAAGAATGTTAATATGTGGAAAGTTACACAACATAAACTAAGAATCAAAGAAATACTAATGAAAATTATTAGGAGACATACTATCATATACTCAGCAAATATCTACAATTTAAAAGACTGACATCACCAAATGTGGGTGAAGAGACACTGAAATACTTTTAAATTGCTAGATGGAATCTAAATTGATATGACCACCTTGGAAAAATGAATGGATAGTTTCTAGTAACTAAAGCTAAACTAGTAAGTACTTTATGCACTTTGCAATCCTGTTCCTGAGACCAAAACCAAAGGAAATGAGTCTAACCGCTGGCTAGAGAAGAATGCTTTTGGAATCTACTGATAAAGAAGCAGGCTAAACAACAGAACTCACTTTCCAGATACTGGATTGTAGTCAAAGAATAAAATGTATTTCTATCTTTCGTGAACAAATGTTAAGAAAGTTTAATATTAAAAATCTGTCATTTGGAGCTGGAGAGATAGCCCAGAAGTTAAGAGCACTGGCTGCTCTTGCAGAGGACTGGGGTTCAGTTCCAAGCACCCAAATGGCAGCTAACAATTGTCCATAACTCCAGTTCAAGTTAATCTGACACTCTCTTTTAGCCTCTGTATTAGCCACTTTTCTGCTGCTGTGATAAAACCATCATGAGCAAGGGAACTTTTTTTTTAAATTTTATTTATTTCTGTATGTGTATGAATGTACTGTCTGCATGCAAGTCTGTGCACCCGTGTCGTGCATATATATTCATGATTGTGAAATCTTCATGGTTAATTGTTCCTTTGATAAGGATGTATTGTGAATAGTAGCTATAGTAATCCCTGGCCTTTAAAATGGTGTTTCTGTGAAGAGGTATGAAAACTCATATGGAAACCTACTGTCTTATGAGTGAATTAAAAACATTTTTTAAGAGTCTGAGGGTGATACCTTGCATGCTGGAAAAAGCTATTCCTAGAAGCCATGAATTGTTGAACAACCCCCCCCCATGCTAAGGATGGAGTAGCTCCTGTCAGCTGTTGGTATGAAGGCCCCAGAAGTACAGGCTCTTGCCAGTCCTGTTGATTGCCCACCAGAATAGATGATAAAACCATACCGCTGAAGACCCCACACACAAGGCTGCATGATAAAGAGAAATCAAATGGGAACTGAGGTAGAAGTTTTTTCCTGCTGGCTAAGCTTCCTAGCGGTGGCAGGTACTACCCAGCTTTCTGGGGGAGAAAAAGAATCAAGGGTTTTACCCAACTGTGAATCCTATGAACTGTGACAACAACCTGCCAGGTAAGATGTGTCAACTGGTTCAATAGTGGGACTTCCTGTACTGAGGTAACCAACCACTCTCTGATGGAATTTAAGGCCCTCTCCACCAGAAGGGATCATTTCTGTATGCCTCATCAAAAATCCATAGCAGGGAGGTCATAAGCCCAGGGCTGGGGTTCAGGGGAGGAACAGGATGAAATACTGTCATTTGGCTAAGCTGATATAGCATCAAACTGCCTTCTAATATTTACATTTATACACACAGACAAATGTTACTCTTATTCTTTCTTTTTCTGGGTAGTGGTTTTATTGGAATGATAAATGAAAGTTATCACCATTAAAATCTCGGAGAATAAAGCTCTAAGATCTGCCTTACACTTCCAAAATCTCTTTTGTCTTGGGGAACAAATTCTGACAAAGAAGAGCACATTAGCTCTGGGGTTATGCCACAGGAAGAAAAGGAATGGATGGCTCCCCCTGAAGTCATTCTCAGGCAACAGCTGGTAATGTCCTCAGTGGCAGCTGTGGCCTCTGTACCCTCCTCATTCACTTCCACAAAAGGCATGTCAATCATTTTTTTAGATGAAAAGATCTCTGGCTCCCCACATGCCAGACAGATCAGCTTTGCTATTCATAAGAGATCCTGTAGTTCTAGGCTGGCACGGTTGGAGTTGAGGATGTAGCTCTTTTTGAGCTTGAACCTAGACAATTTGACATTGATATCAATGGTTTCTGAGTTTCCATGTTTTGTCCACTTCCACAGTTTTTCCGAAGTTAATGCTCTTCAGTCTTCTTAAGACCAGTGGCCTTGGTAAGAAATCCCCAGCATCCAGTACGTCAGCTCTGGGATGGAACTGTATGGAAACTTTCTCTTTTGGTATATCATCTTTAGGGTTTTTGTGTCTTTCTTACTTAGTTGCAATGGTGTGTTAGCTATGTTCTTTCACTAATTTCTCCTGCCAGTTTCCCTTGAAGTAGATGGTATTCACCAGCAAATGTTTGGTCATGCTATTAAGCACACCTGCAGCCAACAGTTCTGGAAGTTTCCCTTCTGTCTGGCTTTTGACCCACTGATTTATGGTCTTCCTTGCATCCTAAACAGCACACTGAAAATCCACGCTGGTCACATCAGCACTGTACACTAAAACCAGGAACTCAGGTTTTCTCTCCATATAATCTGTTAGCCCATTTCAAATATAAGAGGCTCTGCAAAAGTAATAATAATAATAATAATAATAGTAATATAATAAATAATTTTTTAAAAGAGGCTCTGCATTTGCTGACTTTAGTGTTGAGGATTTGAAATCTTGAACGAATGTCCACAACCACATCTAAATGAAAAGTCCACTGCACAGCAGGTCTGGCTCCAGGCTGCGTGCAGGCCTGGGAGCACTTCTTGGTCTTAATCAGAGAAGCCTCTCTTTCTGCTGAATGATGATCAAGGCAGAGACTCATGGGTGTACAAAGTGCTGAAAATAAGTAATGAAAGAACACTCAGCCCTAAACAAGATATTATCCCCTTTAAGGCTCAGGGAACATCGAAGAATAGGGATGGAAAGAATGTAAGAACAGGAGATGCAGAGGTCTGAGAAATGCCATCTTCTGGGCAAGACAGCCATTCCAATCAAAAACTGACAGCTGCTGCGGATGCAGATGCCTCTTGCACTGGGTCTACAAGAGACAGTCAGGATGGATGGAGAAGGGGACTCAGGGCCCATCTGTCACTGCTGATCTATTTGCTACTGGTAGATGCAGCGAGAAAAGAAGTCATTACCTTCCGTTATGTACCCACTGGTTGCCCCACCAAACTCCAGTGGATAATTCCAATCTAGTGGTCACACAGATGTCCCTGGTTAAATTAAATGAGTCACGAACCAAATCCAAGAGTCATGAGCCTAGGAAAGGGGAAGGAGAAATTGGAGTAGATATGGCTAGAAGGGAGGTAAGAGACAACGAAGGGGAAAAGCAATTTGTTTGTGAAGTTGTCAAACAACAAATTTTAAAATAGAAATGGGAGAAAATGTGTTTCTTGGCTGGAGAGATGGCTCAGTAGCAGTGTTGGCTGCACAAGCTTGGGAACCCATGTTCAATCCTTAGCACCCACTATAAATGCCCATATTGCAAGGGCATGCCTATAATTCCAGGCAGGTCACACCAATGATTCCAGCACAGGGCAGGCAGAGACAGGAGGATCCCAAAGGCTTCCTTTCCCATCAGTGTAGCTGAACTGATGAGCTTCAGTTTCCCTGAAATCCTGCTTCAAAGAATAAGATGGAGGAAGATGGCCAACATCAACATCTGGCCTCTGCACATGTACCCATGCACTCATACCCACATTCCCCCAAATCAAAGTTTAATTGTTAATTAATTTAATAAAAACCCGCTTCTCCTACATAGCCACCAACTATACAATTATGGAGTGCGCTAGAGAAATCTCAAAGGAAGTCAGTCAGGAAATTTTCTTTTGCCTTTTGGTTTTGTGTTGTGACCATTAAGTTTAATCAGGGCCTTCTGTGTGACCACTAGGATGGAAACTTGGTGAAGTCCTCAGTGAGTACACAACAAGGTAATGATTCCCTCTCCCTGAATCTATGGTAGCAAATAGTTCAGCAGTGAGAAGTAGGCCCCCTGAGTCCCTCCTTTACCCATACCTGACTATAGAGAGGCCCATTCTTATGCAAATTTTTGTGTGGACATTTTGTATGACTTCAGCTTTTTTCCCCAAGGTTTTGGGGTTGGGTTGTCTTTTCATTTTTATTTTCACGGTAAACTTTAAAACTCAAAAGATTTCCATTTTCATGACTTTCATATATCTAGTTGTTCTTTAAGTACATATACTCATACGGTCATGTCTAACAAACTGTTAGATAGTCCCAGATCTGAATGATTTCTATCTGTATTTTTTCAATTATTTTTGTATGTAGTATGTGTGGGGGGAGGTGGATGTGTGATATGTAGGTATGTTTTCCCCTCTTTCACTGAATTTTTGTGAATTTCATACATTTTATCATAGTTATATTCCCTCCTCTATTTGCACCTCTCCTTACTACCCATCTCCCAATTTCATATCCTCTATTTTATATTATATTATGTAATCATGTATATGATTATTTAACATTTTATATTAAGTCTAATTTGTGTCTCCAAATATCCTTCTGTGTGGGTCCATCCAGTGGAGCCTTGTGAGAAGATCCAGTTTGAATTAAGGGCTAGTTCTCAGCTAGCATCCCTCAGGGAACCATGTGGGAGTCATGGGGTGCCTCTGACCCCACCGCAAAAGGGAGCAAGCAACATGGCCCAGGCACATGATGCTAGGCAGGGCAGCAGTATATAGTGGTGTGAAATTTGGGGGGGTCTGTGATTGGCTCTGGGAGCTGATGTCATTTTGCTTATAAAAGTGAGTTGCAGCAGGCAATAAAGCAAATTCTCCATTACCATCACTGCACAGAATTCCCAGCCATTATCTCTGTGTGCATACAGGCCAAAGGAGGCTTGGATTTTGAGTGTCATGGCCAGTGGGTTGGACTGCGGTCCATCAGACCACCAACCTGGTAATCTAGTGTGGGGCTGGACAGAGACCTACCAGGTCACCAGCTGTGAAGTGAATTGTGAGTGGGTGTAGGCTGAAGATAGGCCATCAGCCATCAGCCTGAAATTCCTGTCCAGAGACCAGAAGTTGAAGATAGGCCATCAGCCATCAGCCTGAAATTCCTGTCCAGAGACCAAGTCTTTGGGAAGATGGAAAGCATGGCCAGACAGAAAATGTTCCATTTTCCCAGGCTAAGGACCTGAGTTGGAAGTACTTTTCAAGTTGGGTTACAAAAGTAACCAACTGACCTCTGTGCTGAGGGGTCAGTTCCCTACAGTGGCCACAGGCAGGGACTTTGTTCCCCTCCCCTTAGCAGGAGTGTGCTGTACCTGCTCATAGCAAGAGAGGTTCCCACAAAGCCTGGCTAACCTACCAGAAGTCATACCCTTGAAAGAGACTAACTCTTAGGGATATACTTTCAAAACCTATATTCCATTAAGCTAGAAAATCTAAAAGAAATGGATAAATTTCTAGAAATGTATGGCCTACTAAAGTTAAATAAAAATGACGTAAATAATTTAAACATATCCATAACAACCAATAAAGTAGATTAAGGAATGAAAAATCTCCCAACTAAAAAGAGCCCAGGACCAGATGAATACAGAACAGATTTCTAGCAAACTGCAAAGGATTAATATCAATATTCCTCAAGTTATTCCATAAACTAGAAAAGGAAGGAAAACTCCTAAATTCTTTCTATGAATCCAGTATTACTCTAATCCCGACATGCAACCAAAAAAAGAAAATTATGGGTCAATCTCTCTTATGAACATAGATGCAAAATTTCTCAATAAAACACTCTCAAACTGAATCCATGAATGCACCAAAAAGATTATCCAGTATGGTCAAGTTGGCTTCACTTCAGAGATGCAAGGATGGCTCAAAATACATAAAACGATGAATGCAATCCATCACATAAACAGACTCCAAGGACAGAAACCACATCTCATTAGATGCAGAAAGGGCCTTTAACAAAAACTAATATCCATTCATGATAAACATCATGGAGAATCTAGGGATACAGAGATATATCTCAACCTAATAAAGCAATACACAACCAGTCTACAGTCAACATACACTAAATGGAAAAAACTAAAAAGCATTCCCACTAAAATCAGGAACCTGGCAAAGATGTCCACTCTCTCCATTCCTGTTCAATATGGTACTTGGAGTCTTAGCTAGAACAATAAGAAAAGTGATGATAAAATAAATAAAAATTAGAAAGGAAGAGGTCAAAGGATCCTTATTTGCAGATGATATGATTCTATACATAATAGAGCCTAAAGACACTACCAGAAAACTCTGAGCACTGATAAGTACATTCAGTACAGTAGCAGAATATAAACAACACCCTCACATTAGTAGCCTTCCTTTGTATCAACAACAAACACACCAAGAAAGAAATCAAGGAAATGATCCTGTTCACAATAGCCTCAGAAAACCATAAAATATCTTGAAATAAATCTAACCAAGGAGGTGAAGGACTTATATGACAAAAAATTTAAGAGATACCAAAAGATGGAAAGACCTCCCATGGTCATAGATCTGTAGGATTAATATTGTAAAAATGGCCATCTTATCAAAAGCAATCTCCATATTCAATGCAATTGAAATTCCAACACAATCTTCACATAAATTGAAGAAACAATATGAACTTTCATATGATTAAAAAACAAAACAAAACAGGAGAGCCACCATAACCTTCAACAATGAAAGACCTGCTACAGGGCACACCAATCTTGAGTCCTCTTCCTAACAACAAAGGAGAATGGGCAGCTTCTTTTGATTGAAAATAAAGCCTGGAATCCATTTAGGAAATGGGTCTGACCAGTCATACCTTCCCAGTCCTGTCCCTGGTTTCTAGATATCTGTCCTCCTGAATGCTAACCAACTCTCCAGCTGCTGGTAAAGGTAGACCTCACTCTCCTTTAAGTGGAGGAGTTTGGTTTTACAATGCTCTTCCTCCCTACTCCTGCAAGCCCACACTTCATTCCCAGGCATGGTTGCCAAGGCTCAGGCGGGAGCCAGGAGGGGAAGGGGTCAGCTCATACAGGTCAGTGAGGAGACTAACCCAGGAGAGATTCTGAGGGAATAACTCAACTTTATTTTTACAACCTGAGGTCTTTATAACAGACTTTGTGAAGTGGGTATGGGAGTTGGGCATACAGGAATTTACAGCATATACAGGATGCTAGACAACCGAAATGGAGGTGTGTACTCCAGGTCACTAGAGAACATGACAGTGTTTTGCCCAAAGCATCAAAGGCAGAGCTTCCAGGCAGATTCCATTAGGGAGCAGGAAATCAGCAGAGCCCTGGCCTCTGGGGGCTGGGGGTTGTCAACCTCTCCCAACCCCCAGCAACTCCCTAGATGTCGTCAGGGCCTCAGAAGCTGACTTTCTAAGTGCTCCAGCCAAATGGAATGCCCACAGAGGAGAAGTTTAAGAAAAATAAAGAAAGGAAGAAAGGAAAGTAAAAGAAAGAAAGAAAGAAAGAAAGAAAGAAAGAAAGAAAGAAAGAAAGAAAGAAAGAAAGAAAGAAAGAACACCCGCCCGGAGTCAGTGAGGTTCTGGTGAGTCAAGGCACCCTTGGGGTCATGCCATCCTCCCCCGGAACTCCCAGCTTGGACTATAGACACCGGCCTGGAGTCAGTGAGTTTCCAGTGAGGCAAGGCAGACCTGCCTGGACCTTTGAGAGCCTACCGGAGATCGGGCCAAAGTAACAACCCAATCCAACAACCCCCCCACACACACACACGTCATCCTGATGGAGCTCTGGTGCAGAGGACCCAACAGGTGGAGCACTGGCGATTATAGTCTGTGCAGCCAACGTTGAGGTCCCAGAATTCAAAGAAACAGACAAATCCAAATGCCAAAGACACAAAGAAAAAACAACATGGGAAAAGCTCATAATAAATCCACACTGACCTCTACCAACCCTGCAGAAGATCCCTACAATGAGATATCCGAGGAAAGAAGCCAAACCACCAACCTTAGAAGAACAACTGTAGACACATCTAAAGAAATCAGAGAACTAAGGGAAGAGAAAGAAAAACTCAGGAAGGACCTAGAGAGAGATAATGACAAACGGTGGAAAGAACTATGGGGAGAGATTGAAAAACTCAAGAAGGACCTAGAGGGAGAAAATCACAAACACCGGAAGGAAGTTGAAACACTGAAAAAATCCTAGGCTGAAATGAAAAAAGAAAATGACCAACAAACCAAGGAGCTACAAGATGAGAAAGAAAGGCTCCAGAGGGAAAGGGAAAATCTAAAGAAATCACAGGATGAAATGAAAAATGATACTGAACATTCATACAACCACCAGGAAAGGATGGGAAAAAGCCTCAGAAGCAGAATGGAAGAAGCAGAAAAAAGAATATCAGACCTGCAGGATAATGCAGAGCAACTAGAAAGCTCAAGTAAAGATTATGAAAATTTAAAAAAAAATTAAAAAAAAAAAATTTAAAAAAAAAAAAAAAAAACACAAGAGTAGAACAACCATAGAACAACGCAGGAATGTGGGACAAAAAAAAAAAAAAACTAGATATGAAAGTAGAACCAAACCAAACTACACAAAAACCTCTGCACATAGGGATAGAGGAGGGAGAAAGAGATGGACCAAAAGTAATTTGTTCCCTGTGCGAAATGACTGGAGATTCAACCCAGACTATATTTAGATGTCCAACCCAGACATATAAAAACAATAGCCAGAAGCAAAAATGAAATGTCAAGTAATAGTCCAAGGAAGAAAAGAAAAAAAAATCATTTCACAAAGAAAAAAAATAAATTCACAACAAAAAAGAAAATAAAATCTTTCCATTCACAACATAATAAACAAGATGGAAAGAATACATGTCAAAACGAAACCAAACGAAAAAAAACGAAAAAACCAACCAACCACGGAGCCTAGGAAGACGAAAAACCAACAGCCCAAGGACACAGAAAAGGGCGGTCAATAAAAAAAAATCCTTGAAGAAATCCAAACAACAGGGGAAAGAATAGCTAGCCCTAGTCCCCTAAACACGCCTAAGCAATTAAAAGCGAATGACAAAGAGGCAAAAAAAATCATAATAACATAAAAAATTAACAGAGTACTATAAAAAAACAAATATAACCATAGAACCAATAAAATAAGCAAACAAAAAATAAAGGTAAAAAGGACAGCAAAATACATTAAAAAATACTAATGTTACAAAAACAAAACAGTCCCCAATAAACCAAAATCAGAAATTCATCAGACTGGTAGAACATATTATGAAAACGTAAAACGAGGATTAACCAGCATAGTACCATAAAATATTTGTCCTGGGGAAGGTGGAGAGCCGGGGGGGGAGGTAAAGTACAGAAAACAAGAGAAGAAGAAAGAAAAAAGAAGTCCGAAAAGAAAGAGCGGAATGCAATCACACCTTTAAAATCAAATTACAGAAAAA